>JADHKQ010000034.1:0-89466 GCA_019925375.1 Sporothrix euskadiensis
CACTAACACTAACACTAACACTAACACTAACACTAACACTAACACTAACACTAACACTAACACTAACACTAACACTAACACTAACACTAACACTAACACTAACACTAACACAACACTAACATTAACCGTCCAGTCAAGATAGGGCACCGCCTCGAGATGTTCCAGGGTTATGTCGTTGGGGTCGGGCATCTCAGCACGCAGGCTGTCCCGCAGCTTCTTCTGCACGGCTGGATTGATGGCCAGCTCATACAGACCGTAGGTGACAGTCGTTGCGGTTGTGTCGCTTCCCGCAAGCCTGCAAAAGTAAAACTGTCAGTGTTCGCTTCTGATTTTTCACGCGCAGTGCATCTGCCGCCCCAACTTACATGATCTCCATGATCTCTGTTTCCAGCTCCTGCTCGGAAAGCGCTTCATCCGGATACTTCTCTCCATGTTCAATGAGACGTTGCAGGATGTCGACACGGTGTGCACTCTTGCCGGCTTCCTTCTGGGCCCGCCACTGGGCAATGCCATTCTGTGCGTGCTTCAAGGTGCGATGTTCAGCAGATCTCCATTCGGCCACTTTCTTGCCCAGTGCCCAGTCCGGAACGAGATTTACAAAAGGCAGCACGGTTTTCAAGATGCCCCACGTGGTACTGTCGTCAAAATCCCTGACAAATGGATGATTGAGCTCGCCAGACGAGATCATATCGTACTCGACCCCGAATCCCACGTCCGCTGCAATGCTGCGTTAGATACTTGTAGTTATGAAAATCAAATAGTCTGTATTTTACTTACTGACGACCTCGAAGGTGAGGTACCGGGTCCACTTGAATGCCTCTAGTGGCTTCCTAGCACGCTCGAACTCGTCCAGCTTGTGCAAGAACTGGTTGATGTGACTGAAGATGTTGGGCGCCATGGCTACAATATTCGCCCGTGAAAATGCTGGCAGAAAAGCCCGGCGCAGGATCTGGGCGCGCTTGTGGTGAGTCTCCGAGAAGAGTGAGGAGACGCCGTTGAAGTCGGCAAAGTCGCTATAGAACTGCGACTTACGCCATTGGGGTGAGTTGTATATGGTTTTGACGCTGGTGGTGCTGTTACAAGACAAAATGCCCGGTGCAATTTCAACAAGCGGTCCTGGAAAGGAAGAGCGTCAGCAATCATGCAAGAGACCCAATGACGAGGTCTGGGGTTTCTGGTACCATATTTGCGATGTTGCTCGGCCGCGAAGTACATCTTGTTTCCCCTGAAGATACAAAGTGTTGACCTGATGCCGAAGGTCTTGTCCAATAAGGAGCCGGGTATCTGCTTCGTGGGCGACAAAAGCACGGCATATGCAACCTTCAGCCGTTCAGTGGTTAGTTGGTAAGTCCCCTCGACGAAAGCACTGCTGCTGTTACTATTTGGTGCCATACCTTTGCCAAAATGTACAGGACAAAAACCGCAGCGGCAGTAGCAGCCTTGTTGCTGGAAAAGAGCGCCCATAGCTGCTGCACAGCTGAATGATGTTCAGGTGCCATGATGTGTCTGTGTGAATGAAGGTTTCGAAGTTTTGGGTAATTGGCGATAAGCAGCGACGGATGCTCGAGTGCTGGACTGAAAGGTCGTCCGTGCAAAGGCGGACAAAAGTATTTAGTTCCAAGACTCTGCCCTTTGTATGTAATCCAGTATTCCTACGTTCTCATTCCACATTGCTGCACAGACGCGGACAACTGTGATAGTCCGTCAGAATGCTGTGGACACAGCTAGTAATTTTGGCACATACTTCGGAAAGGTGGAGGGGGCAAGGGATGGGTGTGGATACAGGGAGGCGATGTGGTCAATAAACCGGAAATGTGGAGGGTGTCCGGGATGATGTGGACATAATTTGGGGATGGTGCGGGGAATGGTGTTTGGTGGACGCCGGCGACGCAGCCATCTTATATCAGCGAGGGTATACGCAAACCACTATAGATTTTTTTTTTTTTTTTTGCCTCAGCGCATCATAGCACATCTACCCCAAAAAGACGTCAGCACACCATGGCATTCACCACGCAAGGAGACAATGTGCCCGTCATTGACGTCCACTTCCACTACTTCATGCCCGATGTCTTGGGCCCAATGAAGGAGTTTGTGATCGCAGACCCAGGGGAGCGTGATGCTGCCATGGCGAAGCTCGTAAGTAATATCAGCTCTCAAAGAGGTGGCCGGACCTCTTCCACTTCCTTCTATTCTCTGTCACTCTCTGTTTCTGTTTTTTTTTTTTTTTATATCTCAAGTCTCTCTTCATGTCCATATTCCCGTGCCTCTTCCCTATATGAGACCGTCACCCTGCTTACATTCACTCCGACGCAGCACACTAGAACCATCATCTACTCCCCGGTCATCTGGAGCAAGTACAACACGGAATGGCCGGCTGAGAAATGGGCCGATCTCTGCCGCAAGTTCACCGACCACCAGGCGGCCGAGGTTGAGAAGGCTCCCGCTGCCGTGGGCTCTTTCGCTCCGTTGCCTTTTCCCCACGTCTCTGAGACCATCGAGGCGCTGAAGTACGCCGAGGAGCAATGCTCCCCCAAGCCTGATGGCTACGCGATTACTACGTCGGCGGCCAACAAGTATCTCGGAGACCCGTCCTACGATGACATTATGGCTGAGTGCAACCGCCGCGGAGTGGTGCTGTTCGTACACCCCAATGAGACGGTAATGCCGCCGCTTGATCCCACAGTCTATGGCTGGCAGATGCTCGAGTTCCCAACCGAAACGGCGCGCTGTCTGATGTCCATGGTGGATCAAGGCACGTTCACAAAGTATCCCAACATCAAGTGGATCTTTAGCCACAACGGCGGCTCCTTCCCGTATCTCTTCCAGCGCTGCATCCGCACGCTGACGGGCTCGAAGCTCATTGGTGTTGGCGGACCGGGAGCGAAGCAGGTGAATCGCATCGCGAACAACAATGACGGCCGGACGCTGCAGCACATCTTCGGCGGCGGCAACATCTACATCGAATGTTCGCAGGGCACGGCCGTACAAACGGTGATGCTGAAGAGCCTCGGTATCCGCGCAGAGAATGTGTTGACAGGCAGTGACTGGCCTTTCACGGGCAAGGATGATGTCGATTTGACGCTCCAAGAGATGTACGGGCCGGAGAAGAGCGGAATTTACACGCCGCAGGAGATCGAGCTGATCCGTGCGGGCAATGCTCTGAATCTGATGCCGAGATTGAAGGCCGAGTACGTCAAGAAGGGCTGGGTTAAGGAGTAGATAGTCAACTGTCAAATAAGAGAATAGAATAAGTATTACTATTATGATGTTCTTATTCGCCTTTCTCGGCCAATGCTGACTACTCCCGTGAAAAAAAAAAAAATTAAAAAAAAAAAAAAATCACAGTCAACGAAATATTGGTTGTGACAAGTACCTGTTCGTTTCTTTCTTTTTATTTCCTGACAAGCACGGTCCGTAATGTTGCCGTCGTCCGTTAGTTACCGTACGCAGCTGGTGCTTGGTCAGACTTCGTCCGTGGCAGCGCGCGCAAATACGTAGGCACGAGTGGGCCGGGTGGTCGTTCTGGTAGTTCGATCACCGGTTTTCGTCTCGCAGTGCGTCACAATTCCGGGCCTCATGTCTGCCGCCGCAGTAAATTGTCTTTCAATTTAAAATTTAAGCGAGCGCTAATGCTTCCCCCCCCCCCCCCCCCTCCCCACCCTCTATTAGCAAACTCGGTGGCGCCAACTTCAGAATCTGATCATTCGCCAGTGGAAACCTAATATTTTAGACTTTCGGGCCTTTTAGCCTCTCAGACCTTTCAGACTTGTACCTCTCCCTCTCCCTCTCCCTCATGCCGCCTTGCTCTGTACTTGATCCAAAGCTTGGTGCCCTTCGGCTTCGCAAGCGCACCTCTCTCTATCAGCTCCATATCCTCGTCTGTCATGCCCCTTGTCAGTGCAAAGTCTTCAAACTCATGGAGCAAGCGCGCGAGCGTCTTTTGCATGTGTATCCACGCCAGTCCCCTGCCGATACATCCACGTTGACCAGCAGAGAAAGGAACACACGCTTTCAGCATGCGATCTCTAGACTCCTTCGATGCCGTCAACCAGCGGTCTGGATCAAAAGCGTCTGGACGATCAAAGACTTTGGCGTCACGGTGGATCGAGTAAGGCTGCGAGGAGATAATGGTCTGGGTTTGTGTGTTTAGTTTTGGGTTTCTATTTTTGTTGGTGCCAAGGATGTAGTCCTTAAACAGCCCGAGTTGTGGCAAATAAAGACACAGAGACTTACATGCGGCGGATACGAAATACCCTCCATCGTGAAGCCCCCTGCCGGCACGACACGAGGCATAGGCGATGGTGCTGGTGGGAAAACACGCAGCGTCTCGCGTAGAAAGGCATCAAAGTAACGTAGCCCAGCAAGGTCGATCGATGAGCAATTCGCCGGTACTGTGGCAAGCTCGGCTCGAAGGCGTGCTTCAGCCTCAGGGTGCTTAATTAGAAGGTAAAGCATGTAGGCAATTGTGATAGATGAGGCTTCGGAGCCAGCGACACTGCAGGATACCCGCGGTGGTTTAGTGGTAGTTCACGAGACCGTCTAGGCGCCAAGATCTGGCTGGTTGGCTGGCGCACAATACATACACAAAACCGTGGCCAGCGATGGCGATAGACCACGGGGTATAGGGCGCCTTCGGCTGGCCGGATTTGGCGTCTAAATACCCACTCAGAAGAGTGCCGCTTTTGTCCTCGTCACTTGCGAGGTATGCGTCCACACGCTGTTGTGCGTACTTGAAGACGCGCTGCAAGCCAAAATACGCTTCTTGGAGGGGCCGGACCGGAAGATATGGAATCAAGGGGATGAGCCATGAAATGGTTACTTGCTAGAGGCATATATGACATACATCACCATCAGCAATTGCGTCGTCTGCACGATACGGCCAAGCGATGTACATGTCCAGGTACTCACCAGGCCAATAACCATGAATGCATTGTTGAAGTCCGTCACGTATTGGTGCTCCTCGCCCGTCTGCAGCTGCCCGAAGGATTTGCCAAATGCAAGATCGCCGATGGCATCGAGAAGAAGGTATTTGCTACACGGAGAGAAGGTTGTCAGACATAAGCAGACATCACATATGTGTCGAACAAAATGCTGGAAACAAGAGCGCTGTCTGGGTTGGCATACAGAAGACTGAACATGTCCGTTTCATCCTTCTTTTTCATCTCATGGACCATCTGATCCAGTAGCGGCTCGAATCGGGCCTCCATCTTTTTGAGGCTGGCCGGCGAAAACATTGGCTGCATATCGTGCCGCTCGTTCATCGCGCGCACGTGATCAGTGTAGTTGAAAATGCCAGAGTACTTTTCGCCGATGCCAGGTTGTATCGTGGCGTAGAAATCCGACTTCAAGAAGGACGAGCATTTTGTAACGAACACATATTGGAAGGTCTTGGAAGACGCAACGGAGAGCTGGTTTGGTGCAATGCGGACTACAGGGCCATATCGCTCATGCAGCTTCTGGATGACGAGGAAGCGGTCGCCTAGAGGACGGTCAGTAAGTGAGGCAGCCAGGCAAGCCTAGACGATAGCAATGTGCATCAGACATTTGGCTGTGTGATAAATCTCCCACCACTCTGTCAGTGCAGCCCACTTGGGACCGGGGAATGTGCGTAGAGGAGAGAGAAACAATCTGGTAACGACAAGGTAGCCAAGCTGGCTAGCCAACAGAGCGATAGCCACTAGCAGCAGCTGAAAAGCCATGATGATACACCTCGTGTGGTCTGTCGATACGGTTTGGGGTCTAGTCTCTCGTTGAGCATTTGGATAAGTCGGTGGATAAGAAACCACACCACGTAAAGGGTTTGGTTTGGTGTAGTTAAGTATTTCCGAACCTCTGAACCGATAACCTGGACGACCAGGCCATCATTGTGGGGCCGAAACCGAGCAATGATAACTTCGATCACAATACGGAAGGTGGTGGGCTTTTAACATTTCAACTGGCTAATAATCTATCGCCGACCCAAGAGGATAGAACTGATGGGGTAACGAGTTTGGGGTCTGCTGTTGTGTTGCACCAGTCCGCCCTGAGCATCTTTCTCACCTTCCCCCTCTTCCACGACGTATGTCAAGGGGTAACCCCAGGAATCGGAGTTACAGTGAGCCCTCGAGCGGAGGCATGTAAGACTCCGCATCAACTCGGCAAATTAAGGACACATGCGTCACATAATAAAAGCCTGTTTTCGTTCTCTTCTGGTGACCATATACTATCCACCACGCCTCGGGATTTATTTCGCGCATATTGTGTATCCACTTTGCTTTTATATTATTTCTGCTGTCCTACATCCTACCAGCAAAAGATATTGGCAAGTTCCGACACTTCTCCTTGCCGCCGTCTCGGAAGCAAGCTCTACGTCATCATATGTGGAGAGTAGGGGGCACCGGTGGCTATGCTACTGCGTTATTGTTGCGTGAAGAACACAACTTTACCATGCTCATCGCTTTTTTTACATCAATGCGAGCACGCTGGTACGCAGCAGATTGCGATGGGTTGAATTCAGAAAGGAACCGACATGATACGTGGAGTCTGGAAAGGTACGGAGGGCACACATTTCCCATCGTGTCATATCCTTTGAAAGCCCTTTTCCACAAGGCTGTGTTCGACATTGTGAGGCCCGGTAAATCCGACTTTGGAGACAAACCAGACCGTCCTGTCGGCCTACCGCTGCATTGTATCCTCGGATAGGCTGCGGGCGAACCCAGTCACTGATCCACTCATTGACTGCGCAAATTTATGAACTTGGTGTGCATCTTCCCGGACGACCAGCCGCGCAGAGGCAACGGATGGACCACCTATGTCGCCGTCGAGACAATGGTCGCCACCTTTCCTGAATTCCAAAGGTCATCCCCAAGATGCTGGGGATGGCTACGGGCATGGGTGTGTGGAACCTGCTTGACTGCAAGCGTCTTGTAAACCTCGTGCTAGACAAGTTCGCCCTGATCAGTGACTCCGCCACGATACAGTAAAGGACAGAGGCTTGCCGCTGCTACTAATGCCGCTCTTCTTGGTATCATTGATCACTGAGAGACATTGCCTCTTCTTAGAGCACAAGGGCCGATATTTTTCAGAAAACTGTAGTGAGACTGCCGTCCCGAATCTACAACAGATAGAATAAAAAAGGATACGAGCAAGACATATACTACGACACGTAGAAGACCGATTAGAACGAATACATCATCGGCAATTCTATTCTCCCTTATAATACGATAAAAAAACCAAATATACTAGTTATGTCTTGATGCTGGAGACAAGTTATGTGGCTTCAGCTCTTTGTTCTTTGTTTTAGTGTTATGTTCTGTTGGGAGGCGCGAGCACAGCACGGTGCATGCCTCGCGCTCGTATTACCTCCTTAGAGGTACGCCCAGCGCTTGACCACTGCGCCATAGGGGTAGGCTGCATCTACTAGTTCTGTAGCATTTTTTTAAGAAAAATATAGCTTGTTCCATTATACGTGAGTGCGTAAGATATGTGCGTAAGATATGTATTGAGACTGAACTAACTTGTATCTGACCACCCTACCGATGTAATACACCGAAGCAACGTAACTTAGTGGTGATGCGCAACATCTTCGTACTTCATGTAGACCGCCTTGGTCTGCAGGTAGTTATTCACGCCATACATGTGCATCTCGCTTCCAATGCCTGATTGTTTCCAGCCCGACACAGGCATGTCCAGGCCCTGCGTTGGCGCCGAGCAGTTGAGGCCGACGGCGCCCGCCTCAAGGAATTTCGCAAACTTAATCGCACGCTCGACATCCTTGGTGTATAGAGAGCCTAAAAGAGGGAATTTGGTCAGCCGCTGGGAGAAAAAAAGCAAAAAAGAGGGGAGAATTGGTGGTGACGTACTGTACAATCCGTACTCAGTGTTGTTTGCGCGTTCCAGTACCTCGTCATCAGTCTTAAACGTGTTGACGAGAACAACAGGCCCGAAAATCTCCTCCTTTGAGAGAACAGAGCTGTCCGGCACATCTCTGATGACAGTCGGCTCTATGAAATGACCCTACTAACCGTTAGCAGCGGAGATCTTGTTTACACGTAATGTTGTGGTGAAGTCAGGAAAGGAGACACGAACCTTGCCGTTCACATCGGCCGCCTTGCCACCACACAACACTTTCCCGTCACCCTTGCCCTGCTCCAGAAGGGAGACAATGCGGTCTTTCTGTAACTTGTCTCCCTGGGGGCCTTGGAAAATGGACTTGTCCGACGGGTCACCGATGGTGCGGCTTGTCATCAAGTCCACGAGCACTTTGATGAACTCTTCGGCGATGGACTCGTGGATAAAGACGCGACTGTTTGCTTGGCAGTGCTGCCCACTGTTATGGTGGATGGACATCTCGACGCTAAAGCAGGCGGTCAGCGTATGTGTTGGCGTATGTAGAAGCGGATAGGATAGGACGGCACGAGCCCAGTCCAGAACTTACGCGTGAGCAGCCTTGACCAGGTCGGCATCGGCAAAGATGATGGCAGGCGATTTGCCACCAAGCTCCAGTGTGACGTTTTTCAGGTTCGAGTTGGCAGCTGCGGCAAGGATCTTCTTGCCTGTCGCAATTGAGCCGGTGAACGAGATTTTCCGGATCTTCATGTGGCTCGCAATCAGACTGCCAGTAGAAGGCCCCTGTCCAGTGACGACGTTCAACACGCCCGGGGGGAAGCCGGCCTCCTTGAAAAGCGCGGCGAGCTTGAGAACTCCAAGGGGCGACTTTTCACTTGATTTAATAATCACAGTGTTGCCAGTCGCCAAGGCAGGGGCAGTCTTCATGGCAAACATGATCAAAGAGACATTCCAAGGCAGGATGCCCGCGACAACACCATACGGCTGCTTCAAAGTGAAGGTGATCATACCGGGCGTGTTCAGGCTCGATTTGCCCTGGACGTGCAGTGCAATGTCGGCATGGTGCCCAATGAGGCCAGCGCAGGCCATCACTTCAAAGTGCGAAAATCCAAAAGTGCTGTGCATCATGTCAGAGTACGCTCTTAACCCGAGTCGCTGGCAGAGCCTCGCATGTGTAAGTGTATACTAACCGGCCCATGGCAACCCTCTCCAGGTTCCACAATTCCTCCTTGCTCTGGTTTATCAGACCAGACAGCTTCTTGAACAGCTCAGACTTGACTTGGACAGGCGTATCTCTCCAAGCAGGAAACGCTGCGGAAGCGGCAGCAACGGCGGCATCGACATCTTCAGCGCCGGCCTGGTGCACATCGGCAACAAACTCTTCCGTGGCTGGGTTGTACAGCTTGAAGGTTTTCTCGGTCTTGGATTCAACAAACTAAAGCAATCGTCAGTATGGTGGAATGGCGGCGACGAGATTTGAGTTGACCTTTCGGCCCGAAGAGGTCGGGCCCAGCAGCCTTTGCTCACCTCGTTGTTGATAAACAACCTGGTCTCTAGCGGGGAAGACATGTTTCGGACGTGGTGAGGAGTTGAGCACAGGGCAGGTGAGTTGGAGTAATGGTGTATTCAGCTGTGGTAGGCTAATTTCATCCGGCTATTCAGACTCTGGGTCGTCAGTGCTCTTTTAAGGAACTCCTTCTAGGGAGTAAGTGATAGTGATACGTATGGCATTCCGGACTAGTCCGCCTTTAGACGCTGAGCACGGCTCGCCGGGATGTGGGGGAATAGGGGTTTCAAGGGATGTGGAGGGCTGTGGAGAGCTGTGAAGGGCTGTGGAGGGCTGTGGAGGGCTGCGGAGGGACGGGGTACTTGGAGTGACGCGGCGCTAAAAACATGGCAAATCCGGGGAAGCCAGCGGTTGCCTCTTTGTACAAAAGAAAAGAGCAACACTTTTCTTTCTTTCCCCTTCTTTTTGTTTTGGTTTTCAAATCATACTCTCCACAGTCATTCTTCCCTGATTTCTCTCTATACCATACCAACAACGTCCAACCTTGCTCAACTGAGACTCCGGCCAACATGTCGAAATTCAAATACGCGTTCGGCTTGTCCAGAGCAGAGGTTAAGGAGATGATGCCCCCCGGAACAGTGCATTTGATCGGTATTTCACAGCCCTACATTTTCACAACTAGGGGAGTGTGAAGTGACTTACACTAACGCGTTTTTTTTTTATCTTTTCCCAGATACCAACTTCATCAACAATGAGAGCCAGCACACAACGTCGGAAGAGAAGCACATTCATCTCGTGCCCGAGCCGTCGGCCGACCCAGCTGATCCGCTGAACTGGCCACTCTGGCGGAAAATTAGTATCTTGGTCCTGATGGGCCTCTACGGCATCATCGCAAACGTACAGAGTTCCTCAATGTCCAGCTCGCTACCAAGCATGGTCACTGCTTTTGCCAAATATTCACCAGATGGGTCGCCGACTGGCCTCGTGCCTTTCGCTGATCTGACCCACCTCGTTGCTGTTAACAGCCTCATGCTTGGCGCGTCTGCCGTATGGTGGGTGCCCTTGGCACATAGTGAGTTTGCCCCGTCGATAAGCCCAAGGTCCTACAGCTCATCTTACTAACTCCTTCTACCAAAGCCTTTGGCCGCCGACCCGTCATCCTTGCCAACCTTCTCGTCCTTTGCGTTGCCTCAGTATGGTGCGGAGAGGCGAAGTCCTTTAATAGCCTCTTAGCTGGGCGACTCATTCAAGGTGTGTATACCCTTCTCCTACTTTCTGGGAGGAGAAGAACAAGGCCGGGATCTGACAATTGTGCTTAGGATGCGGTGGCGGTGCGGCAGACGCCGTGAACTCTGTCGTCATTGGTGAGATCTTCTTCGTGCACCAGAGGGGCCGAGCAATGGTATGTAACCTCAGACCTTTAATGATTCTTCGTCCTTTGTGGACGCACTGTCTAATTGTTTCTTTGCAGGCCGTGTATACCGTCTGTCTTTGCGTCGGTGCATCTCTTGGGGGCGTCGTCGGTGGTTACACGACGAGCAGCCTAGGATGGCGCTGGAACATGTACATCTCCGCCATCATCTCCGGAATCTTGCTTGTGCTGGCCTTTTTCGTCATTCCAGAAACCCTTTATGAGCGCCACACGTCGGCAAATGGCGCGCCAGGCTCAGAAGAGAGCCAGCTGGAGCAAAAGGCAGCGTTTGGGGACGTTTCTCATCTCGAATCGAGCACGCCTGTCGAGTACGCTCCTTACACATTTGTCCGATCCCTAAAGGTGGGCATCTATCGCCCCGGTTTCATCCAGCGTCTCTGGACACCCTACAAGGCGCTCCGGCTCCCCGGGACTTGGATGGTCTCCCTGCACTACGGTGGCGTGATCGGCTTGATCGTGACAAGCAGTACCGTGGGCCCTCAGGTTCTGGGCGCAGCGCCTTATCTTTGGGGCTCCAGTGTCGGTCTCTTGAATGTCGGTGGTTTGGTCGGTAGTCTTTTGGGCCTGGTTTACGCTTACCTTTCCACCGATTGGTGGAGCAAGCGCATTGCCAAGAGGGACGTCAACGGCTTTGCGGAGCCCGAGACTAGACTTCCCCTTATGTTGCCGTCTCTGTTCATCGCCACCATGGGGCCCCTCGTCTTCGGTTTGTGTGCCGCAAACCCTTCACCGCACGGCTGGGTCGGGCTCTGTTTCGGCATGGGCATGATTTGCTTCGCGCTGATGCATGTTGGATCCATTGGCTTCAACTACATCCTGGATGCCTACGGAGGTCTCTCTGGTGATTGCTGTGAGTACTTTTTTGTTTTTCGTCTGTCCAAATTGTGTACATGCATCTCTAACATCGTTCCCAGTCTTGTGTATTACACTTTCCCGCGCCATTTTGGGCTTCGTCTGGTCGTTTGTTGTCGGCACTTGGATCGACCGTGATGGTGTGTTGCTGGTGTTTGGGATTTTTACTATGTTGATGGGAGTGTTTTCCCTGTCTGTGTTTCCAGTTTGGCTTGCCGGCAAGAGGCTGCGCATTATATCTGCGGATTGGGTGCGGCCCAATTTTGCAAAGCCTGAATAAATTCCAGGGCAAGTGTTCGTGGTATACTTTATATGGGGCCGGGCAGATACGGCATGAGATTCTCTACTTCGAGCGGCTAGGCTACTAAGAAGGACGATTACGCAAGCAATGATAAAGGAGATCTGCGAATATCTTTGGGGAGGCCCAACAACAGTTAAAGATTATTCACCAAATAACGCACCTCTTTGGTAAACTGAACAGTGAAGATACTGCACGTAGATAAATTACTTGATTCTAACATGTGGCGGTGTAGTTGGTAACGTCGGGATAAGTGAAAAAGGGAAGTTAGCGTGAAGAAGCAACGAAGGGACAGGCGGCACTCACCAGGGCCCATGGCGATGCCACGGCCATCACACTTGGCACCCACTCCAAAGCAGGTTTGACAACGACGGGCTTGACGGGTGGATTTGTCCGATCAAATACAGTCCTTGGCCAGCCGGCTACAGCGAGAACAAGTCACCGCGGAAACCCCAGAAAGACTGATTTGCTGCAAGAAACTGTGACGATGAGCAGTGCTGTCAGCAACGCGACGTTTTGCGATACGACCAGACATGCTGGGAAATAAGAAAGGAAAATCCTTACCAACGAAAAGGGAAAGTAAGGAGAGGGACGCGCTACTAGTACTTGTGGACGAAGTCTGGGGAGAAGGGAGGTTATGTTACTAACATAGCCCTAAGCCGACCCCTCAACGGGTACGGAAGATATATAAAGCGACCGACGCAAGGCGTACTGGTGTGGCTGAAAGACGACTGCAGGGCAACGGACCAATCAGAAAAAGTAAGAAACTAACCAATCAGGAAGCACGCTCATCTCAGACGAAGAATGAGATAATGGTATGAGACACCACCACCGTTCCTGCCGGCACAGGAAAACGACGGGCCAGCCCCCACTAATTATATGGCATTTGCCTCCTTCCTTTTTAGCGCGGGATAGCTCAGCACAGCGGCGGTGGCAATTGGTACACACATTGGACAGGCTCGACAGGAAAGAGCCAACGGTTGGCAAGCTGGCAAGCTGGCAAGCAGACCTGCAGCGACACGAGACGGAAGGTGCAACTAGAGTTCGTGGAAGGCACGAACGGTTCAATAAGAAAATAAAAGAAGAAACGGGAAGCTGCAGTCGTACAGAAACAGCAAAGCACCTGCCGTGCCGTGGACTGCAAGAGCATGAGGAAGGAGCCCCGCGTACGTCGTACAGTGCACTCAAGTGTGACTCTGCGAGAAATCCCCGTGACCGGAGGGCACCTGCCCTTTGAGCCGACGTAATCCAGCCTTTGTACCAGCGTACTTGCCTTTATCGTAGCTCCGACCTCTCACCAATAATATTTCTCGCCTTTCACTTCACCTCTTACGTTCATCCGTCACAAAACACATACAGCATTTCGTCTCACACTCTCACCCTCTGAACCACTCATCTCATCTCACAAACGACGCGCAACTCTCTGCTGCTCACGGCGCGGCCTCCCACCCCGCACTTGACATTTGACAGCACGGACTCCGAATCCCGCCAAAATGCATCTCGTCACGCTGAGTACGTGTAACCTCAACCAGTGGGCGCTGGACTTCGAGGGAAACACAAACCGCGTCATCCAGAGTATTCACGAGGCCAAAAAGGCTGGCGCAAAACTGCGAGTCGGACCGGAGCTGGTGAGTTCCTGGAGGAGTCTGAATCTGAGAGACCTAGAAGGTAGATGCTAACATGACAGGAAATCTCCGGCTATGACTGTCTCGACCACTTCCTCGAGGTAAACTTTCACTCTCAATGTTTGCAGCATAACCGAAAGGCGCTTGATACTAACATCACAGGGCGACATCTACCTCCACTGCTGGCAGCAGATGTACCGTATCCTGACGGACAAGTCGTGCTATGGCATTCTTCTCGATATTGTAAGCCGAGAGGACCACATATGAGTAACATAAGTACAGGCGCATGCTGACATCCCCAGGGTATGCCCGTGCTGCACCGCGGCAACCGCTTCAACTGCCGCGTGCTCGCCATCGACGGCAAGATCATCATGATCCGGCCCAAGCTCTTCCTTGCGTCCGACGGCAACTACCGCGAGAACCGCTACTTTATCGCCTGGCACGGCCCTCGCCACGTCGAGGAGTACTACCTCCCGCCCATGATGCAGGACCTGCAGGGCTCCATCAAAGTCCCCATCGGCGACGCCGTCATCAGCACGCCAGACACCTGCCTCGGTGCCGAGACGTGTGAAGAGCTGTTTACTGTAGGTCTCCCATGCTCTTTTGATTGTCTCGCCACAGCTGATGCTGACATCACAGCCAAACTCACCTCATATCGGCATGGGTCTTTCGGGCACAGAGATCTTCACCAACAGCTCCGGCTCTCACCACGTACGTCACATTCAGCCAACTCTACTTGAATTCATTTCTCTGACCTGTCCTACAGAGCTTGAGAAAGCTTGATATTCGTATCTCGCTCATTCTCGAGGCCACCCGGAAGAACGGCGGTGTCTATCTCTACTCCAACTGCCGCGGTGCTGGCGGCGAGCGTCTCTACTATGTACGTATATGCCTTTAGCCATGACGACGATATGTCAAAGCTAACACACTTGGCAGGACGGTTGCTCTATGATTATTGGTAAGAAAATGATTGTTATAGGCTTATACTGAAGCTTTATTCAGGCAACTAACTAAATTCCCAGTGAACGGCAACATTGTTGCTCAAGGCAGCCAGTTCTCCTTGGTAAGTGAGCCTCCGTATTGATCAACACAAAAAAGCATAGTATTCTTACACATAATTTCCCGCCTCTAGAACGACGTCGAAGTCGTCACGGCCACCGTGGACCTGGAGGAGGTCCGTTCGTACCGCTTCACGCCCTCGCGCGGCATGCAGGCAATGCAGGCACCGGCGTACCAGCGCATCGAGATCCCCTTTAGCCTGTCAGAGGACAAGCTCGGCCTCGCTCCCACCAAGTCGCAGCCGCCTCGCTACCACCTCCCCGAGGAGGAGATTGCACTCGGCCCGGCCTGCTACCTCTACGACTACCTGCGCCGGTCGGGTGCCTCTGGTTTCCTTTTGCCCCTCAGCGGTGGTATCGACAGCTGTTCGACAGCCATTATTGTCTTTAGCATGTGCCGACTGGCCATGGCTGCTGTCGCCGAAGGAAACGAGACGGTCATCGCCGACGTCAAGCGGCTATGCCGGCACGCCAAGGAGTTTCCCAAGACGCCCGAGGAGTTTTGCAACAACATCATGCACACCATCTACATGGGCATGAAGACGCAGTCGAGCAAGGAGACACGGCAACGGGCGGAGACTCTGGCTCGTGACATTGGCAGCCACCACACGGATATTAACATTGACGACGCCTTCCACTCGTTTAAGGGTCTGTTGACGGACGCTACGGGCTTTGAGCCCAGGTTCAAGGTTTACGGCGGCGGTAACACTGAGAATCTGTATGTGTCCCTTTGCGAGGTAAAACACTAAAAGGCATACTAACAAACGAAAGTGCCCTCCAAAATATCCAGGCCCGCTCTCGCATGGTTGCGGCCTACGAGTTTGCCCAGTTGCTGCCAACTGTCCGCTTCGGTGAGGGCGCCGGTGGTCTTCTCGTGCTTGGCTCTGCCAATGTTGATGGTAAGTCCTTTCCCACGGTCCCAATCTTGAAGCACAATTGTCTAACACCTCTAGAATGCCTGCGTGGCTACCTGACAAAGTACGACTGCTCGAGTGCCGATGTACGTTGTCCGTCCTGCTCTTCTCCGCTCTTTAAAAAATCACAGTCTAACAGCTTTAGATCAACCCCATCGGCTCCATCTCGAAGAAGGACCTTAAGCGGTTCATTGCTTGGGGCGAGACCGAGTTCAAGCTGCCCATCCTCCACGAGTTCTTGACTGCCGTCCCGACGGCCGAGCTCGAGCCCATCACCGGCGACTACGTCCAGTCCGACGAAGTCGACATGGGCATGACCTACGATGATTGTGAGTGCACTCCGTGCTCTGCTTTTGGAATACTTCACTAACACACCCAGTATCCACGTTTGGCGTTCTTCGCAAGGAGATGAAGCTCGGCCCCTACTACATGTTCCAGAAGCTCGTTCACGACTGGAAGGAAGAGCGCGGCCTCGAGCCCCGCCAGGTCGCCGAAAAGGTCAAGCGCTTCTTTGCCTTTTACGCCATCAACCGGCACAAGATGACGACGATGACGCCCTCGGTGCACATGGAGACGTACTCGCCCGACGACAACCGCTTCGACCACCGGCCCTTTTTGTACCCGCGCATGTGGGACAACTGGTCGTTCAAGATGATTGACCAGGACGTCGAGCGTATGGAGGCGGCGGCGCTGAAGGAGGAGGAGGAGGAGAAGGCCAGTACTGAGATGTTCTGAGGAAGAGGGTGCCATGTGGTTATATTTTGGATACGTTTATAGAAAGAGCTTGTGTTTTACTGTCTCCGCTCGATTGGTCTCATCTACGGCATGTCAGCCGACTGTCTCTTCTTGCTGTGTGTGTTGTACAGTGAAGGTAGGGTGTATAATTATCGTAACATCAGATGTGAATAAGTTGCCTTTCAAGGTCTTCGGCATCCTCAACCTGCACAAGTCTGGCGCGACAAGATGAGACGCGCCAGGCAGGGGGTAGAGTTGGATTACCAGATGATTGATTCGTTCATCATGTTGTGCGTTGATGGGGGTGGGGCTCGGGAGTTGGAATGAAGCAGTGTTACTCACAAGTTGACGTTGTTAGATTGAGGTTGAATCCGAGGTTTATGGACGGCGAAGCGGTCGAGGCAAAATAGGAGGAACGGCATCGAGTCGCTCCGCCAGAATCAAACCTACAATCGCATCTCATCACATCTCCATCACGCAACAACAACGCAACAACACAACAAGATATAGTGGCGGCACCCAGTCTACACTGAGTCGCCAGTCGTGTGAAAAGATTGTCCAATAGTTTCAGGTCATCGCCGCATCATGGGTGCCAGGCGCTCCAAAAGAAGGCGGCCCTCGTGAAGATGGTTTTAATAACATAAGTGGGATTTGATCTTGACACGCGAATCGGAATCGTCAGGCAATGGGGCTTTCCTCCTGGCGATGACTTGAGTAAGAATATTTTTGATAATTCGGGTCGTTGGAGAAGAAAAGAAGAGAAGAAGAAGAGAAGGCCGAAGGACGGCGAAAAAAATTTATGCATGATAAACAGCTTGAGTGGAGTGCGATTCTGCCGCTCATGACCGCTTTCCACAGTGCGCTTTCCCTTTTTACACACGACCGCAGATGATGGCAACATAAATAATTCGCCCCACCCACCCCCTTCTGATAGTTGAAGATAGAAACAGCTCATCTATGAATCTAAGTATTCTTTGACATCTCATTGAATAGGACCAGTTCCTTGTGAAAACTACCAGACACCACCAGACGGACACTTGATACCAACAAGACGTACAGAGCGCAGAAGGTGTGTCTCTTCCTGATCTGCTGACATAAACAACACAGATATCACGTGACTGTACGCTCTGACGATTCTCTTAAAAATCTCTCCGACCAAGGCATCGCCCTTCGGCTGGATCTGGGCCACGTGGTGCGAGCCAAGAATGTGCTGATGGAAGAAAAGACCATTATACGCAGAGAGCCAGACTAGGCGCGCCAGCTTTTGGGGGCGCTGCAGCATACGGGATCAGTTATACATTATAATCCACGTCAAACTCATTCAGATCGACCTCTTCTCCTCCCAGCTACCATCATGATGTGGTTGCTGCACTACATCTCGTTGATGCTGATTGAGCGGGATACCCGTGCGGCGGCTGGCCTCGAGCAGTGCTGCTTGGCGTGTCCGCTGTTCTCGCCAGACACGGGCATCTTCTTTCGGAATAGAGCTTGCAGTACCGTGCAGCCAATCGAAGAGGCCAAGGGTGCCAAAGTTGACACTATTTTCCCGGTCAAAGGCCCGCTCGTGGTGAAGATCGTGCTTACCCGGGTCGTTGAAACGAGAGCGATAGCCAGTATGGCCAAGCACGGACATGGCAGAGCCAGCCATGAGCCAGACGTAGAGCGTAACAAGGTGGGTACCCCAAACGTGTTCGACATGCAGCGAGCGGGCGAGACGCTGGGTCAGGTAAGGGCCCATGATCGCGGGGAGCAGATTCAACAGCAGCTGTTCCCAGACAGAGCAGTACCAGGCGGCGATACCGAGGTTGGCCTTGGTGCGGTGGTGCAAACGGTGAGATGTGCGCAAATGCTGATGCAGCGGGAGAGTGATCCAGGTGGGAGCAATGCGGTACAGGATATGGCGGGATGAGGATGGGTGGTGGTGGGCCATCCAGTGCAGATAATAGTAGAAGAAGTCATCGCAGAGGTACCAGACCAGGCACTGGACTGGCGGAACGTAGGAACGCGGCAGCCGGAGAGCACCGGCATCTGCGTCGATGCCAGCTTGCAGTAGGAAGAGCCAGTAAACCAAAAGCACGGCAGCCGAGACGGCGATGTTGCGGGCCACAACGCGGACAACCTTGAGAAACTGGCGTGAATCTTGGAGAGCGATATGCTGGCGGCGCTGGATGCGGTTCCGGGCGGCTTTGCGGTGTTCGTCTTCGTAGATGAGGAATGCCCAGTCGAGCCAGCGTGTGGGCAGACGGCGGCCAATGCAAGACTGCCGACAGGCCACGATGTAATGCTGTAGGAGCTCGGGCTTCCAATGGTACAGCTCGACTCGCAGGGACAAAAGGGCCACACCGACATACACAACAGCGGCCAGCAGGCTCGGGACAACCCAGCCACGCCACAGGGAAAATGCAGCCAGCCATGAAGAGCCCAATTGCATGGCCGTGCCGGCACGTGAGCGGATCACCACGTCACGCCCCTGCGTGGACCACTGCACGAACCACTCCCATCCAAGGTAGTAGTAGTTGTTCGACACCACAAGTAGCACCTCCAGCAGAGCCAAAATAACCACCACCACACCAGCCCGCGTGATAATTGTTTCTGGAAGTCGCCGCAACCAAAAGCCCCATTCCTCCTGCACCTTGTCCGCCAGTAGCTCGATAAACTGTTCGTCTGTGGCTCGATCGCCCGTCGTGACTTTCGCTTTCGCGTTGGGTTTCGATAGAGTCGCGCGCATGTCACTCGGTCTGATGACTGTCGTTTGTTTCCGTTTTGTTAACAGGATGCAAACAGTCCTCACATACTGAGTACTCAGTACACGAAAGCAGCGTCAAGAATATTTAATACCGCCTATTTCATGTTACGACAGCCCAGGCTCGCCGTAAGGCAGAATTCAGCGCCTCGATAGTCGACTTAAGCGACTGCCAAGACTAGGCGTCCTACATGTACGTTATAGCATTTCTGCCTTTATTGGGACAATGTGGCTGTTAGGCTAAATAGCAAAAGAGAATCTGATGCGGTTTTCGCAGCCGCTATAGCCTAATTTGGGTTAGTCCGGGTCTAGTCGAAGGTGTGCCAGAGCGCCGCCAGCCGCAACCCGGCCCCTGGATCGTCTTGTTTGTTCCTTCTCTGCATAGTTTTCTGTTGCTGTGTTCTTGTGAAGGTGCGCTGTATTTTGTCGACTTGCGCACCTGGAGCACATGCGGCAAAAAGGTCGCTCCTGCCGCGCTAGGCTCAACCGGGAAACTGGTTAACTTCAGCGAGCCAACTTCCTTCCTCCTCCGTCCTTCATGGCCCGAGATACATACAGAATACCTCTACGCATTATGTGTACTCCGCACCTTGTGCATCGCACCTTCCTACCACGAACCATCCTTGGTATGCATCGTGCTAAGGTCCTTCTCAGCGTGGGGAGAAGACCCTGCCCAGCCGGCACTATAGCCAGTGATTAACGAAGATGATAAGGGCACAAAGAGCAGTTGCAGGATGCTTTGTAGGTGTTGTTTGTGTTGTCCCAGACCCGGCGTTGAGGAACATTGAACTGGACAACGGTGGTCAGCCGGCGTAACCGACACTGCAATGCTCGTATACACATTAATAGGGTCGGTCCCACATTCCCAGAAGTAGCTCGACCCGCGCCTGCCCGTTTTCACTGCTCAGGGCGTGTGCATGCTTTTTTTTGTTCTTGGGAGAGAAAGAACGGGAGGGAAGAGGGGCGAGCCAAGGAGGGCGTGTACATTTGGCCGGCAGCATCCGTCTCCTACGCCTGGCCTGACGTGCCAAGTATTCAAGAAAGCTCCAGAGGTTTTTGTACACCCCCTTGTAGGCGAGCTCTTTTGTATTTTGCTTGCAATCCATATATTTATACAAAACAAAACAGCATTAAATTTCTTATGTTTTTAGCCATCGTAAAAGCATTCATATTGGTGGGGATACTGCGCGGGCTAATTCGATCTTCCTCGCGAGATCGCAGGCAAGGCCGTTCATGTGGGGATCCCCACACACCCCACAGGCTGTTTTTGAGGCCCATATGGACTTTCTTATACCACCTTCATGATGTATGACTACTGGTTATATGGCTTTAGATTATTGTATCGGCTTGAGATAGCGGCCTAGTGGTGGGTCGTGAGTTGGAGCCAGATACGCGCCGTTGCTGTTACTGTATAAAAGAGTTTAAAAAAAAGTAACATGAAAAAGTTTTGGACTTCGTTGATGGCCAGTCTTGGTTGAGGGGGGAGGGGGATATTAGTCATCCAGATAACACTCGCACCGAAGCAATGGCCGATCCGATCTAGCCATCCAAACCATCCGAACACAATCATTCTTCGCTGGATGACGTAAACAGATGGAGTGGAGATTACATAAGATACGACGTGCTGAGCGACGATATGATTGGATATCATGATGACATCAGGGATGAGAATTCTGGAATAACTCAGAGTGTGTGTGCCAGCTGTGATGTGGTAGTTTTTGTCGATGTTAGCCATCGGCGGCTATAGCAGCTGTAAACTTTTTTTTTTGTTCCGTATTCTACTTGACACGTATTATCGTGCAAAGCGCATCTGTTACTTCTGGCAACTTTGTTTGTATACGGTACACGTACATGATCCCCACTTGTACATGGTACGCGAACTAATACCTCTCAACTTTTGCGCTTTCTTTGCTGTTGACCGTGGCTGACGGCTATTCAAATATGAATTGCTGATAACAGTATCATCTCGTTGAAATTGCCCAACTAGATTTTTTTGTTTGCTTTAATTGAGCAAGATCATGTTCCCATGCAGAGATAGAGCATTGACGTCTGCGTGGGATCGCGACCGCTAATAAACTTTTATCAACGTGAATACTGCCCATTTGCCAGCATACAGTGCCAGCTTTGTCATCTTGGTGACTTTTCGGCCGATTTCCTTCACATGTCAAAGTGGCACAAAATTTCAAGAACAAATTTCCCCAGTGAGTATTTTCCACACCAACAGCGCGCACTGTGCATACATGTTGGATGACGTTTTACAAGCCCTGCGTATATTGATGACTTTCTATGATGCACAATCACAAGTACACGAGCCACATACTGCTCGGCTTTCCTGTATGCGCTTTTTTTTTGGGCAGTCTGAAAAGTCTGTCTTCTCGTCCTGTCTCGCCTACGCTCAACTCACCGGTGGAATTTTTTTTTTTTGTTTGCTTTGGCCTTCTTCTATTTCTGCCGATACAAATACCCCCGTCTGATTTCCCCGCACATCTTTTGCCGTGCTGACAGGGATGTCGATGTGACTTGAAACAAGAAAAAGAGGGGGAAGTACGTTGTGTACAGGGCTGCAATGGCGCTATTTCTATTCTAACTTGCACTGGCGCTGGTCCGTCTTTGTGTGTGCTGGCTGGAGGCGCTTTGTTCACTTACGACGTACACTGATCGCCGCTGGAAATTCCCTGTTGGCACTTCACATGTGTTTACTCCTCAATTCACGTGTTTCTGTCCTTGCTTCTTCATCCTTGTATTGGGCCAAGCCGAGGAGAAATGTACCCCCAGATCCGCCGATGGCTTGTGTCGCTCCCGGGAATGTTCTCAGTTGCTCTCAGTTGTTCTCAGTTGTCCCCGCGTCCCCGTCTCCCCGCGTCCCCAGCGTCCCCAGAATCGAATGTATCCAGAATTAAAAGTATCGATCCAGATGTACTGCGTATCCAGGTGCGCCCGTTTTCGATACCCATTTCGAAACATTTTTTTACTATTATATACCCCGGTTCATCTCGTGGGCCTGTCGCTTATGTCGCAACGGCGGATCGACAGGCAATGGTCATGGATAGTAAGAAAGAACCATCTGTACTCCGTAATGAGGTGAGAAATGCGTTTGCGGATAACAGTGGCAATCGCTCCTCCCTCGTATGTCACTAATTTGCCCTCCTGCCCGCTTTTGTTAAAAATATCCCTTTTCCCCCTTTCTTTTTTTTTCAGTTTTGATTTTCTTCCTCATCCGTACTCCTTTTCTCTTCAACCATCAGCCACGGTACCTTCACCCGCCGCAACCCGCACATCATCACCATGCATGTCTCTACACTCGTTCGTGCCGCCTTTGTGGCTGTGACTGCCAGCACGGCTGCTGCCAGCGGTGCCGACATTGTGAGCGCTCTCAACAACGTCGACTCCGAGACCCAGGATCTGGAGTCTACCGTCAATGACTGGTCCGGCGGCCTTCTCGGCTCGATCCCCATCGTCACCCAGAGCGCTCACGTCCTAGCGGCCATCAACGACGGCACCGACACCGCCGATGACAGCGACCCGCTCACCACCAATGAGGCCCTCAGCATTGCCACGGCCGTCAGCACTTTAGCCACTACGGTCAATGGCACCATGAGCGCTCTCATCGACCGCCACGATGACTTTGAGCACCTGCTCCTTGCCCCCATCGTTCTTCTCGATCTTAAGACGCAGAAGAGCGCCTCCGACAAGATGAGCGCCGCTATCATCGCCAAGGTTCCCGAGGCTCTCCAGGCTATTGCCTCGAACCTGGCTGCCCCGATCGCCGCCTCCTTCGAGCAGGCCATCGATGTCTTCGCCGTCTCCAACGGTATCTAAGTTTGTCTGGCCGTCCATGAATGACAGATGACAACATAAAAATCAAACTGGCCAGCGACGTGAGAAAACAGAAACCAGAAAAACAACGGAAATAGCACAAAACGAAAAGCTTCATGTATTTGGGTTCTATGGAAAGTTGGCAGCAGCCCGGTATTATTGTTATATCTATGTATAAAAGTAAGATGGAGCCTACAGAAATTCAAACGAGACTTTTCAAACAATATGTTCTCGAGTCAAAGATTGGATCGTGACTGCAACGGCCATTTGATAATATTTTTCACCCCTGATAAAAATTCGAAGCACACAGGAGTGCTTAAAAGTAGGGCACACAATTTTCGAGGTCAGATTTCCCGGGAATTCATCACCACCGGGGCGAGTGGATGATAAAGGCCATCAGCAGACCCGAGATCAGACCCGTGCACGGGAGGGTAATAACCCAGCCAGCGTAGATCCAAAGGACCATGCGCCAGTTGATGGTGCGCCAATCACCCGAGCATAAGCCGACACCAACGGTAGCACCCGTAATGCACTGCGTAGTCGACACGGGAAGTTCTGTAAGTGTTAGCGGTTGGCACTAGTGGGCGGCCTGTAAGACGCGTGTGTACGAAGTAGTAGACATAAAAATAGTAGAGATGTATAGACGACAAAGCAACAAAGAAGCAGAAACGACAATTAGAGCCACAGCTTTACTCACTCAGACGTGTGGCGAGAATAATGGTAGTGGCACTAGCAAGCTCCATGGCAAACCCACGGGACGGCGAGTGAAGCGTGATGCGGTTGCCCAAGTTGCGCATAATGTTGTAGCCGTATGTCCACAGACCAATGACTAGCGCAGAGGCACCAAAGACCAGGATCCAAACTGGCACATCAGCCTTGCCCTTCTCGGGCAGAGCGCCGTCGTTCCAGATTTGGAAGATTGTGGCATACGGACCAATAGCGTTGGCGATGTCGTTGGCGCCGTGGGTGAAGGAAGCAGTGGCAGCAGTCATGACCTGCAAAAAGGTGAACATGTACTCCGTCTTGTTATCGTACTGGGCAGCACGGGCGTGCATGTCCTCGAGGTCACCTGTCAGCATGTCACGCTTGTCGTGCTGGGCACTGACAATGTCGACGTCCACGCCGCGGAAGATAAAGTGCTTGAAGTACCAGAAAAGGACCGCGCCAGTGTACCACTTGCCCTCGGGCTTGGGGCCGATGATGGACTTGCGCGGCTCAGGCTCGTTGGCAGCATGAGGGGGAAGCGCGCAACTGCGTACCTGGCGGTTCACGGCGCCATCCTCGGACACACTGGCGATGTTGACAGCATTGTTTCCCTTGAGTTCGGGAGACATCTCAGCGACAGTAGCCTCCTCGTCGCTGACGCCCTGACGGCTGGGCACTTCCTCACCGTCCTCGGTACGAGCACGCTGCCCGTCGAGCTCCTCACGTGTCAGGTGGCCCTGGTAGAAGTTGCGCGTGCCACGGTAGCCCGGTGGGGGAGGGCCAGCATCCGGACGGCGCAGGTTCAGGGGACCCAAAACCAGGTGGTAGGGCTTGATGGTCCAGTCATCACGGATGACCTTGCAGTACAGCCAGGGGCAGAGGAAAATTCCAATAAAAATACCCCAAGCAGCACCGACACCAACAATGACACCAGCAATCTGGGCGTCGTTCAGTGTCACAGTGTAGCTGCCACCCTTCCAGAGCAAAAGCATGGTGAGGAGGGACGCCGTGATACCAAAGTACACAGGCACAGTCAACAGTGCCTTGTACACTGGGTTGGAGCGCAGCATAACGACGTACTTGGTGACAGTAAAGATGATGGCACCAAAGATGGCCGAGATACCAGGAGCCAGCACCCAAGCCAGAAAGACCTGGACAACGCCAGAGTTGATGACACTAGTGCCACCGCCCGTGCCGACCCACTGGATGCCGCCGGCGCCGACAGATGCAATGCCCATGCCGATAATACCTCCCATGATGGAGTGGGTGGTTGAGACAGGGAAACCGATCTTGGTGGCAAAGGTCAGGTAGCACGAGGATGCAACAATAGCACATACCATGCCGAGCATGAGCATGCCCGGCTCACTGGCGTACAGAGCAGTGTTGACGACCTTGGTGCGGATTGTATCGGCCACACGAGCACCGACACCGACAGCACCGGCGAACTCCATCACACTAGCAAGGCACATGGCCTGCAGGTAGGTCACAGAGCGCGAGCTGACCGACGTGGCCCAGGAGTTGGCAACATCGTTAGCACCTGTTGTGTTAGTGAGGTTAGCGGATAGAGAACATCTATGACAGACAGGAGCATGCCATACCAATATTCCAGGCGTCCAGGAATGCAAAGATGGTGCCAATGGCAAACAAATGGTTATACTCGAGAAGGCGAACCATCTTGAAAGGAATGTGTGGTGTGGTACTGGATCTGTTTCAAGGATTCAGAAACGAGCGATGATAATGATACACCTGAGACGTTACGAGAATGGAATGCTGGAGGAGACAAAATGAATATGAAAACATCAGTCGCTGGTCTCGGGGATTCTTATATTCACCGGATTTCCAGGAGATGGCCATCACCTTCCCTACGGTCGCACCTTTTTGTCACAGTTTATAGCCTACTCTCTCGGCGGGCACGCTTTTCGACTACAAGACTCGGCAGGGTCTTGGCCGAGAAGTTTGTCGACCATTCGTATTGTCCTTATATCGCCTCTTTTGATTCTTCGGTCGTCCTTCGTAGGTGTGGGAAGGAGCACGTGTGCTGTCTCTGTCTGCTTTGCCGCCCGTTCAGTCGATTGCTTGCCATATTAGTGACATGGAAAGAGTTCTTTTGGTCAGCATAGAGTGTGAAAGATACAGACAAGCCCGTTTTCCGTTGTACTGGCATTCTCCCAAGACGATTCAGCAACTTGGCGAACTTGGCGACCTTGGCGAGTGGGAGCCGCTGTCCTTTTATCTTTGCATTTTGCTCGCAGAATTTTGGTTTCGATATTGCCAACGGCCTGATTTTTATTGATTTTACCTTTCCTTTCTGTCTCGGTGAGTGCATTTGTCAAAGGCCGATGTGGTCTAGCCCGGCCGCCAGCGTAGAGGTGCAGTCGACGTTCACATGTGGGTGGGGTTTGGCCGGCTTTGGCTCCCCATTTTCTTTCCATTTCTTGTGTTTTCTTGTTATCACAAGGCTATGCGTCCAGCTTTCTGGTCAATGAACGACTAGACACTTTTCGATAGCCACTTCCGCGTCCCTTTGCGGTACAGCCAAGGCTTGCCCAGAGTTAGTAGCCAGGGACAAATCAAGAGCCCGTCTGGGAGCTACAACACTTAAAACATCGAAGAGCTCCAAGACGCTTGGCAAATGCTTCTGGGCCGTCTAATCAGAGGCGAGTGCATCCCCACGTGCGTGCCAATTGAGTCTGGTGGGCTTTTGCTGTAATCGACCAATTAATGTTGAGCTTTGCATACGGGAAATAGATACAAAAATGAAAGAAAATGCAGTGATGAGAGAAGCGCACATGTTGCAAACGTCAAGTAAAACTCATCAAATCTTTTCTCCCTTTTCCCACGCTCTCTTTTTGTTGCGTTTCCTCTTTGCCACGCCGCAAGAATCTTCTCCTGCATTGGTAACTGCTGGTTGGTACGAGAAAAAAGTGACAATATCATTTCACGCCATTTCTTCGTATAGACAAATTTATTCATCAACTCTTTTTGTCTCCTATACTCCCATCCCCGCTAACAAGTTCACAGCTCCATCTGACCAACGTTATTATACGCATGCACAGCACCTGTCTTCACATTGTGCTGCACAGAGACAGCCTTAGCCTGGCGCAGAACGTTATCGTCACCATCAACGGCCTCGGCGTAGATCTTGACGCTGCCCAGAGAGGACACGGGCGCAATATTCTTAAAGTGTGCGTGTGTCTCGAATCCGGAGCGTTTTGCCTCGCTCAGGAAGCGGCCCTCTGACGCTTCATAGAAGCGCCATGCCCTGGTCTCAGTGTCGCCGTTCCACGAGACATACACATCTAGGCCCTCCTTGTTTCCAGAGTCTGAAGCAAAGACAACAAGGGCAGGCTCCTCTGCAGGGATACCCGTCCAGTTTGCACGGAAACCACGGTAGCTTTGCACGAGATGACCATCAGGAGCCGAGTCCAGGTAGGCATGGAACAGAACCTCACCATCCTCTGCAAACTCTGTGATGGCACCCGCCTGTCCCCAGTTGACAAACACGTTGCCATTATCCAGCAGCTGCGTGCTGCCTTGCGTGGCGGCAGAAAGACCATCGGGTGCCTCGTACGACCGGATCGCCGTCGCCTTGCCCGTGTTGTAATCGAGCTTGTAGACGCTGGCACGCGACGAGGGATGTGTCTTCACATCGGCTGAGTGCGCACCGTTATCAAACAGGGAGATGTATTCGATACTTCCATCGGCAGACCGGCCCCGGAAGCGGGCATGGTGCTGGTAGCCAAAGAGATCGTTCTCGGGGTTCTCAAATTCAAAATCAGAGCCGCCGTGCAGACCGCCGAGCTGCCAGATGACATGACCGTTTGTTCCATTCAGCTTGTACACGGTCGCCATGTTGCGGGCTGACACCAAGTAGTTGCCCTCGTCGTCCTTGTCGACACTGTTCAAATGGAAGTAGTTCCATGCGTCACTCTCGGAGCGGCCTGAACCAAAGATGTTTGTCTGCGTGTGGAGAGGGAAGGCGCTTCTCTTGGGATCAACGTGGTCGAAGCAGTGCCATTCAAAGACGACCTCACCGGTTTCAATGTTGATTTCTGACTGGGTTAGTCTAGGTGTCTCGACAATTTATGCTCATTGTGTGCACATTACATACCCTGGAAACCACTGGAGAGCACCCAAACCTGGCTCTTGTCGCCGCCCCATGGCTCAAGGGAGGCAACAATCGGCAAGGGAATCTCGATCAATGCCGTCTTCTCGTCGATGATATTGAACTCGTGTGCCGAAGCCCAACGGTGGCCGCCTGGCTGGAGGATCTTGGCCGACTGGTAGTGCTTGTCTAGCAGTGAATGGAAGCCGTACATGCGGCCGTGGGCGGGGTCCAGGGCGCCCTGGAAGGCACGCAAGTACAGCTCTCCCTTCCAGACCACAGGCACAAAGTTGGCTACCCAGCCAGAGTGGTAGCCGACACCGGACCAGACTAGCTCGCCGTCGTCGCGAAAGATGTATGCGCCCGGCTGGGTCGGACCAAAGGCAACGTTGTCTGGTCCCGTCGTGAAACCAGGGTACTGTGCAATAAACAGCAATCCCTTCTCGAGAGCATCTGTCTTGCCGGGTGTTGTGATGTTCAGATGTGGAATCGCAAACTCGGGGCGGCTCCGAAATTCAAAGCTGGCCGAGGCGATGCCAGCCAACGCGGCCAAAGTGGTGAGGGATGCTGTCTTCATGGCCAATATCGTTGTCTGAAGTGTCCGACTGCAATGCAAAAATTAGAGAAGCATGAATGAAAAAATAGTAGTCTACGCCGACGACAAACATCTTTTTATTCTGATGCGTTTTCACATCGGTCATGTCGTGTCGTCAATTGACAGCTAGTATGCAATTGCGCCATTGCTCTCCATCACGTCAACACACAAACACCGATTTCATCGCAGTAAAGTCATTTTGCACCTTTTAACTCCACATTTCTCCAATGCAGCGTGCGGGGATATCTTCATATGGCAGAATGGTAAATCTTTGATGAAGTGTTGGCGTTCAAGATATGAAGAAGATCGATGCAAATATGGGTCGGGAATGTTGTCGTTTTTCAACCATTTCCCCTTGTTTGATCTGGAGCGTCCCTTGGACCCAGCGTTTTAGGGCACACCCAGTAAAAGCCATCTTGTTACACCACGTGCCCTCCCTTCAACGCCTTTCAGGGCAATTGTTTTACTTGATCCCTGCAAAAAAGAACAATCCCTCAGCACAAAGTCCCACGCCCCTACATAAAGCAACCATTGATGCATGATTTTGAGCAACATGTAATCTCACGTCTTGGCAAAGTTCTGCTCGTGACATACACAGCAACTACCGACACAGAAAACGTGTTAGCTCCACCGTCCCCAAAGCCACATCTACCCTGTATCAACTGCCAATAAACGTGCCATGGGCTGCGCGAGCCAGGGGTGATTCCAGGTCGGTTCTGCTCGATACTGCTCGATACTACATCGCGCGGCCATTACCAGTAACTAACGATAGCCGAGGTGGGCGTGACAGCTCAGGGGACCAAAGAGCCGTGCTGGCTTCCCCTCCGCCGCCGGCGCTGATCCTCGATTGTGTCTAGCACACTTTGGCAACCGCTGAAGAAGTTGAAGAAGACCTTCTTTATATGGGTCAGTCCGTGATCTGCATTGCATTTAATACTTTCGGTATCGAGGCGATGGAAATGCAACACAGCGGAACCTATTCCCAGAAATGCACCAATTAGAACGGCAGTACTCGTAGTTATCTGTACATCACATCGATATCGTAAATATACTTTCTGGGACTTGCTGAGGATATAAACAGAGATTGTCGTCCCTGCCTCTGCTCATTCCGTTTATTGGTATTGCCTCTGCCACATCACGCTGCCACAATTGTACTGCTTGATTCACACACTTCAACGATGGCCCTTCTTGCGGGTGCCCTGTTTCTGGCTGGTGCCGCCAATGCACAAGTCGGTGCCATGCTGTCGCCTGCATTCGATATCAACTTTCCCAAAACATCTGCGGCAACGAATCCTCTCAACTGGCTTGGTGCAAACGGCCCTTATGCTTCTGGTAGGCAATCCCTTCTGACTCATTCATCAGGGCCGATGGTACTGACGCGACAGGCCCTAATGTCTATGGTATTTCTTCTGGCGTACCTGAGCACTGTACCGTCGACCAGGCTTTCTTCGTGTCCCGCCACGGATCACGCTTCCCTGATCTCGGTGCCTACAATGGATGGGTCGATATGCAGACAAGAGTATGTGGGCGGTTGTAAACTTATTATCCGCGACAAGCTTTTGGCCACTCGCTTACTGACCTCGACATCTTAGTTCTCCGTCAACAACGGTTACAATGCCACCGGTAGCCTCTCGTTTCTGCCCTCCTGGAAACCCGTGCTCACCAACCCTGGCCTTCAAATGTCGAACCTCTCGCCGACAGGGCAGAAGGAGGCCTTTGATATGGCCTATGCGTTGCGCACAAAATATCCCCAGTTGTACAATGAGGGCGATCATCTGTATGTCTGGGCCAACAACTACTCCCGTGTGCTCCAGACCGCGAAGCTATTTGTCCACGGCTTTTTGGGTGTGAATGCGACCAGCCTGGGACACGTCGTTTCTGTCACATCAACTGGCAGTGCTGATGCCATTGGTAACTCACTCGGCCCTTCCGACTCCTGCCCCAACTTTGTTGATTCGTCTGGCGGCACCTATTTTACCAACTGGTCCAACGTCTACATCCCTCCCATTAAAAAGCGTCTGCAGGCTCTTGTTTCTGGCAATCTGACATTCACCGCCAATGATATCGCCCAGATACCCTACCTCTGTGGGTTCGAGTCGCAAATCACCGGCCGCATCTCTCCGTGGTGCAACATCTTCACGGACGAGGAGTTGCAGTACTACCAATACTCCAACGACCTCCGCTACTATTATGGAGTCGGTCCTGGCACTGATTTGCCGGCGACAATGATGCTGCCGTATCTTGAGGCAGTCACAAATCTGCTGCAAAAGGGTCCGGATGCTCTCAACGGCACGGCAGCCGACGGCTCCGACTTTATGCCGCCCCGCCTCATGGTTAGCTTTCTCAACGACGGACAGCTAAATGAGCTCATCACGGCATCTGGTGTTCACGACGCGCAAGCGGCTCTCTCTGACACAACAATGGACCCGAACCGCCTGTACATCGGCAACCGGTTTACGACCATGCGTGGCACCATTGGCTTTGAGCGTCTCAACTGTGCTGTGAAGCCCAGCAACAGCAACTCCAGTGACCTGCTGCCGACTTCGCAACGTGCTTGTGCTGGCAAGACAAAGGTGCCTTTATTTGCTACGTCAGAAACAAACCACACATTTATCCGTGTGCTGTTGAACGATGTTGTCTACCCGGTTCCCGGCTGTCAAAATGGACCTGGCTACTCGTGTCTGCTAGATGACTATGTCAACTTTGTTGGCAACAAGTACAACAAGTCAGGCAATTGGGCACAGAATTGCGGTGTCACGGCAGCCGGTGCGCCCACTGTGGTTGCCGGAGCCTCCTTTTACACCAACCTGGAGAGTGACTTCTTGCAGGTCATTGCGCTGTAGGTGAAAAGGAGTGTGGTGCTCGGAGACTTTTCTTCCAGATATATTTTCTTTCTGAGTAATTCTGTTTGATTTTAGTTTTAATTACACTTCATTTATAGATGAGTTGAAATAACCGTCAAAGATACGATGCACAGCCAGCTCGGCATGGTATATGCTAACTATCGAATTCCACAAAATGAGCATCCAACGCATTTACAGCTTTTGAAAGGAAAACAATCTATGTACAATATCGTTCATCATTCAGGCACTTTGTGCACCTTTCTACACAACTCTACTCCTCATCGTCGTTGATCAAGGGTTGGTGCTCAGCACCCCGGTCCTTGACATTCGGGTCAATCAGACCGTACCATGTAATCACAGACATGCCAAGCAAGGCAGCGATAGTGCTGAAACACAGCGCAACATAGCCCTTGGCCGTGAAGCCCTCAGGAAGGCGGCCTGGCGGCTTATTCTCGCCAGACAGGTTAAATACATCCTTGGTGTTTCCGGCAGCATTGCCCGCCGAGGGCTTACCGGCCGCACGACATGCCTCGTAGTGGCTCTCTGGCACCTGGAGGCTTTTCAGCGCCTCGGGCGCCTCAACAAAGGTGGCCACAAGGCCCTGGTCCATGTGCCACTCAATGTGGCAGTGGAAGAGCCAGACACCCGGGTTGTCGGCGCGAAAGCGGATCACAAAGTTGCCGTTACCCTCGACGAAGACCGTGTCCCTACGCATGGGAACACGAGGAAACTCTGTTTCGGCCAGGTCGTCAGGGATATAGACGCCGCCATCTTCGTCGGAGCGGTGCACGACCTGGAAGTTGTGGCCGTGCAGATGGAAGGGGTGGCGGCCATCGTCGCCGTTGTTGAGAATCAGCTCAATGACATCATTTTGCTTGAAAATGTGTGTGTTGGTGTGCGAGCCGTAGACAATGGGGCTGCTGGCGTTCGCCCCTCCGACGCTGAGCGCGGTGTAGAGTGACGGCACCTTGGGCTGCACATAGGTCATGTCGTTGAAGAAGGCATAGTTGGCTCCGTCGCGGAGGTTGTCCATCTGCACCTCGAGACTGAATGAGTGGTCGACGTGGTCAAAGAGGGCAAGACCGTCGACCGGCACCAGCTCGAAATCGTCAAAGGCCTCGAGCTCGTCCACCGGTTGCGGCTCAGGCAGTGGCTTGGCTGCATCGTACACCAGCCAGGCAGTGACATTGGAGTTCTGGCCCTCGGGAATCACATCAAACAGATCCTCGTCCATGGCGCTCACCATGGCAAAGTTGGCAGACGAGCCGCTGCGTGTGGTGATCAGAAAGCTGTACCGCTGTGCAGGAGTAATGTATAGCATATCGGCCTCCGCAGGCTCGGTCCACACGCCATCGACCTCGACGACGCGCATGCTATGGCCTTCGAACCACACATACTGCGCTGCAAAGCCACCAATATTAACCAAACGCACCAGATACGTCTTGTCCGTCTGCACGGGGATTTGGAGGTTCTGCGTGTCGTTGATGAGCGCCGCCTGTGGCACGGGCTCGGCGCCCGTGGGGTTCTCGACATTGATGAGCTGGTCAATCAGGTCGACGCTCAGCTCATGGTACCAGTCCGAGACGCTGAGCACAATCTCCTCGTCGTACTGGCCCTCGTAGGGGCCGGAAGGGTCGTGCACGACAATGGCGCCGCGCAGGCCGTCCATGTACTGGCCGCCATTGTGCGAGTGGTACCAGTAGGTGCCTGGCTGGTCGAAATGGATGTCGTACGTGAATGAGCTGCCCGGATCAATGGCACATTGCGTCACGCCCACAGCGCCGTCCATGTAGTTGGTGCCGTTCTGGAAGAAGCCGTGGAAGTGCAGGCTGGTGCTGGCATTGCCCAGGTCGTTGTGCACATTCAGAATCATACGGTCGCCCACCGTCGCCGTGAGCTGTGGAATGGGCCATTCGCCGTTGACGCCAATGGTCGGCTTGCTGAAGGCGCCGTCGGGGTTGGCCAGTACCCAGCCGATGCGGAAGTCCTTGACGGTCGTCTCAGCCTGTGCCGGGGCCGTGAGTCCACCAAAGCTCAGAAGAGCTGCTGCAGCAACTAGCCAGCTGGAAATGCGTCTACCCGTTGGCATGATGTGTGCTGACTGTTGTGCGTGGGTGGTGATGTGGAAAGAGCCGCAAAAAAGCGATGAGAGATGAGGACCCTTTTGTCGGCCGCTGCTCTGGCTGGCGCTCGACAGCTTGGTCGACAGATGGGGCGACAGCTGGGGCGGGGACCCTGGCGGGAAGTTTCACTGGTTCCTTGGCCGTTTCGCCGTTGTTCAGTGCTCGTATGCTTCTCGCATTCGTATGTGAATGTCGGCGATGTCGCATCGGCCCCTGCCTCGTGCTCGTGTTGCTATCGATCGTTGCTATCGGCCTTGCTATCTGCGGGAGGAGGAGGGGACGGGGAAGAGTAAAAGTACGACGTACTTGAAGGGTTAGGGAAGTTCCTCCGCCACCGCGGATCGGATCAGAAGTGCACGACAGGCGTAGAGACGCAGAAAGGTGACTTGCGCCTTCCTCCTTCCTTGGGAGCTCTGCCCAGGCGCTCCTGCCTGTTTTTTCGCAGTAGCGGGTTTGGCATGGGGCCGAAAGCCGCCGTTATGTGGGTCAATCTGATAATTCCTTTCTGTTTCCTGTTCCCAAGAACACCCGCCTGGACAGCTGCGTGCCCTAAGCCGCTTGGCCGAGTTAGGCAGGAATGGCCGTTCGATGCGGCTTAGTGGTCTTATCAGATCCTCTCTTTCCCTCTGTAGTGGGCTTCAGTGGACTCGGCAGGCACGCGTTTGGCGCTCTTTCCTGCCGATGGGCCGAACACGGGCAGGAAAATGCCCAGGTGCAGAAAAAGGCAGGCGCCAAGCACACGCCAAACACACCACAAAAAGAAGTCTGAGCTTATTCTCCGCATTGACATTCAATACGACGTACTCAGTATCCAACATTCAAGAGGGGCATGGCCGGCAGTCCTACTGGTGTTTGAAATTTGGTTGCCTTTGCACTCTTTTCACCCTTTGCAGCCTTTGTATTTCCTTTATTATTCTCTTTTCGCTCTACGTGCTCCTGGTTTCTTGCTTCTCGCTTCTGGCTCCAGTTTCTTTGCCACTTCATCTTGTCTGATTCATCACCAACTTTCTACCGACGTGCAGCCTGGTGCTGCCCTGCCGCCGCCAAAATGGCGAGCCTCTTCAATGTTCCCAGTATGTTGCGCACCTCAGTCATTCATGGCGCATCCAATATTGCCCAGCACAACCTTGCCACAACTACGATTTACTGACATGCACAGTCTTCTTCATCACGTTCCGCGAGGCGCTCGAGACATCCATCATCGTCTCCGTCTTCCTCGCCCTCATCGACCGCATGGTCACTGTCCAGACAGACCCGTCTCTGCATGGCAAGCTGATGCGCCAGATTTGGCTGGGCACTGGCTTTGGTTTCCTGACTGTCGTTCTTCTCGCCACGGTAGTCATGACAGGCATTGCTGGCCTCGAGGCCGACAATCTGTCCGGCACCGAGGACATCTGGGAGGGCACGTTTGCGCTCGCAGCCGCCGTGATCATTACCATCATGGGCGCCGTTCTGCTGCGTGTGTCCAAACTTCAGGACAAGTGGCGTGCGAAGCTCGCCCGCGCCTTGGACCCAAGCGAGAGCCACAAAGGCCCCCTCAGCCAGCGTATTCGCTACCTCAGCGAAAAGCATGCGCTTTTTATTCTGCCCTTTATCACCATTCTCCGCGAGGGCTTTGAGGCCGTTATTTTCATTGCTGGTGCTGGCCTGGGCATCTCGGCCCTCGCCATCACTGCCTCTGCTCTCGGCGGTCTGCTGACGGGTGCTCTTGTTGGTCTGCTCATCTACAAGAGCGCCAACTTCGCTCCCATCCAGTACATGCTCATTGCCTCCACATGCTTCCTGTACCTCGTCGGTGCTGGCCTTTTCTCCAAGGGTGTCTGGCACCTGGAGGCCTACCAGTGGAACATGATTGTCGGCGGTGATGCTGCCGAGCTTGGCTCAGGCCCGGGCTCCTACGACATCCGCAGAAGCGTCTGGCACGTCAACTGCTGCAACCCCGACTTTGAGGGCGGCGGCTTCTGGGGCGTGTTCAATGCGCTTCTGGGCTGGCAGAACTCGGCCACGGTGGGCTCGGTCGTGTCCTACAACCTCTACTGGGTGGCCGTCATGACCCAGTTCTTCGTCATGGCTGCACGGGAGAAGCGCTACTGGCCGTTTGCCCAATTGAAAAGCGACGACCAGGGGGAGGAGCCAAGCTCCGACAATCGTCAGCCACTGCTCGGTCGCCGTGAGGATCTCTAAGCAGAGCTGCAAGGTGGGGTTGAGTTGTGCGATAACAGATACCCATACCAAGATATCAAGATACCAAGGGGGATACGACGTTGTGGTGGAAGAGAAGGTGGCAGCGACGACGAAAAAGTACCCTCAAAATTGACATGGCCATGATTTGTGTGCCAATGACGATAACGACCAACAGAGCCGCAATATGATGTACATAGAGCTCAACAAAGTATGTAAATGGGTAAATACTGGATCAATTACATGCAATATCAAAATAGGAACACTAGAGGAGAAACACTCCCACGACACGTGGGCTGAGGATTCAAAGAACAAATTGCACTAAAATACAGGAAAGGTTTGGTGGGTGCCTGCACTGGCCTGCACTGGCCTCGGCGGTAGACTCGGACGTCTCCAGTAACGCCGAAGTTTGCATGTACCTTCAGAGCTTAAAAGAGCTTAAATGAACCTGACAAAACAACACCTCCCGGCATCAACATTCAACCTCGCCAAACAAAACACACATCAACACTCCCTCTACCTCACAATGCCTGCCTGGACCTCTCGCCTGGCGGCCGAAAGTGGCCTTACGACGGTCCTGCAATCTGGCCGCGATGCGAAGCTCCTGTGTGCTCAGCGCTTCGTGCGGCTTTTTGCATACGGCGCATCGTTTCTTGTCCTGGTCCCGTTCCTCGCCAGTCTGGGGATTCCGGATGCACGCATTGGTCTTTTCATGACGCTCACCCTTCTTGGTGATGTGGTCATTAGTCTTGTTTTGACGGCCATTACAGACCGTGTGGGTCGCCGGCGCATTCTGGCGGCGGGCACGCTGCTCATGGCTGGCAGCGGCATTGTCTTTGCCCTGAGCAACAACTTTTGGATCTTGCTGTTGGCCAGCATTGTGGGTGTCATCAGCCCCAGCGGCAACGAGATTGGTCCATTTCGTGCCGTGGAAGAGTCAGTTATCGCTCAGCTTACGCCCACTTCACAACGCTCCGACATGTTTGCTTGGTACACCCTGTTCGGTACGGCAGGTACTGCCCTTGGCTCGGTGGCTAGTGGTGGTATCGTGCAGGTGCTGCAAAACAATACGGGCGGGACCAACAAGGCGTACCGCATCATCTTCTTCATGTATGCCGCTATTGGCATCGTCAAACTCTTGTTGACGTTGGGATTAACGTCTGCGGTGGAAGCGGCTCCGGCCCGTCCCGTGCCTACTACTTCTGCCGAACCCAACGAACAGAGCGGCCTGCTTGCAGGAGAAGGCGCGACCGGCGAGGTTGCTGAACCCGAGTCAGCCAGGAAACTCTCCTTCCTCCATCGTGTCCGCGATCTTTTCCCACACATCTCCCACGAGTCTCGCGGCATTCTTTTCAGCCTCATCCTACTGTTTGCGCTCGACTCGTTTGCATCGGGCATGGCAGCGCCCTCCTGGATCACCTACTTCTTCATCACTGTCCACTCGCTCGCGCCGGCCATTCTGGGCACGCTCTTCCTCGTCACAAACATTCTGGCCTCGTTCTCCAACCTTCTGGCGCTGCCTCTAGCCCGCCGGCTTGGCCCGCTGAAGACCATGGCGTTTACGCATCTCCCCTCGGCCCTGTTCCTGGCTATGGTGCCAGTGCCGCCCGCCTCAGAGAAGTTTGGCACGCCTCTTGCGATGGCTTTTCTTGCATTGCGTGCCTGCACGCAAAGCATGGACCAGGCACCCCGTCAAGCCTTCTTGTCGGCCGCCGTGCTGCCGGGCGAGAGGACTGCCGTCATGGGTGTTGTCAATACAGTAAAGACGCTGATGCAAGCTGGTGGTGTCGGTTTCTCGGGTGTTCTTGCTGGCCGTCACCAATGGATTCTTCTCCTCGGCGGTGCGGGTGCTTTGAAAGCGTCATACGACCTGCTTCTCTTGTGGAATTTTTCCCACTTGCGTCCACGGCAAGAAGGCAGTTCTTCGGCATAAATGCGCAATTGGGGTGCACACATCCATCACCTCAAGCATATTTTCTAGATAGAAGACATTATCTGATCAGCATACGCTTTTGCAAAATGCTATGAGACTACTCAATAGCTAGCTCCTCGACTGGGTTGCCATCATTTAGACCCTCGCCATGCATGAAACCGTGTAGATATGACTCTCCAACAAGCGAATAGTTGCCGTTCTTTTTCTTTTTCAAGATGTATGCCGTTCGTGCCCCATGCAAGATGGCCACAAAACATCCTGTCGTAGAGGAGACGGGTGCCAAGCCAATGTAGCCCTTCTTTGTCGTAAAAAGCTTTCTGCCATAGGCTGCTGCGCGGACCTTAAGGCTAAACAAATCGTGGTTGTCCGTTTGGATTCGCAGCTCCTCCTCGGTCATTTTGTCACTGCCAGCAAATGGCTCGATGGACTGCAGCTTCCGGAACGCAGTGTACATTTCTTCCAGATCCGCCGGTTTCGTTTCGCTGCCCACGACACGGGGAGGAAACTTGGCATCGGCTGTAATTGTCTTTTGGAAAACCGTCCGCACATCTTCGCCTGTGGGCGGGTATGTCTTGAGCTTGAGGGCCATGCGCTCCCACATTGTCCATCGGCGGTGGCGGGAGAACTTGTACAGGACCTCGTCCTTGTCAAAAATCTTGGAGTACCAGTCGGTGTGTGCCTTGCCAAGCCGTGCCGAATTGAAGAGAAAGTGGGACTCGCCAACTTTGGTGATCTCGTCCAAGATACGCCCTTTGGCATAGAGCACCTTGTTGTCTTTCGAAAAGCGGATGTCGGGTGGCGGCCTATCTCCCGACACCTTGCCGGCATGGAGCCATGGCCCCTCGAGTGCAAAGAGAAAGCTGAACTCGCGTGGGGCACATGACCAATCTGGCGCCCACGAAGGTAGGTCGGCCTGCACTCGCCACACCTTGTCGCTGTTGAGGTTCAAGAAATCGAGGTTCTCCACCAGTAGAATCCGCGCGACATCTGAAAAGACCACGGTTGGGGTTTTGTGGTAGTCGGGACGAAGGGCTACATCAGGTGGGACATCCTTGGAGATGTTGAGCAAGGCAAACACTTTGTCCACCGCGTTCGTCGCCAGGCAAGTCCGCGAGCTAATCAGCTGCATCACCAAACTGGCACGGTCGTTGGTTTGGTACTGGCCGCGGGCCGTTCGAAGAGACAGAACACGGTCAGCGCTGAGGCCCGTCATAGAGCCGATGCCCGTGTTGTGCAGATAGTCACAGATGTCGCAAAGGACGTCAAAGTCAATGGTGTCTGTGCCACAGACGACAATGGCTGTTTCAGGGACGCACACCTCCTGGACAACCCACACACGCAGAAACCACTGGCGCCAGAAAAGCGCATCGAGCGCGAGCCAGGCAGGGTCGTCGTGATGTGGGAGGCCGCGATCGACAATGTCTTGCTGCAGGATGTACCTGTGGTATTTTGGAGTACCGTTTTTGTCGCCTTCGCTGTAAGCCTTACGGTCGGCGTCCATGACAGCAACAAGTTTGTTCATCAGCTCGAATGCGAGGGGACTCTGGCTGTGGGCAACACCCAGCCAGACCAGCACTCTGGCGGCTCTCTTGTACACGAGGTCCATAAGAAGAACTTGGGAACCGCGCTCGGGGATGTCCTGCTGGTTGATACAGACAGCATCCACCCATACCAGGCGGTCCTGGTCGGGCTGCCTGAACTGTTGCAGGGCCCCGAGCAGATTTGGCGTGATGTCAATGGCCTTGCCGTCAATGGTTATCCAGTGCCGCTCCTTTGCATCACCCCAGGTGTACGAGAGTGCTTCAAAGGGTGCCGGTAAGTTGTCAATGGACCAAGTTAAAAGTGAGCAGCTGATGGGTTCTGTACGAGACGGTGCAGCGTGGATCTGGAGCATTCGAAACTCCCTGGGCCCCAGTTCCGCATATTCGTATCTCGGGTCATTCCTGTGTCTCATTAGTGTGCTGTTGTCTTCTTGTCGGTTTTAAATGGCACACGTTGGCTGCTGGTCGGAGTGCATACTGTGACATGACCTCCTTGATGTTCAGAACTGGCTTTTCCTTTGCGGCATGCTTCGCGTGCAGTTTATGTCGCTTGACAGGGTCGAAACCGTTTCGGGTCAACAGCCATTTTTCTGTCTTGGGCACGACACGGTCGTAAATGTAGAGAAACGGGCGCTGGGCCGCCGGGAACTGGTCCATGACAGCAGGTTGCCGCCCACGACTTTGCAGGATCAGAGTTGATTTTGGACTGTTCGTGGGTAAAAAAGAAAGGATGCATGAACAAATCCTACGACAGGCTGTCAGGCTGTCAGGCTGTCACCTAAATAGTACGCTGCCAGTGTTGCAGGGGGCTGCGCAGGATCGCTGCAGGATCGCAATAGCGCGCAGTAGAGCCTCAAGGATTTGGCAAAGGCGGCAGAAAGACCAATTGACGAGCATCGGAAGCGAGTCAAACGAAGAGGCAATGAGCCTGTTGGGCTATAAGAGCTGAAATAAAAGGTATTTAGATGCTGAAATCAAGTGTTTCCAACACTGTCATGCTTGAAAAGAACCACCTTCTCCTTTTCAGTGAGTGCTGCGTAGAGCCGTGCAATGGCTGGGTCATTGCTGCGTCGAATGCATCCGTGACGCCAACCAGACGTGCATACTCGAGAATGCTGACAATGGTCATGTCGGCGTACCCCGACTCTGTGCCCTCAATAAACGACCCCTCTCGTCCGTCTTTTTCGTTCTCTTCCAACCAGTCCGCAAACGCCTTGAGGCGCGTCTCTGCTGTCGCCAAGAGTGTATCCTGAGGCCGGTCTGCCACCCACTCGTCCAGCGATTTGCCCCAGCGCGCCTTTCTCTTGGCCAAAAAAACCTTCTCGGCTGCGGTCCGACAGGACGCTGGGGACATGGCCAACGCCAATCTGTAGAATGGGAGCCAAGGCCGGGCCAAAGAGCGCGCGTGCCTCTGCGGTGTGCGGCGACGTAAAGGGCAATGGCGGGTCGGGAACGAGCTCGTCTAGCTTGGTGATGATGCGCGCTGGTTTTATGAGGTACTCGTCGCTGTCTTTATCTTTGTAGCGAAAAAGAACAACAGGTATATCGTACCTCCCCACGGGGTCGTCCTTGGGCGGCAGGCTTGTCGGCTCAGAGGTGGCCTCGATGTCCGGGTAGTCTACCGGAACGATTGTGTATGGGAATCCTTTGCGGTGCAGGGGGTAGAGAGCGCGCAGAGTGTGGTGAGACCAGAGAGGGATGTCGCGGCCGGGCGTGTCATACGCCACAACCTCGGGCAGGGAAGCCATGGTGAAGGGGGTCGACTGTGCAGTCGTGCTGTCGACAAAAAAGTCAGAGAGGAACAAGCGGTTGCTGTGTCTGATGAGGCCGTTTAACTATCTTACCGCATGCTTGAGAATTGATTTAAAGACTGCAAAATGCAAGTACCTTCAAATACCATAAGATCGCTGCGGGAGATCAAATCGGCATGTCCAAAGACGGCAGGTGCTCGCTACACACCAGCGCAGCGATCAACTCAATCGTGGGAGACATGGCGGGCGCAAGCTGCGGTTGGTGGTGAGCTGGCGTAGAGTTGACGATGACAACGGGGGTCTTTGTTTGAGGAGAAAGGAGAGAAAGGAGACAGGCAGAATTGCAAGACAAGTTGTTTACAAAATCACATGATAATTCTCAGTCATTTTTGTCGTAAAGGGAAGGAAGTCTGAGCACACTTAAAGAGGAAAGGACTATGGAATGGCACCTGTCGACCAGCTGCTGGCAACTGCCCAAATTCGTAGCCTACAGCACGCGTCTACAGCGCGTTTCTCGCTAACTGAGCCAAAGTTTAGAGAAGCCGCCGCGTTCCAACCAAAACGAAACAACCGTCACCAATACTCTCCCAGTCATTTGTCACCACCCGCATCTACGATGGCCTGGACTTCTTTGGAGTTGCTTTGCTCCTCTGGACTCCTTGCACGAACCTCTTCAAGAAGATGCACAGCAGCGTCGCTCCTCGGCGCCACAGCGAACTGGATTTCGGTCGGATAGCTCAAAATGCCAGGTTTGGGCTTCACATCGACATTGATTGGGTTGCCGTTGTCGTCGACGGCCTTGCTGATTGTGAACGTTGCTAACAGCTGCACAATATTCAGATACAGGCTTGCATCGGCAAAGAACCTCCCAGGGCAGACGTGACGCCCGTACCCAAACGCATCCGCCGTCGGATCCGGTTCGTTTCGCGGCGCCAAAAACCGACGAGGATCAAACGAGGCTGGATCGGCATAGACGGCCGGGTCGTGCAGGAACCACCACACGGCGGGCAGCAAATACGCGCCCTTGGGGATGGTGAACCCATTATACTCGAGGTCGGCGTCGGCTGTGTGAGGGAACCCCATGGGCGCAATCGGCCACCATCGCAACGTCTCTTTTATGAGGGCATCGACAAACGGGAGATTCTCGCGGTCCTCAATCCCCGGCAGCCGGTCACCGCCCACGACACGGTCAATCTCGGCCTGTGCTTGCGTCTGGGCATTGGGAAACAAAATCATGGCAAGAGTAACAGAACAGTCTTGTCGCGTATCTGATTAGTCATCTGTGTCGGTGGCTTTGTTGTGTTAGCGTGTTAGCGTTCTGTACTCCGTAAGCTGTACTTTCGGCAGGTGCCCGCGTCATCGCCACTGGGGTACAGTACACGGGACGCAGGTCGCACCTGCCGTGAATTCCACGAGGCTCTCCCGACATCACAGCATCCAAACACCACGCAAAGCGGTCAAAATGTGCGGCAGATATGTTCTGGCTCTGGTACGTAGACCACTTTGTGAGCAATACCGCTCCCAACCATATTTTCTCTTCACTGACTCCCCTAGCGCTATGGCCAGGTGCATGACGTCCTGGAACAGCACGGCCTTCCTGCTGACGACTTTCACGAACAACACAGAAGAAGAAACGAAGCAAATGATGCAGATGATGCGCGAAGGGGACAAGAGGACGACGAAGCAGAAGATGTGCAGGACGACGGCGCACAGGATGCAGACGAAGCCAGAAGCACGGGCGACGCCATCTTCCAGCCGTCGTACAACTTTGCGCCGGGCTACCGCGGCGTTGTCTTGCGGCCAGTCTTCCCTTCATCGCCATCTGACAACTCAAGCAAGCCAGAGGAGAAGGACGGGAAAGAGGGTGGCGGCGACGGACTACACCTCCAACTACAGGTGATGAAGTGGGGCCTTGTGCCGTCGTGGATGAAGAAGCGGCCAGATTACGCAACGATGCTCAAGACGATCAACTGCCGGGCGGATTCGCTGGCCGCCGGCTCAGGCATGTGGGCAGGCTTGCGCGGCCGCAAACGGTGTGTCGTGGTGGCACAGGGATTCTACGAGTGGCTCAAGACGGGGCCCAACGACAAGGAGCGCGTGCCGCACTACATCCGACGGCGTGACAGGCTCCCGCTGCTCCTGGCGGGACTGTGGGATAGGTCATTTGCCGGCGGCGACGACAAGAAGAGCGAGGAGAGCGAGGAAAGCCAGAAGAGCCAGAAGAGCCAGAAGAGCGAGCCGGTGTACACATACACAATTATCACGACCGACAGCAACGCGTCGCTGCGTTTCTTGCACGACCGCATGCCGGTTGTGTTCGACTACGGGTCGCCTGAGCTGCAGAAGTGGCTAGACCCGGCACGCGACACGTGGACGCCAGAGCTGCAGGCACTGTTGCGGCCGTGGTCCCGGGTGGCGGAGGATGACGACGGAGCACTACTCATAGATGTAGTGAGCAAGGACGTCAACAAGGCTGGGCACAGCTCGCCGCGGTTTATTGTGCCAGTGACCAGCGAGAGCAACAAGGCGAACATTGCCAATTTCTTCAGGGGTGGTGGGAAGACGGAGAAGACAGAGAAGAAGGGAAAGAGAGAGGGAGAGGCACACGAGATTGATGAACAGCCGTCCAAGAGAACGAGGTTGACATTGCCATCGACAGACTCAATATCACCAGAAAAGGTAAAAGCGGAAGCTGCAACGACTGCAACCCCCACGACACCTGTCAAGAATATGGTGAGCACACGACTTGCATCTGTCAGTAGTGCCAGCAAGGAGAGCAAAGAGATCACGGGAAAGGAGGGTCATGAAAAGGGAAACAGAGGAGTCAAAACAACGGCTCGCACACCAATTAAAAAGGAAAAGGACCAAAAGGACCAAAAGGACCAAAAGGACCAAAAGGACGACAAAAGCGGCAACAGCCAGAAGATTACGTCTTTCTTTGGTCTGAAAAATGGGTAGGGCAGGCGGGCACTGAATAAAAATGAAATCAAAATAAAATCAAAATATTTGCAAAAAGACTGCTCCATAGAAATGTCTCCTTTCAACTCGAAACTGCCCATCTTCACCCATTCCTCCCTTTTCTCGAGCCACCGGTCATGCCCACCCACGTAGTTTTGTCCTTGTCTTTGCGCGTGTGATAGATTGCGCGCGGGCAATATGTGTACTAAGAACGAATGGGCTGTTCACTGGTGGCCGGCACCAGAGTTCTGGCCTGGCTTGGCCAAGTCTTTTTCGAGCTCGTCTACGTCGTAAATTCCTAGCGAGAGGGGCTCTTTCGTGGTCGCGCGTCTCGCGGAGGATTGATTTGCCCATTGGGTCACTCGGCGGAGCTCCCCTGGCGGCCCTGAGATACTCCCGACTCTCCACAGATTATGCGTGCCTGTCTTCTTATCCGCCCCATCTGCCACTGCACCCACACCTGCCACCGCTGTGGGTGCAGTGACTGCCATCTGTGGACATCTGCCTGCCTGCACCTTCCCATCAATCATGCGATTTAGCCTCAGTGGCGGTGCATCCTCGTTCCACCTTGCTCACCCAAACATGCGAAAGTGTCATTTGGGAAGCAGCGCACGGCAGTGGGGCCCCACCTCTTTCCCTCTGTCGTCGACGCTGGTGTCGCGTTTCTCGCTCTTTCTAGCGGTGGAGTGGAATGGCGGACAGAATGGGCTGTTTCCAAGCAATTGTCAGCAGGCACACCCGCACGCACCTGCCCAATAATCAGCCATAATCAACCATGCAATAAATAGTACTGTGTACGGAGTACGACGTACAGGCAGACAACAGGAAGGTACAGACAACGGGAAGGTACACTCTTTCCCCCAAAAGTTGACGGCCGGTGGGGCGCGGCCCTGGCCGGCCAATAAGGTTAGCTCCTGCCCAATGACGAGCAAACTGGTGCGGGTGGTGTAAATGGAGCTTGTGCCCGTATGACAGAAGACCACTAAGAAAAGAAGCCAAAGAAAACGAGTCACCCTCCCCTGCTTCTAATGCGTATGTTTGTTTTGTCAACGAGCTTCAGTTTGTTTCTGTCCCTGTCTGTCACTTTGTTAAGCTCTTTCTCTTTTCTCCTCTTTTACTCCCCCTCTTGCTCTTTCTTTTGTCTTTCTCCTTCTCTCCCTTTTCGATCTTCTCTCTTTCTTCCTCCTTTTTAAGTTCTTTTCCTCCTTCACCCTCGTTCTCCTCACTGTCTCGAACTTCCCCTCTTCACTTGCAACTTCGTCTTACACTAAAAAGACGCCAGTTACATCACCGGCAACACACCAGCAGCATCGGCCAACTCTCTCCAAAGCACCCCCTCTCGGAATCCCTTCGGATCCCTCAGCCGAACCGAACGGCCAACTTGGGCTCTCAAACCAACCAAGGATAAAATTCACAACAACGCCCGAGAAGACGTTGCAAACATAAGGCCGTGTTTCACGAACAATCAGTCAAATCAATAACCAAACAACCAAACAACCATTTAAAGTTTTCCAACTTCTCCCTCACAATGTCGCCCACGTACACCATGTCCGCACATTTGTGCAAGCAAATCTACGCCTCCTGGCGCCAGACACACGACCACTCTCCGAGCTCTCCTCCCACTTCTTCTTCTTCTTCCTCCACAGTCTACGACAACGACAAGCGCTTCTACCGCATCTCCACAGCCAGCCTGCCCAGCTACAAGCCGTACGCGCGGTCCTCGACTTCACCGTCGCCGTCACCGCAGAAGCGGTCCATGGATAGTGACCGAAGCTCCGACAGCGAGTGACGAAGACTGGCTTTCTTGTCTCTTCTCTTGTCTTCTTGCTACTGTGTTTTTCACCACTTTTGTCATTTCTGGTCGTTCTGTTTCTCTGCTTCACTCCAGTCATCGAGCCGGCCTCTTTTTCATTTTTTTTTTTTTTCATTGATATTGTTTTCTTTCAACGGCGTTTTGGTTCTGGCGACGACATACCATTTTATTCCGTTTTAGCAGCCTACAACTACTACAAGTAATGCACTACAAGTAATGCATCTCATTTTTATTTAGAAACAATAACCGCAAATAATGAACTAGTGGTAATAATATTGAATAAACTACAACTCATCAATACATGTAAGGCGTCTTCTCGTTGTTCTCGTTGGCGTGTGTGTCGTTGCTGTGTGTGTGCAGTAAGGAAAAGACAAAAGACAAAGGATCACAGACAAATGCGTAACATCAAGCAGCCCTCTCACAAACATGCTACCCTACAATCCTGCCTACGACAACTGCTCGTCGCCGCCGCTGTCGTCGGGCGTATTGTCTTCCGCCATCGAGCTGCCCTGGATCCGCCGCTTCGCGTCAATCTTGTCCTGCTCCGTCACCTCTGTCTCGTCCTTGGGCATGTCCGGCCGCCACTGCGGTTCATTCGGCGAGTGGCCCACCGACATACCCACGCGAATCAGTGTCTCCAGCGCACCGGTCGAGTTTTCCACAAGGTCATCATCAAACTTCATCTTGCCCTCCTCGAAGAGTACCACAAGCGTGCTGCCGCCAAATTTGAAGTAGCCCAGCTCCTCGGCGCGCTCAACACGTTCGCCCTCCTTGCGCGTAATCACCGTGCTGCCCACCATCATGGCGCCCACACACACAACCATGACCCGTCCGTGCTGCTCGCTCTCAATGGGCACGACCACGCGCACGTTCTCGCCGTACACGTCTAGCGCAGACCGGATGGCCATGGGGTTGACCGTGTAGTACTCGCCAGCAATCAGCCGCGGCTTGCCCAGGACACCGTCGACCGGCATATGGAAGCGGTGGTAGTCCTGCGGCGCCAGACGGAAAATGCCGAGTGCGCCGTTCTCGAAGCGCGCGGCCTCTTCGGCGGGCACATCGCCCAACAGCCGCTTGACCGAAAACTCGCGGCCCTTGATCCACACCTGTGTGGCCGCATCGACGCGGTTGAACACTACAGAGCGGCAGTCGGCCGGCGACACGATAATGCGCGGGTTGTTGGGCGCCGAGCAAGGGCGTGCGTCAGGTTTGAGGGCGCGGTAAAAGAACTCGTTAAACGTCTTGAACTCTTCCAGCGGCAGAAGCACCTCGGACATGTCCAGCTGGTGGAAGTTTATAAACTTTTGAATCTCTTGGCGGGAGATGGGATCGTCGTACTTGCGGCCCTGCTTGATACTGAGGCCCTTCAAAAGTTTGCGGATTCTCTTGTTCTCCATGTTGTTGGAGCGCAGACCCTTGTACAGCAAACGGATACCCAGGCGCACGTACACGCTCATCTTCTCCTCGTTGATCTGGCCTGTCATCCGGTCCTGCACAAGAATGTTGGCCGAGTTGGCACCAATCTTGTACCCACCGTACGAGATCTTCGTAATCACCTTGGAGTACCACTTGCGCTGCGCCTGGCTGGAGGTGACAAACCCGCCCATGACCAGGTTGTTCACCTGCCGCCAGTCCTGGCTCGCACACGTCGCAATGTGCGTGATAATGTCGGCATCCTTGCGCTTGTTGAGTCGCGGCTGGTGGCAGATGGGACACTCGCGGATTTCCACGACGTGCTCCTCACCGCCACGCTCGCCGTCGTCGTGGCCCAGCATCTCGTCATCGTCGGCGTGGCCCAGCATCTCGCCATCTTCGGACTGCAGCGCAGGGATCTCCGGGCTGCCGCTACCAGCGGTGGAAGCCGTCGCTGTCGCATCATCAGAGAGTGCCGAGTTGGATGACAACACGGCTGCTTTGGCTTTGTCTACAATATTGTCTGGGATAGCACCCTTGATCTTGTCCGTCATTCTGTCCGCCACCGAAGTCGAGGTTGGCTTCGGCTTGGCATCCAGCTGGTCTTCGAGGCAAACCACGGCCTCGTCGATGGTTAGGTCCGAAAAGTCTTCCTCGCCGCCACTACCGGTCCCACTACCAGGACCCTTCTTGAAGCGGTGGAAGAAGCCGTCAATGGTCGACTCGCGCAGGGTCGAGCCAAGTGTGTCGAGCATCGTACTCAGCTCCACCTTGCTGATCTTGCCGCTCTCGTCGGTGTCGTACTGCTTCAGCATGGCGCGCCAAAACTGCTGCCGCAGGGCGGGGTAGGGCATGTACTTGGCGCGGATGAAAAGTTGCGGGTTGTGCTTGTCCTCCCACTTGTCCAGGTTCTTCATCTTCAGGGGTAGCGTAAACGTCGTAAAGTCTTGGTCGTCGCCGTCCCCCGAACCAGATCCTGGTTCGCTAGAAGATGTCGGCGGGCTGCCGCTTGTGTGTCCTTCCGCAGTCAGCAATCCGCCAGCGCTAATCTGCCGTGTGAGGCCCGGTGCGGCCATTGGGTCGGATACGCCGGCGTCCGATGGTGTCGTCGCCTGTGGCGTGTTTGCCACGTCGCCCAAAGCGACCGACGGGTCAGGAAGGCCCGAAACCTCAGGGATCTGGTAGTCGAGCGCGGTTGTCCCACTGCTACTCATAGCCGACGCGGAAGGCGTCTTGGCCGGGACTGGACGCGACTGCTTGCTCAAGCTTTGCGACGAAGACGAGCGCGACAAACCCAAACGCTTGAAACGGCCACGCTGAGCGAGCGGGACGTACTCGGGCGGTTCGCGGAGGTCGTAGAGGCCGGTTTCGGGGTCGGCCTTGGGCGCACGTTCGATGAACTCCTTGAGGGGCAGCGAGGCGGATGCAATAAAGTCGTTGCCAGAGTACTTGTCGCGGTCGATGACGGTAAAGGAAAAGGAGTAGGCCTGCTCGTGGCTCAAGACCTGGTAGATCATCTTTTCGTTGAAGACGGGGTTGAGGTTGTGGCTGATGGTCTTTGTGCGGAAGGTCTTGCGGCCGAGTGACGCCACAACAAATGGATCCATGTCAAAGGTGGTCTTGATCAAGTTGGACTCGGGAGGCAGGTCGGTGATGTTCTTGATTTCGAGGAAGATAATGCCCAGGACGTCACTGCCGCCGTTGATAAACTCGTAGGGGTTGTCGCGCCGCTTCTTCTTGAGGCCCTTGATGCGTAGCCGGCGCTTTCTCTTTTCGACCGTCTCCGGCTTCGAGGGGTCCTCGTCTTCCAGAGGCGGCTCGTCGTCGTAGGCATCTTCGTCCTCGTAGTCGTCGGTGTTGGTGGTATTGCTGATTATGCGAGTAAGGGCCGGGGCCGAGGTCGGGGCTAGGTTGGCGGAGCCACGTCGTGCACCGAGCTTTGGGATACCGAGGCCAGGAACACGCTGGTGCTGGCGCGGTGGTGCCACATCGTCGGTATCGGGCGCCGTCGCACGCACAAAATTATTAAACTTCTCCATAACCTGCTGGCTTGTGGCCGAGCGGTCGGTGCTGTCGAAGAGGCTGAACTGCAGGAGAACCTCGCCCGAGACCACGCCCGTCTTACGACCTGGCCGCTTGCTCTTGAGGGGGTACCAGCGGGGCTCTTGCTCGGTCTTGTCGTTGACAAAAATCTCCTCGAGGGCCAAGTCAAACTCGCCGAGGTAGTCTTTGCCGAAGCGGTCCTTGTCCCAGCAGCAGACGTCCAGAATCAGGCTAGAGACGCCGTTGATGGGCAGTTGACAGATCTCGTTCCATTCTGGGTTGAGGGTCTTGGGCACGGAGTGCGTGGCATGTTTCGCATCGCCAAGAGAGAGGACGAGGTAGGGGTCTGAGGTGCCGCTGCGGTCTTTTGCGGCCAGATTGCGGGCTTTGATAATGACCACATGGATGTTGAGGCCGGTGTCTCGGTTGGCAGCAGCTGGGTCGCCTTTGCCGCCACGCATCGGGCTCGTGCTACGGCTGTTGACGACCGAGCTGGCGGCGGAGTTGCCAGATGAGGGCTTCAGGCGGTTGGGGATGATGCGGACCATGGCGAAGGCGTGAATACGAGAGACTGGGAGGCTTGTTTACGGGTCGTTTAAAGGCTTGACTCCTGCTTGAGGGCAGAGAGCCGCACAAACAAAGTGCAAGGTTGGAGGTAGAGAAATCTAGATTCAAGGTCAGTTCGAGATCAGATTCGAGGTCAAACGCAAGGCCAATGGCAGCGTCAGGACAGGAACAGCCAGAAACAAAAGAGAGGGGTGGCAGTAAGACTGTGCGTACGGCAAGGGTCTGTGGGTTGTAGGTTGCGTTGCGGGGTCGAGTTGGCTGAGAGGCTGAAAGGAAGGCGGCGCAACAAGACTGCAGGTGTGAACGGCGGTGAGAGAAAACAGATATAGGCTGGTTTGACAGAGTATGGCTGAGAGGATCAAGAGAGCTACTCAGTAGGCGGTCGATGTAGCAATGAGAGATTAAATCAGGAAGAATTGAGGGGTAGAATCAGAGGAGATGAGGAGACGAGAAGACGAGAGAACGAGCTGAAGGAATCGAGAATTAGAGAAATTGCCAATTGGCTTTTGGTTGGCTGGGCTGACTGTTGGGTCGAAGAAAAAGAAAGCCTGAGTGAGACTCTCGTCTGCAGGCGTATTTCGTACACTGGCGGGGTGTGGGCAGGGCAGACCTTGTTTTGTCGACCGGGGAGGTGGACAACAAGCTGGCAGCAAGTAGAAGAAAGGAGGAGAAACGAGAGAGGAGACGAACAAGGGTTCCGAGAATAGTACTCGTAACCCCTAGAGAGACGCAGAGAGAGAGAAAACAACAGATGAGATTGATTGGAGAGCGTTGCAGACGAGACGAAGAAACCAAAGGACCACCAGTAGAAAGAGTGGAAAGAGTGGAAGGAAGGGGCTAGGGGCTGGTGCTGGAGTTGTTAACAAACTAAATAGTACGTCGGGATCAGCGGCGAACGTCATACATGTGCTCTAAATGGCAAGTGCGAGGAGTACGACGTAATTACTCCGTACGAAAGTGCAAGAAGCGGAGCGCAAGAGCGGGAACAGCTAGGCCAGGGCAGGCGCAAACAGGCACAACAGACACAATCTGACGTTTTGTACGGGGCTAAAGAGTAGCGAGGGAAGGAAAGAGAACCCAGTACGTCGTACTTGTAGCGGAAGATAGTCGAGGAAGGAACGAGGAGCGGCTGAATTGGCCAACGCGGGGCAGGAAGGCACGATGAATACGAAAGAAATGCGGCGTGCTGTGCGAGCCAGATGCGATGCAGCCTGTAGGATGCAAGATGCAGGATGGAGCAGCCGGTGGCGTAGGAAGTGGCACTGTTCAATTTACGGAGAGTACGAACTACCAAGTACGGAATCACAGGCAAACACAGAGCAATCCACGGAGATGCAGGATGTGTCTGTGTCTGAGAATTAGCGTATCGGCTGGAAGAGGCAATTGAAATCATTGAAACGGGAAACCCGCACTGGACGGCAAGAGCACTGCACAAACTGCACAAATATGGAAGCACCGGCAACTGCTGGACACAAGAGGCAAGTGACAAGACACGAACTGCCAACATCGATCGAGGCGAAAGAAGGTCGAACAAGAACGACGAACGCGGCAGTGGAAGTGGAGGGACGGACGTAGTTTGCTTGTGCTTGCTTGACACAATCGCCATTTGTTCCCCACCTACCCACGTCCAAGAGGCTTGAAGAAGTCGTCTTGCTGGTGGTATGCAGTATCTTGTCTACTTGTACTGAGTAGATAGCTCGACCGCCCCGACTGGACCGTGCCTTCCGTAACAATGGCACCTGCTGCTGCTAGTCTTGACTGACGACGTAACACTCCGTATTTCGTGTTGGGGGAAAGCGCGATGGAGGGGTTAAACTTGAGGGGCCGAGGGGACACTCCTACTATTTTCGGCCTGGCTTAGGTCCAAAATCCGAGGCTTTCAAAATAGAGGCAACTTTAGGCCCTAATAGGGCTGGCGAGGTCACGCAGCAGCAAGACAGCTACTGAACATCTTCTCGATCTCCCAAATGACCGTTGGCGCCATATGCCAGCGCATTGCAATACACACACACTCAGTACTCCGTGCACATGGATTTCTTTATGAGTTATCGTATCCCCTCTAGCAACATGTCTCGCGTTAGATATGCAAGACAAAACAACAGACGCGGTGGCCAAATGCAGAACATACTGGATAAGCACACAGAGAAAGGCTGACAGACGGGCATAGAGCACAAGTAAACACAGAGGGAAGGAATGGTAAGGTTTGTGAGTACGAGCATGTGGCAGAAGAGGCACAGATACATGCCGAGCTTGTGTTTCTTTATACAGTATTAAGTCTCCTCGTCAAAGCAGAAACGATATAAATAAAATAAGAATGAGGAACAACGCCGAGAAACGAGCAAAAGAAACAACTCCATTTGAACGCAAACGTGGCCTGTATTACAATATTGATCCATTGCTACTCTCACTCACTACTCTATCCGCGTAGTTGTAGTTGTTGTTGTCTATCATTTTGGTATTCCCCTCGCATCTACCCATAAGCAGATGTCCTTGTCCTGAATAGTTGCCGTCGTCGGGCAGTCTGCAGCACCGCTTGTGCGCCGACATTGATTGTACGCCTGTGTAACCGACACTTGTATTTTGGTTGTGTTTTGGTTGTGTTTTTGGTTGTTTCTCCATCCCATCATCACCCACTTGGCGGCCTTTTATGCCGACACTTTGGCCTGGTACTTGGCGGCCGCCTTGTCAAACAGACTGCTCTTGTCCTCCAGGTCCGTCAGCAGCGCGTGCTGTGCGTCGACGCTCTGCAGGCTGGCGGTGGCTTCCGTGGTATCCTTGCCCGTCAGCACAGCCAAAACCAGCAGGTTGGCCACGGCGTCGGCCGACTCGGAGTCGGCCTTGACCGCCTGCTCCAGTGCCGCCTGTGCCTCCTCGGTGCGGCCAAGGTGCAGTTCCGACACGGCCTGCGCGACAAGCGTGCGGGCCGATGACGAGGCCGGGGCCTGGGCGAGCTCTTCAAAGACGTAAAACGCCTGCTGGTAGCGCTCGCCGCCCAATCTCAAACCGACCCACGATTCGGCCAGGTTGACGAGCAACGAGTCCTGGGCCCAGCGGCGGGCGGCGACGACTTCCTTGAGGGCGAGGTCGTTGCGGTTTTGTTGGAGGTGAATCTGGACGATCAATGCGACGGCGTCCACTACAGGGGTTAGCGACTGATTGTCAATAGTCACGTCACGGGCGGGATCCCGACTTACGATTAGAGTCGTGTTGCGACAGGAGCGCGAGGGCTTCCTCCGACTTGCCGGCCGCCTGCAGGACCGTGCCGCCAACGATCTGAACAGTGGCATCGTCGCCGGCCGTCTCGGCGAGCTTGGTGATGGTGGCAACGGCTGCGTCACTGCGGCCAGCCCGCTGCTCGGCCAGAGCCCCGACAGCTTGGAGAGATGGCTCCGCCGCGCCCTTCACATCCGCCAGCACCGCCTTGGCCTCGCCCAGCTCGATGCGTGCCCGCAGCTGCAGCACGCGTGCAGCCAGCTCGTTCTCGGGCGACAGTGAATCGGTGCTGTAGTCGGCCACTTCCTGGAACTGGCCCTGGTGGAAGTTGTTGTGGATGTTGATCAGCTCGCCCTCAGCCGAATAAGGGTCCATGGTGGCGGTGGGAGGTGGCGGAAGGTATTCGTTAGGTAGGGTGTGTATGTCGGAATGCTCGAGGTAGATGGGGTCGTGGTGATGGTCGCCGATGGAAGCTGTTGTTGAGTGTTGTCTCTGTCTCTTGCTCTGTTGTTCTCGCTCTCAGGAGGTGCAGGTGCGATGGGCGATCTGGCTCCCCTCACGTGCCCCACTTATCTTATCGGTGTGAATCACAGTGTGCCATACAGTGCGTCATGTGATCTAGTTAGTATACTAGTGCTTCTAGCACTGTGGAATTTCTTATCGGTTGAATGTCACGAACAACGATCAGCATTGTACTCCGTATATGTGCCAATTTATGAGAAAAGTCCAGTTTTGTAAGGAAATTCAAGTAGTTGTGGCATTCAAAATTATGTGCGTAAACACATATGGCGGTACCAAGATAATATTGTAAGTCAAATGCAGCTGGAAGAAATAAAAATAAGAATGAAAACTAAAATAGAATTTAAAGAATAAAAACAATATTTAATGATAAAAATACAACAAATACAACAAATTGGATAAAATATTGAGTAAAAAAAAAAAAGCCAATTTTGAGAAATAAAAACGCCGATAGCAAACCCCCATAATAGTACTAATACAAACACAAACACACGGCTACGTCAGGACAAACGACCCAGACACGCCTTCAAACGGCGTGATGGTTCCGCCCAAAGACTTGGAGTCGCCATAGTAATGCAAACGGTATGTACCTGGCTGGGCCCAGTCCTCTGTCTCCCAGGTAAGCTCGACCTCGCTCGTGGCCATCAGCTCACTCAGCCGCCACCAGCGGTAGACGAGGGACCAGTCGCTGTCGTCGCGGACGGTGGTCCACACACCGCCTGCCTCGTCCTGCCTCTCAACGGCTGCATACGTTTGTTCGAGGCGCAGATTGTTGCGCGGGTTGGCGCCGACAAATGTGGCTTTGACAAGATCGCCCCCAAGGTACGTCGGGTTAACGTCGTTTGTGACATCGCCAAACTTTTTGAAGAGCGAGCCGTCGCGGATCACGCGGGTGATGAACGACAGCGAGCGGTTGCTGTTGTCAGGCGGGAAGGCATCTGTGTCACCATCCAGAGGTGGAAGACCCGCTCTTGGTGATGCTGCCAGGTAGGGGAGGTTTTGGAGGGTGACATTGATGTAGGCCGACAGCGTGTGGGGTCCGTAGAGCGTCGAGGCGCCTTCGTATCGCTGGACGGCGTATTCTTCTTCGGTCGTAATGTAGTGTGTATAGCTGTTGGCCGGGCCGCCGAGGACCACAATGGGTGTCGACGACGACGAAGAGCCATCATCCAACGTCGGGTATGCATTGGCCACAGCGTCCTTCCAGCGCCGGCCGGCCATGGTCGATGCCTCGCCCGGACTGACGACGATGACGAGCTGACCGGCACGGAACACCTGGATATCCACGACATTGGGTGTCCACTGGTAAGGCGTGCTCAGTTCGCCGACATCCAACAAAATCGGCTTGGCGCCGTGACATGCCTTTTGGGCGTCGGACGGGTTCTTGAGAAATCTGGAAACGGCGCGCCAGACGGGCGATGTGTTGGCCGGGTCCGAGTCGTGCTGTGTGAAATTGACGGCACCGGGACCGTCCGAGGTGCCGGCAGCAAACGAGTAGCCAAGCGCAGCGGGGCATGTGTTGACAGTTGTGCCGTTGGGCAACTCGAATGTGAATCCCGTCATGTTGTGGAACGTGTGGAAAGACTTGACCGGGCCGCGGATGCTTTGGCGTGAAGAAGACTCGAACGCCGCCCACGCTGCCTCAAACTGGCGACGGCCGATTTCAAAGCACGAAGCAGTGCCCGTGTTGTCCTCCCTAAAAAGGGGGCCGCGTGCGTGGCAGGTCTGGGCTTTGCCGTCGCTGCAGGTACTGTTTTCGTAGCTGCACGGCAGGCCCGAGCCGTCCTCACACCACGCGCCGAGAACATTGGGACTTGTGTCGCCCACATTGGCCTGGGAAAAGCCGGCCACGAAGTCAGAACCACCTTCATTCTTGCGCACCTCCTTCTCAAACAGGTAGGCCGCCACGCCCTTGTTGTCACCGGTAATCAAAGTGTTGTTGCCCAGCATCGACGTGCCGTGGGTTGGGAACCAGGTCAGCACGCCAATGCTCTTCTTGTCCGATGCACGCTGGAATTTCAGGAGAGTCAGTTCCTTGTCGACAGACCCGTCGTCTTTTTTGTCCTCGCTCCGCTCGTCTGCAGCACTGGAGTTGTACCGCGCCCGCTCGTCCTCCGGGTTCGCCATGTAGGCAAAGTGGCTCCGGTTGATGTTGCCGTCCTTGACCTTGGCGGATGATACTGACAGAAAACCGGGCTGCAGGCTTTCGTGGGCTCGCTGGATCGACAGAGTGGCCCCTTCGACAATGGCACGGTAGCCCTGACGATCGAAGCCTTTGCTCGTGATCTGGGGCAGCAGATAGTTCAGCCATCCACCCGGGCCCGAGTGCGAATGTGTGCCGGTGACGGCGATATTGTGGTGGCCGTAGAGTGCTGCATACTCGGGCCCCAGTTTGCGGACAGCATCAACTATGCCGTAGCGAACAGCGGTGTCGCCCGACTGGGTGTCAAGCACCAGGTACACAAAACGGTCAGACGCGCGAGCTGGGTCGGGGTCGCCAACGATGAACGCACGCGAATAGAGGCGCTGGCGCAGACCAGAGCCCACTTGTTTGGGATCGGCATAGCCCATCAGGTTGATCTCGACGACGGGGCCGGTGATGTCTGCCTTGCCAACGCCCAGGAGGAAAGGGGTCGAGGTGGAGGTGGAGGAGGGGGAGGAGGACGTTGAAGTGTCCGTCTCTGTTGTCGTACACGGCCCAAACCACTGTTTTGTCCATTGCGGCCATTCAAGAGAGGAGACAGCCGCTGGTTTGGAGACGATGACAGACAGGCATAAGAGAAGCAATGTCGATGCCACCAATGCGAGTAACCGGCGTCTGAGGGTAGGTGCAGGTGGAGAAGTTGGCTGTCGGTCTCCGTCGTCCTCGTGTGTCTTTTCGATGTCGCGATGTTGTTCTTCGCGGTGTTCTTTGAGATGCATCCATGGGGAGTCACTTCCACTTCCCAAAAGCCGAGCATCTACGCCGTGCTCGGCATGGTCGTAGTTGTGGTCGCTTTCTAGCGACATGTTGATAACGCAAATGCACAATCCAGAGTGTCGAGTTTGTTTGGAAAATCAGACGTGAAAAATTGAGAGATTGAAGAATTGACTCGTTGTTTTGGCTTAAGCTCGCAAACAATGTCGTGAAACATCTGTCTGCCTGGTGCCTGCCGTATCGAGCTTGGAGCTGGCGCTTCGCCTAGCAGCCGCACCTGCCGTCTCCGCGTCATTGTTTTGTTTGTTCTTTTGTCTTTGCTTAGGGCAGGAGCTATCTGTTACGCGGGGTGTTACAGTGCCTACAGCAGCTGCCTCAGAAGCTCTGGAGCTCTATGTTTAGTTGCTTCCTATGTGGGCTCAAACAGGTAGGCGCGGGAAGGATGGGAGCCGGAAAGGCTTAGACGGTCTGGACAGGTCTTAGCTGTCAGTGGTGTCTAGCGGACTACTAGTTGACTCCCTGTGGAGATACAGCGGTCTTAGTGGGCACGTCATTGCTCCTTTGCATTGTTACAGTGGGGGACCACCAAACGGTGAAAATATCGTCTTAATACTACCTTGAACCCGCGTGAAGCCGTTTTGGTGAGATTTGCGATTTCGTGATATCGTGATTTCGTGATTTCGATCTCTACAGTTTTCAACCTCAGTTTCAAATTCAACACACCAACACAACACACTCACAATGGTTGTAAGTTCAGCTCGATTTATCAACGGTATCGATTCTTCGCACTCAACTAACATGACAGCACCACGCCGATGCATCCAACTTCAACGACGGCCTCACCAAAGAGGAGGCCTATGAGCAGGTCTTGATGCAGGCCGAGGGGCTCTTTGACGGCCAGCGGAACTGGGTCTGCAACCTCGCCAACACGGCATCCCTGCTCTGGCATGCCTTCAAGTCGCTCGGCGCGCCCAGCAACCAGGTGAACTGGTCGGGCTTCTATCTCATCGACCAACAGAACCAGCAGCAGCTCATCCTTGGGCCCTTCCACGGCAAGGTGGCTTGCCAGACGATTGCACTGGGCCGCGGCGTCTGCGGCACGTCGGCTGCTGAGAAGAAGACGGTGCGCGTGGCCGACGTCGAGGCCTTCCCTGGCCACATTGCCTGCGACAGCGAGAGCAAGAGCGAGATTGTTGTGCCCATTGTTGTTGAGGGCGACTCCGAAAAAGAGGGGAAGCTTGTCGGCATCATCGACATTGACTGCGCCGTGCTCAACGGCTTCGACGAGGTCGATCAGGCTAACATGGAGAAGCTGGCTGCTCTTTTAGCGAGAAGCTGTGACTGGCCGTGAGGACGTAAAGGTGGAGCGAAAACGAGAAAAAGGCTTATATGATATCCAGATGGACTTGAATCTAAAAAGTAAAAGTACATAAAATGGGGTGGTAGAGAAGATAAAGAACATAAGAAACGAGTTTATGCAAATAAAAAGAATGGGAGAGACATGCCAATCTCTCTTGAAACCAGTATCAAACAAACAATAGCCGCACACAGAAAAGCCGTTCCTGTTACATCATTACCACCACCACCACCACTGCTTCAATACTCCTCGGCGGCGTCGTCCATCCGCCGCCAGCCTGGAATCTGCCGTGGCCGCTGTGGTCGTCTGTCACTCCCCAGCCTGAGACCCAGCGCCCGCTCGTCACCGAGCCGCACCTTGGCCATTCGGGAGACGTTACTGCCTGCCCCGTCCGGCATATTCAGAGTGATGGGTCCAGTCATCGGCCCAGAGGTTCCGCTTGTATTTCGCGGTATAAGTGAGAGTGGCCGGGGCACGAGTGATGGCGACATGAACGGCTGCGGAGAGTCACTAGCCACATTTGGCCGTGCCTCGGCTCGCGGTGACGGGGTACGAGGTGGAGGCTGAGGCCGAAGCTGAGGCTGATGGTGAGGCTGCACTTGGAACTGCGGCAATGGTAGGCGCACCAGTCGAGGGCTCGGCTGAGGCGGCTGGTATGTATGCGAGGCTGCAGCATAGCCTCCATCCTGGGTCCCGTATTGTTGCTGAGAAAGACTCGGCCTCGAGGAGAACCGGCGAGACGGGTACCGTCCATCGTCTGTTGCTCGCGGCGATAGGTCGTCTTCGCCGTCTTCGGCGAATTCAGTCACGACGCTATCCCGGTTGATCAATGGCGGCTGGAAGACGGAAGGTAAGTGCTGTTGTGCTGGCTGTCTTGGCGTTGGTATTAGCTGTGGTGATGGTGCTGGCTCGTTATCTGGTGCAATACCATAGTAGGATGGATATGGAATGGGGCGGGGCGTCACCGCTGCTGTCTCTGTTTCTTGTGGTTGGCGCTGTGGCTGTGTCTGTGTCTGTGTCTGCCGACCGGGGTTCGTCCTGTGTGGAGGTGGCCGTATGAGAAGAGAAGGAGGGACATCTTTTGGTGAGGGAGAAGAAGAAGGTGCTGGTATCGTTTGTGCCGTTTGTGTCGTACTGACTGGCATCCCACCACGCGGTGAGCCATTGAGCCGCCCGTTGATGGTCCGCGGTGTCAAATTGCGATTGTTTCTCGCATCTGGCACTGACTCTGGCACGCCTGTAATTGCCCTCTCTGGCGTTCTCTCCAAAGTCGGTCTGGTGACGAGAATTTCCGGGGGACCAAACTTTGGTGGAGGCTGTGGTCGGTCCTCTGATTGCTGTACATTTCGTGTACTCTGCGTCTGCGGTGCTCGAGTATTTTTGTATTTTTCTTGCCACGAGGGCCACTCGCTGTTCGTGTTCGAGGAGCGAGCCGGTGCCGGCGCTTGGAGATTCACGGGGACCGATATCTGGAGCTCGTGCCCCGTTCTCGGCCGGAACCGTTTTTTAAACCCTTCCTCGCCACCGTCTCGGCTGCCACCAAAACCCGTCAGCTTCCCCGTCGGCGTTGGAACGAGCATAAGTCGGCGACGGCGAATGACGCGCAAGTAGAGTGATATGGCAATGGCCAGGACCAAGGCGACGGCAGTGCTCACAGATATGCCAACAATCTGTCCCACGCTCAGGCTGCTGGCGCCACCCTTTCGTCTGTTGGCGGGCTGCGTCTGCTCAGATGTACCGGTCGTTTGTGCCGAGGACGTCTCCGAACCTGGTTTTGTGCTTGTGGTCGATGGCGGCGATGCTTTGTCAGTAGCCGTTATACTCGAGCGAGGCGGTGCGGTTATAAGGGTGGATTCGATCGACGGTTTGGTTGTAGTTGATGTGGTTAATGTGCGAGTCGGTTCCGAAGTAGACGATGTGGTCGTAGCTCGTGCTGTTGTATGTTTTGTTGTATGGCTGCCGTCGGTGCTTCCTTCTCCGTTTCCTTCTGTGTTCCCTGCAACGGTTGTTGTAACTGTCTTGGTCGACTGGGACTGAAACGGAATCACCTGTGTGGCCACAATTGTTGCATGCGTTTCGGCGGCTGCGCTGCTCTGGCCGACACACATCGAGTATGCCTTCATCGAGGCCGTGGCTGGGCATACGTTAACACGCGTTTTGGTAGAATATAAAAAAGCAGACGGGAGAACTCACGAGATACATCGGTGCCGGTGCATTGCCCGGTCTTGTCCTCGGACGCAATGCAAGCCAAGGCACCCTCGCCCACAGTAAAACCATTACTGCCCGTGTGTGCACACAAACATTGGAATGTCGGATCGGTGCCGCAGATGTTTTGTGGGAAGTTGATGTCGATGAATGTCGAGAGGCATGTCGTAGCGCAAGACGGGACAAAATTCACAATCTCGCTCGGCAGGCCGATGGCAGAGGCAGAGGTCGGCTTTGTCGAGAGAAAGAGGGTGAAAAAGAGCAACGCCGGTGTGGTCGTGCCACGGGACAGAGATGGCATCTTGTGAGAAACCGGCCATTCGACGTTGAACTCCGCCAGTCCTGGGAAAGGTGCCCCTTGGTTGGCATCTGTCAAGGCGCAGTTGTGTGTTGTGTTTATGGCATTCTTCTTAGGTTGGAGTCGGTTGTCGTGTGATTCCGTACGCTAGATGTATTGGCCGAAGGTGAGTCGTCCGCAAAAGGAGTGACAGCTGGAAGAGCACCAAGCGAGGGTAGGTGGAAGAAAACAAAAAGATCAAGGCGAAGGCCCCGACCAGAAACAAAACGAGCGTACGGAGTATTCGAGAAGAGGGAACAAAAGAAACGAGTGAAAACGAGAGGTTGACAACGTCAGAGGCAAAGTGGCGATGCAAGAGGAAGAGGCAGCCAGGCCGTTCACTTGGACGTTTACCTGAGGCCGTTCACTTGAAGGCCAGACCACAGGCAGAATCTGCAGAAAGCAGAAACTACCAACTCGCCTCGCTCCCAAAACCGGATTGTCATCCCCGTGTTGTCCCATCACCGTTTCGCAGGAGAAGGGGCTCTTCTAACCGCCCCAATCGTCAGCTTTGACTGGCTCCATGGCATAGCTTCGTGTTCATGGTTTCGGCTTCACGGCTTTGTAAAGAGAACTTTGTACGGAGTACTTTGCCGTCATTCTTCCTCGCAGCCACAGGACACGCCTATGTTGGCGGCCCTTTTCAGTCCCTTATTGGGCGGTATTCAGTCGCTTTGCCGGGTTTCTCGTCCTCTTTCTCATCCTGCTTTCGTCTCTGCTGCTGTGTTTGAGATTGTGAGATTGCATGGAGAGCGACAGCGAGATTGCGCTGCCAGCGAGACGCCGGCGTGGTTTTTGATTTCGGGTTTCTCGTTATTTCTTTTCTCGTTTCTCGCACTTCTCGCAGATTGCACAAAATCTGCGCGCCTCGAGACGGTCGACAAATGAGATGTCGTTGCTGGTTTGTGTGGTTGGGGTTATGGGGTCAAGGTTGTTTGGGTTGTTTGGGTTGTTTGGGCTTGGGCTGAGTTGTTTGGTTGCTTGGGTTGGCCACCCCCTGACTCTGTTTGGAAGGCAAGGCCCGGCGTCTAAATTCCCCACGCCCCATTTTAAACCCTTGTCGGCGCTTCAAGGCAGGTACGAACCACAACCACGACGTGCTTGCCGCTTTCTGTGTATTTCGATTACGTCGTGCCCGGCGTTAATAAAGACAGTCGCTCTTTCCTCTCTTCTTGTATTATCGCTTAGTCATGGTGTGCAAATGTGAAATAAGAAATAAGAAGAAAAAAAAAAAAGAAAAAAAAAAAAACACGAATAAACAATCGCTGTTGACATGAGATCTACAGAGTACGTGTGGTACAGATCTTCTTTTTTGCCTTTTTTGTATTTGATTTACTTGTTGTTGCAAATCATAATCGTCGGCCATACGTTCCGTCCCAGCATGGTTATCGGCGATTTGAAATCATGGTATCTTGAACATATCCTCGTCCTCGTGGTCCCTTTTCCTTTTTCTTTTCCTTCCCCTCTTCCTTTTCTTTTCTTCCCTCCAATCCTCCTAGCCATTTCTTGTCAATTCGTCTTCTCCGAAGCATCCTCCGGTGCATGTGAGAGAGTGCCAGGGTGCGGCACTGCTCAACCCTGTTGACCCCGTCCACAATACTTTCTCGGAACAACACTTTCTTGGCGGATGCCTGCCATTTAGCCATCTAGCGCGACATGACGAACCCGGGCTGGTAATACGTCATGAAGTTCCCTCCCCTGGTATGGTTAGCATATATTCGACTGTAGTGCTCATTAGGGAGGACAACATACTAAGGGCCCTGCGCGGCAGCGGCAGCGGCGGCGGCGGCAGCTTCGGCAGGCTTGTACTCGGGCTGGGCACGGGCCGACTTGAGAATGTGGCGAATCTTCTTCTCCGTCTCCTCCCAGTCGTCGGGGCTCAGCTGGATCAGGTCGATGCCGTAGTGGTTGGCAATGTCGGCCAGCGCCGTGAAGCTCTTGCGGTCGTGCACGAAACTGATACTGACGCCGACACGGCCAAAGCGGCCTGTGCGGCCAATACGGTGCAGGTAGGTCTCGGCATCGGGCTCACGGTCGCCCATGCCCTTCATCGGGATGTCGTAGTTGATGACCATCGACACACTCGACACGTCAATACCACGCGCCAGCACGTTGGTCGTAATCAACACCTTGGACTTGCCCGTGCGAAAGTCGTTGAGCAGTGTGTCGCGGCTCTCGCCCTCGAAGGCACCGTGCAGCGCCGCAATGCGGTGGCCGTCGGCCTCCATGCGCTGCTGGATCTCGTTGGCGCTCTGGCGCGTCTTGACAAAGATGACCGACGAGCCGATCGTCATCAGGCCGTACAGCTTGCACAGGACATCGTACTTTTCCGTCTCGGACGGGCAGTCCATGTACATCTGCGAGATGCCGCGGACCGTCAGCTCCTGCTGGCGCAAGCGCATCTGGTTGGCGTTGGGCGCAAACTTCTCGGCGTAGCGCATGACCTTCTCGGGGAAGGTGGCCGAGAACAACAGCACCTGGATGGTGCGGGGCAGCTTCTCGCGGACACGGACGCACTGCTCGCCGAGCCCCTGCTGGTCGAGCATGTTGTCCGCCTCGTCGATAACGAGCAGCTTGAGCTGCGACACGTCCAGCTGCTTGCGCCGCATCAGGTCCATGACCGTGCCGGGCGTGCCCACGACAACATTGGCCTGCACAGCGGCACCGCGCTCGATAGCACCGGGGATCGCGGCCGCCACCTTGAGTCCCTCGCAGAACTGGCCAATCTGGTTGATGACCGACTCGATCTGGCGGGCTAGCTCGCGGCTAGGTGCCAGGGCCAGGGCCTGCGGGGTGGTCGGCTGGCTGAAATCGACACGCGACAAGAGGGTCACCACAAAGGCGGCCGTCTTGCCCGTGCCCGACTGGGACTGCGCAATCATGTTGCAAGGCGGGTCGGCAAGCAACAGAGGCAGGGCACGCTCCTGGATTTTCGATGGCTTTTTGAAGTTGAGTGCAAACAGGCCGTCGACGATGGACTTCTTGAGACCCAGCTCCTCAAACGATGAAACAGACGATAGCGGGTTGTCGGTCAACGAGCCCAGTTCGCTGAGCTTGACCTCGACATCGTAGGTAGACTCAATGAGGCCCTGGCCGCCGGTGTCGACAGGGGTGTCCTCAGCCGGAGCAGCAGCAGCAGCATCGGCAACAGGCGTGTCTGCCGCAGGGGCATCCGGCCGGGTGATGCGGCTTGCCAGATCGGCCATTTTGCTGTGATGTGTGTGGAAGGCAAAAGAAGGAAAGGGTGTGTCGGTGAAGGAGTCGACGTTGCCGTTGAGGAAGACTGGAGATAGGTTGTTAGCATGGAGCAAAATAAGGAGGTGAAAACAATAAGAAACAACAAGGCAGAAAGTGGCAAAAAAGACGAGCTCAATAAGATCGAGGCAGAAAAGGGAATGCGAAAAGAAAATGAAAGTACAAGAGAAAGAAAAGCAAAAAAAGGCTTGACGAGACACACAGCGGACGTACCAGCGTCGCGAAAGGATGCAGAAGAAAAAACTCCTTCGCGTGAGGGCACTCGGGGCTGTCCAGCGAGGGAGAGCGTATGCGGATGCGGATGTTGATGTGCAAGAACAAAGGTCGAAAACAAAGACGCGGAAGAGAAAAGAAGAGATAGGATTGGAGGCTTTGGCGTTGGAGCACAAACAGGAAGGGCAAAGGCGAGAGAAGGCAACAGGCAAGAACCCAAAAAGGTGGGGTGCATTGACAGAGCTCCAGGCGGGACAATGAGGAAAGAGCGACAGAGCTACCAGCAAGGCGGTCGGCGGCGGCAGAATGGTGCCTGCCTATTCGGGACTCAGTGAGAGGACGACTTCGTACACCGAGTGGAAGGTGGCCAGGCTCGTCAGGCTGCCCGGGCCGCTAAAGAGACCGCTAACGACCGCTAGAGACCGCCAAACCAACCGCTAACGAATACTTGTACAGGACATGTAACGGTACAGCCCACAGCAGGCTGGCAGCGCCGGGCAACACCTTCCCCGCGTCGTGGCTGCCTCTGGAATCGCCTTTGCACTGGCTGCTCCTTCCCTACTCTACTCAGTATTCCTCTCGGCGTCGCACTCCTCCGAAAACGAGTTGCGCGGCGCAAGGCAAGTGCACTCCACCCCATCCCCTCTTTCCTCGAGCTCCTTCTCGAGTTTCCCCGTCCAAGTCAACCTCACATTCAATCTCTCTTCGTTTACCTCTTTACGGACCTTGAACCTCAACTACAACGACCTGCACACACACCACCCCCCTTTCATGTTGTGCATACCGGCTGCCTCGAATTCTTCCGAGCCTCACGTGTGCCGCCGGACCCATCCCCATCCCCGCACACCACGATGGAGAGTCCGCCGACATTCGGCGCGGAGCTGAAGGTAAGTTTTGCGTCAGCAGGATTAGATGAAAGGGTGGCCGGCATTCCGCTGTTTCCGACTGGACTGTTTCCGACTGAACTGTTTTCGACTGGACCTCAAATTAAATCTCGTTCGCCGGGGGGTAGGATGGCTTCAAGCCCGCCAACGTCTGGGTCGCCAATGGCATCGCATGGCTCGAGGACATCCAGCAGTTCTACCGCGAACGGAGCGCCATCGAAAAAGAGTACAGTGCCAAGCTCAAGGCGCTGGCCAAAAAGTACTTTGAGAAGAAGACACGAAAGTCGTCTGTGCTCAGCGTCGGCGAGACGCCCACCATGACCCCCGGCTCGCTCGAGAGCGCATCCCTCACGACATGGACGACGCAGCTCACGACCCTCGAGGCACGGGCCGACGAGATTGACAACTACGGCAACGACCTGGTCAACAAGGTGGCCGGGCCGCTACAGACGCTGGGTGTGCGGTTCGAGGACCTGCGCAAGCGGCATGCCGACTTTGCCAGCAAGGTCGAGCAGGAACGCGATGCATCGTATGCGGACCTGCGCAAAGTAAAAGTCAAGTACGACGCTGTCTGCCAGGAGGTCGAGAGCAAGCGCAAGAAGACCGAGAGCGGGTTCGGCCAAGCCAAGGCGCAGTCGGCGTATCAGCAGCAAATCGCCGAAATGAACAACGTCAAGAACTCGTACCTCATCGCTATCAATGTTACGAACAAGCAAAAGGAGCGCTACTACCACGACTACGTACCCGAACTGCTCGATTCCCTACAAGATCTCGCCGAATTCCGCACGCTCCGCCTCAACGACCTGTGGACGGTGGCCTCGAAACTCGAGTCCGGCATGCTGCAGTCCAGCACCGCGATTATCGACCGCCAGACACAAGAGATTGCCCGCAACCTGCCACAGCTCGACTCCATGATGTACATGCGGCACAACGTGGGCGGCTGGCAGGAGCCCGCCGACAAGGTCTTTGAGCCCAGCCCCGTGTGGCATGACGACGGGTCCATGGTGGTCGACGAAACAGCCAAGATCTTTTTGAGAAACGTGCTCAACAAGTCCAAAGGCCAGCTCGGCGATTTGCGGCGCGAAGTCGACAAGAAGCGACGCGAGGTCGAAGCTATCCAGAAGACGAAGCAAGCTATCCGCAACGGCACCGAGAAGCGCGACGAGGTTGTGGTGGTGAGCCAGATGTTTGCCGCCCAAGAAGAGCTGCACCAGGTCGAGCGCAAGCGCATCACCGCCGAGGTCGAGACGTCCACAATCACAGCCGTGGTGGGCGATGTCACCGTTGGCGCACGCAACCACAACTTCAAGTCCCAAACCTTCAAGATCCCAACGAACTGCGACTTGTGTGGTGAGCGCATCTGGGGTCTGTCCGCCAAGGGATTTGATTGTCGCGACTGCGGCTACACGTGCCACAGCAAGTGCGAGATGAAGGTGCCGGCCGAGTGTCCCGGCGAGCAAAACAAGGAGGAGCGCAAGAAGCTCAAGCAGGAGCGGCAAGATTCGGCCAACTCGCTGAAGCCTGGTGGTGTTGCCGCGGGAGCAACACCGTCGGCGTCGACCAGCGCGTCCGAACTGCCAAAACTGAGCCGATCCAACACAATGAACTCGCTCAGCTCGGGGTATGCCACAAGTGCGCACCGGTCGATATCAGGGGCTCGGTCGCCGACGGCAGGCGACGATGGCAGTGGCCCGGCCGAGCTTCCTGGCAGCTCGCGCGGTGGCGGTCCGCCCCCAGCAGGGGCCGCACGTAGAATTCTGGCTCCACCACCGGCTGCCTACATCAACGAGCTGCCAGGAAGCATGCCTGAAGGGGCAGCCACAAGTAACCAACCCAAAGGCAAGATGCTTTACGCATTCGAAGCCAATGGCGAGGGCGAGCTGACCGTGGGCGACGGCATCGATGTGGTGGTTCTCGAACCCGACAGCGGCTCGGGCTGGATCAAGGTCCGCGCGGGCTACAAGGAGGGCCTGGTGCCGGCGTCGTACGTCGATGTTGCCCCGGCACCTTCTGCTCCAGTGATGCTACCCCAAAACACTGGCCAGTCGACCTACTCCAACAGCGGCTCGTCCATCAGCACCACAAACACAACAAACGCCAACAAGAAAAAGGGGCCGGCCGTGGCACCCCGACGCGGCGCCAAGAAGATCAAGTACGTGGAGGCCATGTACGCGTACACGGCGCAAAACGACAGCGAGCACAGCATGGCAGAGGGCGAGCGGTTTGTGCTCGTCAAGGAAGACCCGGGTGACGGTTGGGCCGAGGTGGAAAAAGGCGGCGTCACCAAGAGCGTTCCGGCGAGCTACGTCCAGTCTGTGTAGTTTGTTGTGCCGGCTATCCCATCCTTCGCTCCCATTGCCTCCTGTATTCAGTCTTCTTTTCTTCTCATTCTCGTCTTTCTCGTATCAGCATCTTAGGTCGGTGCATTTACAGTGGCCAACTTTTGTTTTCTCCGAACCCTTTCTTTTTTATCCTTCTGTTGCCCTACTCTTTGATTACGTTCTCCTCCATTTTCTTCCTCTGTTTTTTTTTTCCTTTCTTCGTTTTCCTTTTTTCTGGATACTGCATAGAGCCAAAGGAGTATCGTTGTTGCCATTTACCATGTGCGAGATTGGATCGTTCAAAAGGGAGAATGGGAGAATAGGAGAGTAAAAGAAAGAATTGGAGCGCAGTCGAGTTAGCTTCCCATCTCGGAAACTGACCGTCTTTGTTCCGCCGGATGCTCGAGTTGGTTGGTAGCATCGGCGTGGGAAGCAGACCGTGACAGACAGGACATGAGGAGGGTTGTTCGAAGGAGAATTAAAAGACGAAGAAGAAGAAGAAGAAGAAAGGAAGAAAAAGAAGAGTCTCCAGATGGCTCAGACTCCTAAAACTGGAAGGTCCCTGAAAACGTGGTTGTGGATGTGTTTGTATCGGAAGTCAGAAGGGAGGAAGCTGCAGAGGACGACGGAACATGTACATAGTATACATCTATCCTGAATAGGAAAGAACAAAGTTACAGAAAGATGGAAAAGGGACAGCAAGCAGCAGGTGCACTTGTTCGTTCTTGCCGTTGTACAATCACCATGATTTTCTTTGCAAAGTACCACTTTCACAGACGGTGGAATCACTGAAATCAAAAACATGCACTAAATGTCCATAATGCTACAATCCGCATTTCGACGCAGGCCTGACCGTGGTGCCCACCACATTCTTCGCGCTCAATGCGCCCAATGCGCGCGGGCGTACGACGTATGTCACTTTGCATGTCAACTGCGACCTGAAACAACGACAGGCACAGATCGGCCAAGCGATTAGGGCAAGTGCGGGCCACAGGGTGGAACGAGCGGAGCTGGCGGAAAGGAAGGGACGACCGTGGCGCGTGTGATTGGCTGCACGCGAGACGCCTCCACACTCCAAGGACTAGGATCAAGCCAAACAATTACGGAGTACTGCTTGTCAAAAGTACGAGGCACGCTCGCAAGCAGGCCCCTCTCTCGTGCCTGACTCGTGAGGTGCGAGTAAAGCTTATTACCTTGTTCTCACCGCAGTCTTCAGTTCAGGGAGAGAGAAAGGGAAGAGGGCGAGAGAGCCAAAGAGCCTCTCGAGCCTCATAAACCACCACCGCTGTTGACTTGAACATCGCACCCACAAATCATCAGTGCTCCCTGAATATCGCGATTCTGCATGTGCCGATCGTATTCTCGGCGGCCCATAGAAAAGCCAAGTCTTGAATCGACCATTGAAAGAGAAAAGTACCGAAGCAGAACTGGAAATAGAACATGGGCCCACCTACCAGCGCCCGGGCATCTTGGCACGCTTTTTTGGTACCAGGAACAGGAACGCGCCCTGCCAGACAAAGCAGTCCATAGTCAGCGACAACACCTCTTCGTGTGTTTGTGTCGTTGTGTACGGAGTAATTATGTGCTGGCGATACGACAAGCGAAAAAGTAAAGTCATGGCGCGAATTGTCGCATTGGGTCGTACTTGCCATTTTTGTGGTGTGTCGTTGGACTACGGACTCTGTCGTGTGAAGTCCGTGCCTGCCGTGAGTGGTCTGTCGAGACGTCGCAGTCGCACTCGTTGCTGTCGTTGCTCCCGTATTGCTCGCATGCGGAAAGTGCAACCATGCTGTGGTCAACGACGTCGTCGACTTCCAAGTCAAAGTCAACATGCTGCATTGGCTGGCTGTATCAAGTAGGAGCCATCCCGAGTTGTGCTGGTCCCTCCTTCCTGCCTTTCCGAGTCGTGAATTGTCCCTGTGAATCGTGCCTTCCTCGTGTCTCTCGTGCCAATCTACGCGCGACTTCCCCCATACACAATACTTTGCTCTTTCCCCCTCTCCTCGCAGCGCCAAGACTTTTCTTCCACTTCCGCCCTTTCCCTGGCTGGCCCTCCCTTGTGGGCGCTCCTTCCTTCCCGTGTGGACCGAATTGCTTGGTACACACTTACAAGGAAGGCACGATCTGTTGTATGTAAGTACACTTTTTGTACACTTTTGCCGGGCCTCCTTCCAAGATTTGCCCTGATTTTCTGGGTTCCTGCCTTCTTCCTGGCCAGGCCCTGGTCACTTCCTTCCCATCTTTCATTCCCATACGAAGTACTGTGTATTCGGTCCATCTTTCAGTCGACCACTCGTTCTTGCCGTTCTTGTTCTTGCCTCTTTTGTTCTTTGTTTCCCCTTCCCTTTCTAGTCTCTTCCTTCTTTCCTTCTCTCATTTTCATTCCTTCCTTCATTATCGACAAACTTTGTTTTCTCTTCCTTCGTTCACCATCTTCAACTTTTTCGACTTCATCTTCTTCGTCTCTCGCTAACGCTCCCCAACGGACCAGTATCACTCTTTTACTCTGGTCTTTTTTTCTTTCTCTTTCTCTTTCTCTTTCTTCTCCTCTATTCTTCATTCCGTGCAATACGGCACTGGCATTTGACCTGTTCCACGCCAAAACGCGGTCTTCACGTTATCTTCTCTCGCGTGTTTCGCCATCTTAATACATCTTGCGTCTCTCAGTACGTCTTCTCTTCCTCGTCTTCTCGACAACCACATCTTTGGACAACCACATCGACTTTTACACCTCACAATGCGCTCCTTCTCGCTCGCTTCGGCGGCCGCTGCTGCTCTCTCGGCTGCGTCCGTTGTCAACGCCAACCCTTCCAGAACTCTTCCCGAGCTGGCTGACCGTGCGGCCTCTCTGCCCACTGTCACTGCCTCTGGCAATGGTAACCCCCCTCCCTTCTCTTTTTCTCTTCAACCATCATGTCGTGTCTCTCGACCCTCACTAACACTCTCCCCTCACAGCCTTCTGGGCCGGCAAGACGCGTTTCTACGTCCGCGGCATCGACTACCAGCCCGGTGGCTCGTCCGAGGCCTCCGATCCTCTGGCTGATGCTGATGTCTGCAACCGTGACATTACGGAGTTCAAGAAGCTGGGTGTCAACACCGTCCGTGTGTACATCACCGACAACTCCAAGAACCACGATACCTGCATGAACGCCCTGGCGGCCGCCGGTATCTATGCCATTTTGGATGTCAACAACCCGCTGTACTCCATCAACAGTGCCGACCCTGCCCCTTCCTACAACGCCAAGTACCTGCAGAGCGTCTTTGCCACCGTTGACGAGTTTATCAAATACGACAACACCCTGGCTTTCTTCTCGGGCAACGAGGTTATTAACTCCACCGCTGCCTCGACTCTGTCGGCCCCCTTCGTCAAGGCTGTTACCCGTGACATCCGTCAGTACATTTCCGAGCGCGGCTACCGCAAGGTGCCCGTCGGCTACTCGGCCGCCGATGTGTCCCAGAACCGCATGCAGCTCGCCGACTACATGAACTGCGGCACTGACGACGAGCGCAGCGACTTCTTCGCCTTCAACGACTACTCGTGGTGCAACACCAACTTTGACGTGTCCGGCTGGGACCAGAAGGTCAAGAACTTCACCGGCTACGGTCTGCCTATCTTTTTGTCCGAGTACGGCTGCATAACCAACGGTCGTGACTTTGGCGAAGTCGCTGCGCTCATGAACTCGGAAATGACCGGCGTCTACTCGGGCGGCCTCATGTACGAGTACGCCCTGGAGGTGAACAAGTTTGGTATCGCCTCCATTGACGGCTCCAGCGTCAGCGAGCTGCCGCAGTTTACCAAATTCGCCAGCGCCCTGAGCGCCAACCCGGCCCCCACCGGCGACGGCGGCTTCACCTCGACCACCAACAGCCAGGCCTGCCCCACCAAGGATAGCGACTGGCTCGTCGACTCGACCCTGCTGCCCGCCCTCCCCGACGATGCCAAGGCCTACATGTCGAGCGGTGCCGGTACCGGTCCCGGTCTGACGGGCAGCGGCTCGCAAAACGCCGGCTCGACCAGCGTCAGCTACGCCCAGCCCGGCTCGGGCTCGAGCACGGCCTCGCCCACCTCGAGCAAGAACGCCGGCCCGGCCACCATGGGCCCCATTGACAAGAGCCCCATCATCATCTCGGCTGTTGTCCTCTTCTTCTCCCTGGCGGGTGCTCTGATTCTGTAAATCGCAGAAGAGAAGTAGATTGAAAGCTGCGTTCGCCCGTATATATATGGTTTTGATTATGTGTATTGTCCAAGGATGAGGATAAAGGGGCACGGGTCGGGAACCGGTTTTTTTTAATGTTCTTTACCACTTTGTTATTTCCTTTCTTGTTTTTCTTTTTATGTTTATCGAGTGGCCAGGTGCGGAAGCATCGATGGCGATTAATGGTAGTACTCTTTATTTCCCCCTCAACTTTTGTGGATAAGTAATTCGATAAGTGAACCTTGTATTTTGAGCCTCTCACAAAAGTGCCTCTCACGCGAGTAGTGTAAACAACTATTTTTGCTGTTTTTATTCATCAGATATGGTGCTCTTATTTGTTAACCTAAGTGAAGGAATTATATGTTATTTTCTTAAATTCTATATAATTTGTTTTCTTTTATTCGTGTCCTTTCAAACAAAAACGTTTATAAAGAAAGGAAGAGATATTTGTAAATAAATTATAGCATAACAACGTTTTTTTTCTTTCCCTCTTTATAATGGATGCACCTGTTAGTCCCGAAAAGCTACATCGTAAATAGAAAGGCAGATTTAAACACACCACGTATACTCCGTACACGACGAAAGATGTACACCGAGTGTAAAGAATACTGGATTATACGTGCTCCGTACTCTGTACTCCCAGGCAAAACATGGTCCTACACACCATCACACCATAGTTCATACCTGCATCTTCTTTCATTTTTTATAACAACCAGACGCCGACATAATTGTGGATCACCGAACTTTCCCATGCTTTTTGTATGTCTCGTGTTTTGTCATATCTTACAAGGTACGACGTGATCGATTGAGGAAGACTTGGGTATGGTCGATACAAAGTAAACGCTGTCACAAACGAACTAAAACGAGGGAAGCATTCGTACACATGCACACATAGAAGAGAAGCAAGACGGTATGATCCGGAACAGTTCTATTTGTTTGTTTACTTTATTTTAAGAATAAGTTTTATTCACCTGCTATTCCGCCAGCCGCGCGAGTTGTAAAGATGTAAGAAGATGGAAATATAAAAAGGCACCGAAAAAGTACAGCAGACCAAAAGTAAATAAGCTCAGAAAAATAAATATAAAAGGGGTATATATACCGAAAAACTAATCTCTCGGCCCATTTTTGTCGTTTTATGAAAAAAGAGAGGATATGATGGTAAGGACAGGAAGGTGGCACAGTGAGAAGCTGCTCCTGTGTTCGGTTGTGTGATGTGGTCCTCTCAAGAAGTGACAAGCGAGAAGTGAGAGAAACGGGGGAAAAAACAAAGAGACCGAAAAAAAAAACGCGACACAATGTAGTAAAGATTAGTAAAAAGGAGAGGAAAATGGTCCCAACATAAAATGTCCCAAGAAAGTGATATGATGTCCAAAAGATTTGATTTTCCTCGTTTCGTCGGGTCGTCGTCATGGTCGAACGGCCTTTCGATGTAGCTTTCCGATATGTCCCTTTTGTTTTTGCGATTTTTTGCGATTTTTTTGCGAATCGTGTCCGAAGTGATGTCTATCGTAGTGGATAAAAGATGTAGTTATATAGCCGTTTCCCTCGCTTTCTCGCTTTCTCGCCGTATTTTGTGTAATGTGACGTTGCTTGCTCAGCTGAGCCGTTCGTACTTCGTATGTGATAGGAGGTGAATGATATCGTCGTAGATGCATGCTCATCTCCGGTCGTCAGGATGCTTGGGCCGGATTTGGCGACTTTCCAGTTGCTTCTTGCGCTCGAGCTTGGCATAGTGAAGACCGCATGCGTTGCAGAGCGTACGGGCACCGTCCGGTCCACGGCGCCACTCGGGCGTGTCGATCCGGTTGCAGCTGTGGCACCGTCCAGGTGGGGCAGCTCTCTGTGATGTGTTAGCTATGTTCAATTGCATTTCGACTGCAGGTGTGGGTGGTGCACGTACGCCTCGTCTCTTCTTCACCTCCATGCCGTAGGGCTTGGTGCCGGGCTCATTGTACACGGGCATATCCATCTCGTCCATGTTTGCCGGCTTCTGTCTGCCCGCACTGCCGGAGCTGGCACCGCCCGCACTGGCGCCGCCTGGTCCCGAATTGCCTTCGGTGACGGTGTGCTGAACCATGTGCCGCAAGCTTTCCAGCATCGTCTTGAGCCATTCGGCGTTGCTAATCATCTCACAAACTTCGCGGTCGCCCGGCATGCGTCCTGGCATGGGGTGCGGCCCATGCTCTTCCCGTGCGATACTGCCAAAGGCCTCGGCAAAGTTGTAAATTGTCCGCGAGTTGCTTCCAATCTGAGCTCGGGCGTTAGTATCGTAACAATCACTCGCAAGTCTCAAGGACGAAGGGGACATACCCGTGCTAGATACTCGGTGTAGCTCCATGATTCAAAGTGGCGGGAGACGGCCTGGTCGTAGCGTGTCCGTGACCGGTTGTAGTCGACAGGCGGTTCTTGCATTGAAGGCTGTTGGTGCGCCTCAAATGGCGACGGCAAGGACGGCGGTCCGGAGTGACGGGGCGATGCTGGGTACGATACGGACATGTGGCCCTGGTGCGGTGGCGGTGGTGGCAGCGGCTGTTGAGATTGAGAAGAAGAAGACTGGGACGGGTATGGTGGTTGCTGGCCGGGCGCGTTTGGGTTTGCGTTGGGGTACGCATGGTGTGGCGGCGGGCTGTCACCGTGTGCTGACCGTGCATCACGCGGGGGCGGGCCTTGGTGGTGGTATGGTGGGAGTTGCGGAGGCTGGTCCTGCAGGTGGCCGGGTTGTTGCGACGGGTGAGGGGGGTGAGGGTGAGGAGGGTGAGAAGGGTGTTGAGATGGGTGAGAAGGATGAGAAGGGTGTGGCGAATAGGATGGCGCATGCTGTGAGTGAAGCAGGGACTGGACAGACGGCGGTGGCGGACCGCCGTGGTGCGACTCTGTGCTCGGCGGAGGCGGCGATCCATGAGCGTGGCCGGGACCGGAAAGCTGAGACCGCGGCGGTGCTGGGAACGACGATGTCGACTCTGGCCGCTGGCTGTGCTGGCTGTGCTGGCTGTAGATAGAAGAAGGAGGTGGGATCGAGGCCGGGTGATGCAGCATCCGAGGCGAATGATGCATGTCGCTGGGGGATTCCGCGGGGAAGGACCGTGATGGTGCCGTCGTGGAAAAGGGCGACGGCAGGCTCTGCGGGGGCCCACTGGGTGTCGTTGAGGACGGAGGAGGAGCATGGTGGTAGCTCGAGGAGGCACCGGCACTCTTGCCAATGACCTCTTTGAGAGAGGGAAGCGACTGGCGGTGACTGGACATGTCGTGGTCGTCGGAGGTGCGCCGTGACTCGATGGGAGAGATCATGCCCGCGGCGGGACTGTGGGCGTGGGCGTGGGCGTGGCCGTGTTGTCCTTGGTGTCCTTGTGGCTGACTTTGCTGTCCTTGTTGGAAGTAGCCGCCAGATGAGTATGACGAGGGCGGATGGTGTGGATAGTAGGGGGTGTTTGGGCTGATGAGCGCTGCTGTGGCCATGTTGGAGGTGTCTCTCGCGTCTCTCTCTCTTGCGTCCCGTGGCCAGTCGTAGTAGCCGCTGTTGCTGTTGCTGTTGCTGGCAGGAGATATCCTGGGGAGTTTTAGAGTCAGAGCCGGATGAGAGAGTCAGATGACGGTTAGAGTCCAACGACTGGACTGGACTGCCTCACCTTTGCCTTGAGCCGGATTCGCTCGCTTCCATAGCGGAGGGCGCAGGGTCGTGATGCACGCAGATCGGACGGTCCTGCGGCCGGTCTTATTCGACGGAGCAGACCGGTGCTGTGGACATTTAGGACAAGTATAGAAACCAACAAGCAGTTCTCGAGCGCGGTTCGTGATCCCGTATTCTGTGATCCGTAATCGTTCCGTGATTCGACCCGCAACTCGACCCGTATATCGTGATCCCGTCAACCGTTGCCTGGATCCGTGGTTCGATCCGTAGTTCGTGGGTCAGCTCGGCCCCGTTTTGTCGTGTTTTCTCGTCGAGTTTCGTTCCGTTCGTGATCTTCCCGTCTTTTGCCTTTGCCCTAATTCTCGTGATCCGGGATCTGTAAATCGTCGTATCGTTACGTGCCGTCTGTATCTTCGTACACACAGAAATCGACCAACGTTGCTTGTAAGGGGATGCGAGGCAATGGAAGGCGCAGTGAAGGAAGAGCGAGGTGAGAGGACGAAAAAAAGAAAAGAAAACAACAAAGGGGTGAGTCGAGGCCGGAAGGGGGTGCGCGTGGCTGGTTGTTGGAAGAAGAGAAGAAATAGACCGGGCAAATCCAACGACAAAAGGCGCACGACGGAAGTCGAAAGGTGAAAAGTGCGAGATCGAAGTCGAGGATCGTGGTGAAAGAAGGTAAAAAGGTAAAATTTCAAATACGAGTACAAGTTCGCGGTGTGTGTGTGCAGTGAGTATGTGGTGGGCAGGCGTCTAGTCATGTAATATGGAAAGAGCGTGCCAGTTCGAGAAAGGGAAGGACCAAGACCAAAAAACACCAGTCAGGGAAGGAAGCAAGAAAGCAAAGAGAGCAAAAAAAGCAGTCGTCGGGGCTGAACCTGCCTTTGCCTCTTTTCTCTTTCCTTTTTCCTCTTTTGCGCTGAACAACTTTACGGGGCGGGGCTGGAGCGAGAAAGGGAAGGCACACCTGGGATTTGCTACGATTGCTGAGATCGAGCGCCTGGATCTTTCCCAAAAGCTTGCTGGGACTGCTGGGACTGCTGGGAACCACCTGCCCGAGTTGAGTTGCCTGGCGAGCCTGGGTTCTGGGAAACGAACGGTTTGGGAACGGACTGGAACCTGTGGACTTGGGAAAGCGCGATGGGACGGGATGGGATTGAGTGGGTAAGAGCGAATCCTTGGGTTGGGAAAGGGGTGGGTGGAGGGTGGAGGGTGGTGGACCGGGGGAAGGAAGGAACGAGGGAACGAGGGAAGGGGTGTGGGGTGGGGCGTGTGCATACGCTGAATGCGTGTTCCTGCTTGCTTTGCAGAGGAGAAAAGAGACAAAAGAAGGGAAACGAAATTGGGGACAGAAAAAAAGTGAGCACTCAGTACGCCGGGGGTGAGAAAAAAGGGGGGTTTGCGGAGCGATGCGGTGACTGTGGCTTGGCTTTTGGTGGACGATGGGCACGAAGAGCTTACAATGTGGACAGGCCATCGTTGATCGCTCTTTCCCACGAGGGCAACGAATGACGAGCGGACAGGGCGAGCAAACACAAAGATGAGCCGTTCGCACCTTCTCTCTTGTCCAGACGGGTGGAACTGGGACGGCAGGTGCGACTGGCGACGAGGCATCAAGTCAAAGTCTGTGCAAAATCTACAAGTGTACGATGACGATAAGTGACAATATTACGTTGAGTACGACGTATGGGCCATGCAGTAACGTGTTTCTTGTTACGACTTATCATCGACAATAGTGGTATTCTTGCCGTTCTGTTATTGCCCACAAGTGTACGACGTATTGGCAGACAAGCTATGGGACGCTCTCGCGTGCATGGAAGTTTATTTTGCTACGCGCCTGCCAAAATTAAGCAATCAGGCCAGGAGGTCGTGGCAGAAACGAGGAACAGGGCTGGGCATGGCCAGGTTAGGCCAGGCAGGCGCGTCCGGACGCTGTATGAAAAGCTCGGTTCGCCCACACACCAAATACCAAAAACCGCTAGGGCGCTTCGATAACCAGGTTTGATCGCACAGATCGATGGGATAATTATGGGATGGGATGGGACGGACGGGGACTGGAGCTGCTGGGTCTTGGGCCTTGGGACTGGGGACCGGGGAATTGGGAAAGACGGGTGCAAGAGAGGAGGAAGAAAAAGGTATAAAAAAAAATTGCAAAACGCGTGAATAGCGACAATAGAGTGCCTCCATATCCTTTTCAGTTCTTTCTGCATTCGGATAAAGCAAGACCGGCAAATGAAATGAGAAGGAGGAGGAGCACCGGAGCAGCGATGTAATCAATCGCTGCCTTTGCGAGCCTCGTCTACGAAGATCAGAGTGGCAAGAAAAGATACGAGCAAGAAAAGAAACATCAAGAGACGGTCTTGTGCAGCTCAGGGCGATTGCTTGTAATTCGTAAATTCTCACAATGAGTTGTCACTCACTGTAAACTGAAGTCAATTGAACTCACTGAACGCAATACTCCGTAAATGAGCGTAGAAGAAAATGCGAAAAAAAAAAACACTCAAAAAAGCACACACCCTCTCTTGTTGGGCTTGTCCCGTGTCATGATTTGGATGGCCAATTCTGGCTAGTTCGTTGCGCTCATTGAGATCGAGGCGACCAGGGTTGTCCCAAAGTGGCAAGGTCGAAAGGTCGGGGTGTGGGATGCGAGGTGATGGGAGAAATTCAAAAATTCAAAAGGAGACAAGGAGCGAGCCTGCAGACTGCAAACGAAATGACGAAAAGACGAAAGGATCGGGCCAAAGTAGAATCAGCTTTTCGGCATGTCGAGATGGCTCAATCAGAGATGGCTCCGAGATGGCTGAGATATGGCTCCTCAAAGATGCCGCTCTGTAATATGTACCGTGTACTTCTTACTGTCAACTAACAACAATAATTAGGGTGGGCCGACCGTCGAGCGAGTGAGAATTGGGACAAGAAAACAGAAAGGGACGACCAAAAAAAAATAAGAATACGGAGTACGGAAGCACCCACACTTTTCATACTTGCCTGCACTTTGCGTCGTGCATCGTCAAGATTTGCTCTACCTAGGAGGCTGATTTTATTGATGGTGATGAGGAGTGCAGGGAGATGAAGAACTGTACGTTTTCGACGTCGTAATTTGCAACTGTACCGTATTGTCGGATGTGTGTGCATCTCCAGCTCCCGAATATTTGTATTTGTACATATACAAGTTATTTGAATATGTATATGAATTCCAAATTGCCATCTCAATACTAGGATTTGAATTTGCGTTGGCCAAGTTTGAATTTCGTTGTTGAATTTGCATTTATTTATAATCAGCATTGTCCCTCTTTGGCACGGACCCTGAGACGAGCAAAGATAGCAATGTCGAAAGCCAGAGAAAGCTTTTCACTTTCCGCTTCTCACTTTTCACTTTTCACTTTTCACATTTACGTCGTACTTTTGAGAGACTTTCAGCTTGCTCTTGGTGGGTCGAATAACCCAAAAGAGTAGACAGCCGTGCCCAGCTGGATTGCAGACAATACGACGTATTTCTTTTCCTCTCTTTTCCTTTTGGTCACTTCTCCAGCCGCACTGTTGCTCCGGCATTTTGATTCGTCGCGTTCCGTCAACGTGCGCCAGACAAGGGTTTTCCACAAGGAGGAAAGTATCAGGATGAAAAGAGAAAAGGTGTGGAGTGTGGAGTGTGATGAGATGGGTCTGTCGACGGAGATGCGATGCAGATGGTGCTTGTACTAATCACACAAATGAGCTCGCTGTATGTTTATTCATCATGCTGTGTACTTGGTGCTCGAGACTTTGATACGATGGATACGCGTCGGCTGTGCGCTGGTCGGGCTACTTGCACCAGGTACAAAGCCGCCTACTGTGTGTGCGCCGTTCTCTGCTAGCCATGCCGTGCAGACGCGGGCAATAACGCGCTCAGTGGATAGAAGAGATGGCAAGATGTCGAGTACAGTAGTGCATCTTACACAGTACAGTGTATGTGCATACGTCGTATGTCGTTTGTGATTGAGATTAGGTTGGTTTGGCCCTTCCGTTTTGTGTTCTTTGCTCGTTCTTCTGCTCCTTCCTTCGTTGCCTGTTCTTCGCTCCTTCCTCACTTGGGCCATGCAAGGAGCAGCGAGTGCAACGCACCTGCAACGCACTCCAGTATTTGTCAAACATTGCTTTTCAACGCCCCCGATGCCGCCCCAATGCTCCTTCCTGCTGCTACGGTGGCAGATACAAGGAGCATCGGCGATGGAGATGGAAGGAGCTCTCTTCTCTTTCTGGGACGATCGTTTGGGCCAGTTTTTTGGGACAAAAAAACCACTACTGTGTACGGGGTAGGTGATGTGTGATTTGACCACGTCGTACGAAGTATGTATGTCAATCTTGAATCCATCCCTGCCGGGGCAGGGAGACGAAAGAGACGAAAGAGATTACGCTGCGATTTTGGGTCTTTTAGGGTGCCCTGTGAGCAGCGTCGAGCCATGTCAGGTTCACGCACGATAATGCACACAATGACACAATAATGTTGTCCCCTTATATCCCGCCAGCCCGCGTAGTAAGATGCAACGACAAAGACTCGTCAATGCAAGTCTAGTACGACGTATTTTAACGTGGTCTGTCGGCCTGGTTTCCTGCCCTTTTCTCTGTTGTTCGCTCCTTCCCTTTCATCTCGTCTCCCTGGACAGTGGAAAGCTCCCCGCACCAACGCCAACGCATCCCTGGGCTCGGGTGCAGATTTTTTGGACTGTTTTGACAGGCGGGAAGTTTAGCGGGAAAGGAAGGCACATTTTCTCCCAAAGCCACGCTTTCCCACGCTTTCCCGAGCTAGCGTTGCTGTCGCGTATCGAACAATGGCAAGGTAGCCCAGCTCGCCTCGAAGCGGCAGGCGCGCCCCATCGAAGAGATTCGACAGAAATCGACAGAACCCCGACTAAAAGACAAGAGTCAAAGACAAAAAGATGGGGCGCACATAAGACGTACAATAAAGCCATCACGTAAGGGCATGACATTTCTCGCCCGATAGCACGAGGACAGCGTGTGCGTGTCATGCACTCTAAAGTAGGATGCATCTTAGTTGTGAGCACCAAGCATCTGGAGATCGTTTGCACTAACGCTGTATGTATATATTATTATGATGAAGAGCAGGGACTGGTAGGGTACGTCGAACCTAGGGTACATAACAAGATCGAGTAAGAAAAAGGCACAAAAGATATGGGAATGATGAAGCGCACTGTTTAAAACATGGGTGAAAATACGTGTTTCTTAGCGCATCGCCTCACCGCGTTTTGAGAATGGAAAGAGCGGTCTTTCCTGCTGGGAGTGAGAGCAAGAAATTCACTAGCGAGGCTAGAGGCAAGAACGGAAAAGGCAAGAGCAAGATCGCATATTCGAACATCAACCTCATCTTCTCATAGATCTTAGCTAGAGGTCGTTGACGAGACTACCGCCGGATAGAGAGATCATCGCCGTCATCATCGCCATCCGCCGTTATGGTTACCCACCGACATAGTCATCGCCACGAGAAAAGGCCCTGCGGCCGCGGAAGCGTGCTTTGCAGGTAAAGTTGGGCGACGGTGACAGACAAATGCACGTAGAAGTACCCGCTGCGCTGTTAATGTTGCCGCTGAAGAATACAGCATGTGCACTCCGTACACATGCTTGACATGCTCAGTAGAGCCCGAGGTACAACACCTTCCAAAAACACACGGCGTCATGGTGTGACTACCGATCAACATGAATTCATTCATAGTCATCGCGACAACACAAAAGGACCAAAGAACCCAGCAAACTAGAGGCCTAGGGACCAGATCGTGCCATACTCCAAAGTCGTACGTCATACGGACTTTGCGTCAAAAAAACAGTACTTTTACAACAGGAAAAGAAGCTCACTGACCAAGAGGACAGAGAAACCATGGAATACCTGTGGGGGACTTTATTGACAAAGGATTGAAAATCAAATACAGAGTACTGCACGTCGTAGAGGACACGAACAAGATCAACCGAGTACTCACAGCTTGAATCAAATACATTGCTGCATGCGCTGTACTATTTGTATTAGGATTTGGATGGGGTATGTGTGCCGTCTTTCTGCACGTTTACTTGTGCTCAACGCCCACGAATAGTTGCCTCGGTGGACGGACAATGCAGCAGCTGAGCACTGAGCTCTGAGAACTGAGCACTGAACAGAAACAGGAACGGCAAACTGTCCGCTGTGGGCCCAGGTGAGGGCTGTTCCCTGGTCTTGGGACGTTTCCTTTTTGGAGAGAAAAAAGCTTGGGCTATGAGCCTTTCCGCACAGACGACCGAACCAGATTTTTCATCTCCCCGCTTGGACTTGACGTCGTAGCGCTTCCCAAGCAATAAATAGCCCTTGACTAGACGCCCTAGGCTCCTTAGGCCCGAATATTCGTATCGTAAATCGGTCGATTTGAGGTTTGATTCTCAAAGCTCCATCTCGTACCCGAGGAACAGCGGGACACGGAAGGGGACAATGGGCCTATGAGATGAGGAGGTGGAGGGAGGCGGAGAGGAGCTAGGGGAGGCTACGGGGAGTATGTGTATTAAATGGAGTATGACGGAGGCGAGGGACGGTGTTGACGGTGTACACAGATGCTACAAATAGCCATGGGAAGGTACTTGCGTTTGGATGTGTACAGTGGTGTACGACGTGCTAGCACTGTATCTCACAAGCAACTCAGAGCATCTCATAACATCCCACTTTCATGTGCTAGCCCGAGGAGAAGAGAAAAAGATGAAAATAACGAGATTGCAGAAAAGCAGAAAAAGCCTTATGTTGTAGTTCGTATCTCGCAACGAGAGCAGATGTAGAAGAACAAATTAGATCCAAGACATGTGCCTTCTTTGGAAAATCAAGAAAACTTTTCGATGGATTGGTTGTAGCTTAAACAAATATGAAGTACGGAGTATGATGTACACAGTATTTGTACTTTGCACGCAGATTAGCACAACTTCGTCACATATACTCCGTATCCACAAAGAACATATGAGTATTTCCATATGCTAGGGAGAAGAGGAAAAAGAATATGTAATCGAGAGGACCTCGAGGGCACATCGGGGGGAATAAGAGAGACATTGAAGACGAAAAAAGGAGCACATGGGAAAAGAAAAAGAAGAAAAAAAGCGTGGCTGGGAAGGTACAGAGTACGGTTTGTAATCAACCAAAACACCAACAAGCGAGGGAAGAGGAATGGAAGGAACCGAACAATCGACAAGACGTGACGGAAAGACGGAAAGACGGAAAGACGTTGACAAAAACGGTTACCAACACGAGTCGAGGTCGCCGTTGAAGAACGAAGAAGGGGCAAAGAACGAAGCAAAAAGACGCGGAGAGGGTGGCAAAACCGTTGGAAGTCTGTTGGCTCCCCGAGCTCCCTTGTCCCCTTGTCCGGGGCCGTTCCTCGCGCTTGAAGCCCCCAGGAACAAAAAGAAGCTATGGTAAAAGGAACCCAAGCTGTCAAAAAACATGGCCTGCCCTGGACGGACTGGGCGACGGCGCAGCGCCATGGAAAGAAAGCGCAAAGCAAAGCGAAAAAAAGTACCCGAGAAGAATTAAAAAAACAAAACCACCGCCGATCGCACCCCCGCCATCGCCCCCTTTACCAGATTTGCTAGATTTACCAGATTCAAGGAGCAAAAGGTACAAAGTATTTTAAGATGCGAGTGAGATAAAGTACGCTCGGTAGACATTGCTGATCAATACCAGAGTACGTCGTATATAAAGACAGACAAAAAAGTACACATTCAGAAAGACACGTGACAATACATACATATACGGATCTCGAATGTCGAATGTTTGCATGTCGGTCGGTCGAGGAAGAGTTAAAGAAGGACACCAACTATTATCTATCACACTCTAAAAAAGTGCCACCTTTCGGAGATCGATCGCACGGCACGATGGCATCTCACTTTAGTTGGACGAGCACGGTCCAGGCGTACTCTCTGCTGTCGAGTGTGTACATATATACGACGTATAGGGAGTACGAATAGGCCTCAACGTCAGGCGAAAACCAGAGCCTGACGAAACAGAGCCACGGGTCGCTGAAGACCCCTATTCTCTATTCTTAATTCTCCTCGCTCGATTTGTGGCCCTTCGTCGTACCCGTACACACTCCCTTGACTCCGTATCTCATCTGACATTGCATCGTTCATTTATTACTTTTACTCTTCCTTTCTCCGGTCCACTGGTGGAGGACCTGGTCCCACTCCATCCTTCCACTCTTCCGCTCTTTCGATTTCGATGACATCGTCTTGTTGATTTCTGTACGGAGTACCAGTCTCTTTCCAGTCTCTTTTAGGCTGGCTGATACGACCCTGTTAAATTCTCTTCTGAATAGAAATAGGAATAGGAAAGAGAAGAGAGGAAGAAATACTAGCTGAGAAAAGAAAATGGGCTGATCGAGTGCTCATGGTGGGGGTGTGTTGGGACCAACAGCGAGAGAAGGGAAAAGGGAGAGAAAAAAAAAAAAAAAAAAAAAGGAAGAAAGAGAGGGAAGAAAGAGAAAAAATTGCAGCGAAGACGAAAAGAGCGGAACAAAAGTGAGCTAGGACGGGGCTAGGGGGTGTATGGAGAAAAGGAGCGAGGGGCGTGTGGCAGCGAAGGCTAGCGGCCCCAGCTGGTCTTCTACCTGCTTCATGTGCGGAACGAAGAAAAGCTTTGGTGAGAGTTGCATGGTAGAAGTTGCAAGGGAGCCCGAGAAAACGGACAGTGCAGCACTGACTGAAAAGAGACGGGAAGGCAGCGATAATAAAGGAAAAGCGCGGGGAGAAAGTGAACAAGGACATGGGCTCGAGAAAAGGCGAGAGAAAAAAGCAAAGTTGAAGAAAATGAAGAAGAAAGAGATCGTTACGACGTATATTTACAGGGTATGTACAAAGACGAACGGGCACGACGCACCTGTGATTGTCCTTGCAGGCATATTGTGCAAGGACTTCTTATGTATATATGTATGGGCATACCCGTACAGGCTGGCAGAGTACACGATACAAGGCACTCGATCGAGGCAGTGCTTTCCTTATTTTGCCAGAGCAGTGTGTGATCCATTGCACTTTCCCACTCAGCTTGACTCGTGGGCTGTGATGGAAGGCGCGATGGGGGCTCAGAAGGGTTGGGCCGGTCAGATGCTCGTCCGGGTTGAGTAGGAGCAGTGAGCACACACATCAACAGGAAGGAGCAAACGCCCAATATCCTGTAACCGACCTTGGAGTACGGAGTATTACATACTGTAATAAACATTTTATCCATTATTCCCTTATTTTATTGTTCTATTTTACATTTATCTGCGAGCTCTTCGTCTTCCCAGAGATCTTGAATGCAGCGCTAGCAAGCGTCATCGGACCAATCGCGATCCGTGGGTGGGCAGGACTGGAAAAAGAAGGGGGGCAAGGGGAGCAAACAAAACACGAAGACAAATTGATTTTGTGATGTTTTTTTTTGTTTTTTTTTTGGTCTGTTGGCCTGAAGGTGGACGGGGGTGTGGGGACAAAAGGTGCAGAAAGTGCAGGCTGGCTGCAGGCTGGCTGCAGGCTGAAAGAGCGTGAGGCGCAAGCAAATATTGAGAAAAAAAGAAAATAGTAAAACAAATTAAGAGAAACAAAAGAAACTTAATTTATTTCAGGGCGTTCAGCCTTCACAGCGCCAGCCTTTACACAGTAGAGAGAAGCAAGTTATGACCGGAACGCGACTCTTCGTTTGTGCACAACGACAACGCATAAGGTCGTAGGAGAAAACCGTGAGGCCATGTGCTGGACGTGTCTTATGGAAGTTCTATTGGCAAACACATGAGAAGATTAGAATAACGTATTGATGTATGTACATGTACTCCGTACTCCATACAAACACTCCGAAGACTACGGAACATATTCACCACGTCGATAATTGCATGAATATGCTCAGTCTGCACAAAAACGGCTGTATTTCTAGACTCAGAGCCGCACTATGCTCTTTCTATGTATACATAGTAATTAATACGTCGTACCCGTCTCGCTCGGCATAAATATGTACATATGTACAGTACATACTCACACGTGCACAAGATGCTCCGATCGGTTTTCCGACCATCTCACTGAATCACTCATCTCACTCATCTGCCATCAAGTCATCTTGTCATCCTGCCGTATTGGCCCATGCTTTTGCAACAGGGCAGGCCCTGCCTGTTCTAGCGGCTCCCATACTTTGCGGATGCCCATTGAATTGATCCTTCCTTCCTCCAAGGCCCCAGGGGGCTATGCTTCGCTACCAAAGGAGGCATATGACGAGCAAGAAGGTAACTTCAAGAAGAGTAAAAAAGAGTCAACAAGAGTCAAAAAGCAATATTGAAAACACGCAAATCGAGGAAAAAGAAAGCAAAAAAAAAAAAAAGGAGAATAAGAAAAGAGAGAAGAAAAAAAACACCATCCGGCAAACGTTGAGGTCGTCGTCTGTTGGAGCCCTTCGGGGACGCCGCCGTCACCCGCCCTGTAGCGTCAAATAGCGCCCCTGTAGTGTGTTCCTCCCCTCCTGTAGCGCCTCCATCTTGAAGCCTTTTCACACCTTCCCTACAGCTGGCCCTGCCTGGCCCTGCAGGCGCCCCCCACTGCACCACACTCAATAGCGGGCTCTGCCGAGGGATGGTCCAGGGGCAGAGGGGAAGGAAAGGACATATCTTGACTGGAAGTACGTCGTACTCCGTACGTCGTACGAAAATGTGAGGAATATCGGAAGGGAGAAACGGGGAAGGAAAGTGGAAAGTGGCTCCAGTCGAAAGGGGAAGATGAGAAAGGAGGACGATCATGTTTTTGGGGGGTGGGACCAGTGTGTGAAGCGGTTTTGGTTTTTCTGATAACAAAACTGCCCAACGGTAACGGTTCGGGACGACGACCGGGGGAAAATGCACCAGGCAGCGTGCTTGAATCTTTAACAAACGTGCGTTGGTGAGTGGCAAGTTGTTTGTGTACAGTGTATATAGGCCAAAGACTGGCTCGTCGAAAAAGACAAGAGCAAGTAAACAAAGCTACCACACTTTCACTGTTTTTATTATTTTTTTTCTTTCTTTCTTTTTTTCGTCTCCCTATATTTATTTCACCACCATCTGGCCCTTCTCCATCCAACTGCTGTAACTCGTATTACACAGCACAAGGCGAAGGGGGACAAATCTGCAAACATATCGACACAGCATCGATACAGGGGGTGAGACGGGGCTTTTTTACGATTTACTCGGTAGAAAACAGAAAACGATGCTCCTCATTTCGGGGGTCGTGCCAGACGGGCTTGCAGGGTTCCAAGTCCCATTCTGCTCGTGGAGCTCGTGGAGCTCGTGGAGTCGTGGAGTCGTGGAGCCCCAAGGGATGAAGTGAACCTGTCTTAGACCCTCAGTGGGTAAAGAGAGACAAGACAACAGCACAAAGGAAAACAGAAAATACACGGAGCACGGAGACACAGAGACACAAAGGGCACAAAGCCACGCCAGATCGGCGTCTGTTTTCTGCTTCTGTCTTTGCAGTTCGTGCGTGCCTGCCGGCAGCACGTCCAGCCTCACTCGTCCCATATCGATACAAGCATGCTCTTTGGAGAGAGAGAAACACCGTCCATCTCAGCCTCTCCTTTCCTTATTTGACTCCTTTTTTCGGCAGCATACCCGGTACCATGGAGTAATTACTGGCTGGCATACGACGTAATTTACATACTGACAGATGGCCCTCTTTCTCGGCAGCTGCCCCCTGTACAACCAATACCGAATACCACAGTACTCAGCTCGCGCCTACACAGTAGTGCCAATGGTCAACAAAACTAGGATATCTACTCCGTACTGTTTGTTACAAGGCTAAAAACAAAGAACTAAAAACCTCAAGGGAGAAGACCTCGGTGAGAGCGACGTCGGTAGAGATTAGTGAATCAGGGCAAGTGCAAGCAAGTGAAAATGGATAATAAGATAAAACCTAATGGAATGTACGGATGTGTCCGTCGTACGACGTGATGTGTATATTATGCATCTTACAAAGTATGTGCAATCCCTAAAGAAGAAGAGAGACAAGAGGGGACAGGGCTGCGATATCAAGTTCGGCGTACATCAGGGTGTGCAGCTGAATATCGTCGTGGGCGTGGAGGAACGCGCGTGGCCGGCACGTCGTCGAAGAGGATGGAGAAAGAGAAAAAGAAAAAGAGAGGATGTGACAAATGAAAGCAAGACAGGCTGCGAGCCCGCCGCCAGTGCTGACGGCCACGCCATGGCACAAGATACTTTCTGGCCATACTCTTTATAGATGTATTTCTGGTGAAGACGATATTTGTTCCTGTGTCGTCGTGACTTTCCACTTTCTTCCCACTTTGCAAGACTACTTGCACGGCCATTGCTCTTTCCCCCTGTCATGTGTCCCAACTTCAGCAACGCCCGTCCTCTCTTCCATACAATGCCGGTTGCTGGTTTTGGCGTAGTGACTGCGGCTGGCTGTGCAAGCTTTGCAAGCCTTGCAAGCCTTTCTTTTCTTTTGGCATGGTTTGTGATGGTCTGGGATCGCTTGATGATAAGCTGGACGCCAACACGGACGCCAATACGTCATTTTTTATTTTCGGTGAGCCTTTTACTCTCTTTACTTTTCGTGCCTTTTGTCTTTCCTTCTTCCTAGTTTCTTTTCTTACCCACCCCTCCATCTTCCTTCAAGCCCCAAATCCCACATCTTACGATGTGAGATTGCAGGTGGGCAGGTGCTTCTCTGATTTTCTCCATTCTCCATCACCCACCGGGCTAGCGCGAGGCTGGACATGGGAATATTACAGAAAGCAGTACGGAGTACTCCGTACGAAGTAAGCTGTAGATGTCGATATTATCGGTACTGTGCAGTTTTCGATGCCCCCAAAAGGGGAGAACAAAAAGCAAGGGACAGTCAATATCGAGAGGGATGGTGGGCCGGAGGTAATAATAGCGCAAACGATAAGGAATGCAATATTACTCCGTACAAGTATTTTCGATCTGGGCGGGCGCGTAGAAATATTCCGTTGCCAGAATAGTATGAAAACTGTCCGACGAAGCTGAATGTTCCCAAATACGACATGAATAAACAAAATCCTAAATAACTCATAAAGTAAAGAGACAAGAAATAAGGGAGGGCTGAAGGAGCCGACGTGAAAGACGGATGTGAGAAATGATAATGTAGTGAGTCTACTTAGTGACATCGATACCGAGGCTATTGCAGTTGTGCATGTCCGTTGCACGGCCATTGCTCTTTCCCCCTGTCATGTGTCTTGCATTTGACGTCGTCTGTTCGTGTCTGCGACTTGTCTGCCGAGAATGGCAAGAACGCGACTCTTAGTTTCGGCGAGGAAAGAGCGGTGTTCGGGAGGCGCCAACACCCCGCGGAGGAAGGTGCGAGTGGGAGGAGTGTAAAGGAAAGAACGAACGACAATGAACGACAACAACCGAGACTGCTGTCTGGCCTTTCAGCTCGCGATCCCGTAAAGAAATGCCCATTGTTTCTGTTAATACCATCATTTCTGGGCATGAGACGAGATGCGACCGTGCCACACGACAGCACGTACACCTAAAATACCGAAAATAAAAATAAAGTACAGACATCCACACCCGGCCCGGCACCGACCATCTGGCTTGACCTGCCTTTCCGCTTTTTTTTTTCTTTCTCTTCTTGTGTGTCCCACAGTCCCAGACCAGGGGCCGGCGAATGGACAAGAAGACGTTATGTGTGCAAGCAAGATACATAAGACGTACGGAATATTCACACAGATACACGTTGGCCCGTGCAATGCCCATGCACCGCACTGCCCACGCATTTTACGCCTGGACGGCTTGACGGGTACGGGAAGTTTGCTAGACGATGCGCCTGGCGATTTAGTCTTCCTTTGTCCTAGAGTCTTAATTACTCTTATTTATTCTCCTGGATCCTGGGTCCTTCCCGTGGCCCTGGCCATGGATGCCCGTGGGCGGTTATGAGTTTTGGACTTTTAGAAACTATGGTGACGAACGGGGATATGGGAGGATCAGATACGGTCCCAGACTGCCAGATACCAGATGGCACTTGCCTAGCAAATACTAATGGACTGCTCGGGGGGTAGGAACAACCCAGCCGGCGTGGGCGTGGGGACAAGATTCTTTCGTTAGATGAAGTACGCCGTAATACTCCGTATTTCCTAATTTGGTCTTCTTCTTTTCTCTAACGTTTTATCTTCTTCAGTTCTTTTTCACTTTTTACCCAACGGCTTCCGTGAATATTCAGCAACTGAGCAGAGACGAGAGAATAGTTAAGCCTCAGCGCCTCTGTCTGTCTTCTGTCTTCTTCCTTCTCACCTCGCCGTTTTACGATATGCCATTCACAGATCCTGCTCTCCAGGTTCGATGCAACACACCGCATCCTGATTTCCTGGCTCTGTCCTGGCTCAGGCCCCCTGGCTTTTTTTGGTCCTCTTATTTTCCCTGGCTCCTCGCTAGCTCGATCGCACTTGCGTATTATGGTCCATAAATGACGGGTGCGGGTTGTCAGGATTACGGACAGCGGACCTTGGACCAGGCAGACAGAGGTGTGGCTCAATGACCAGTGATCGTTCTGTTGGTCTGTGAGGTGTGATGACACTCTGATTGCACCTGAACCTGGGGCCTGGCTGTTGGCACGGCCTCTCCTGGCCATCGACACAACAAAAGAAAGGCCTGGCCATCCCGTCCCGTCCCCACAAAGGTCGCCGACCTCGACTGCGAGGCGTCCCGTGTCCAGGGTTCAGATATTTGTGCAAAGGCTGAGAGTACAAAAAGAAGGGACAAAACGATCAAAGACATCATAGCATCGCACACGTCCTCCCAGAACCTGTTTTCTTCTTTTATTCTCACCCTCCACCCTCCTCCATCTGCCGCCCCTCATCTCCTCCCTTGATCCCCGTTTCAGGTGCAGGATCTCGTTTTCCTGTGGAATTAGTGCGATGCGATGCACGACGTAGCTTGGACTCTTCCTGGTCTGTGGTCTGGCCCATCGCTCATCTGGCCCATCTGTCCATCGACCATCTGGCTGATCTGGAGCGCATGTTGTGCAAGGGCGATCGTCAGTGTGTTCTGTTTCTGCCTGTCTCTGTATCCCCTCTGCTTCTGCCTCT
>JADHKQ010000034.1:89566-442627 GCA_019925375.1 Sporothrix euskadiensis
GTCCTCTGCCTCTGTCCTCTGCCTCTGTCCTCTGCCTCTGTCCTCTGCCTCTGTCCTCTGCCTCTGTCCTCTGCCTCTGTCCTCTGCCTCTGTCCTCTGCCTCTGTCCTCTGCCTCTGTCCTCTAATTTCTGTGTCGCCGTAGCGTTTGTCTTACAACGGTATTCCTCCTCCTCTGACGCCGAAGATGTTTCACGCCGGTGAACCCAACGCCTCTTTTCTCTTTTGCCTCTTTCTCCTTGTTTTTAAATGAACACCAACGACGATCAGCCTTTTTTTAACGGAGATCTGCTGCCGAATTCGGTGACCATCCCGCACAAAGTTACACTGAGGCGCTTTGGTAATTTTTTGAGATCTGCTGTTCCCAGGCTCGACCAGGCTGCTAGGGGGGCTCGGGAGGGTATCATCGACCTGTCAAAAAGTCAGGCATCAGAAAGAGGGATGCCAGGCGAGCCAGGCTAGAATGCCAGCTAGAATATCGTATGATTCGAAAGAATACGACGTAATACGTCGTAGGAACACGCGTAGGTCGTATTCAAACACCGTTGCAAAAGTCAAACGGGCACGACGGGCCACGAGATGAGCAATCCTTCCTCTCCTCCTAAAAGATACTCTCATATACGACATATTACTGCCCCAAAGAAGCAAAGAAGGCTACAACGCACAGATCAACAGCATGTCTTGGACTGGAACCTGATCCTCGCACAGCGGTGATCCACTCCCACCGCGAGTCTGCCCTGTAGCACAGAAAGCAAAAAGGATGAGGAAGAGGAAGAGAAACATTAAGAACGGAGCAGCAGATGATACGATGACACCGCAGTTGTCCCAAAGAGGCTTTGGCGGATCGTTCCGTTTCGTTGGAGCGCTGAAAGTGGGAAGAAGGAGAAGAAAAGAAGAAGAAGAAGAAAGAAAAAGAAAGAAAGAAAAAAAGAGAAAAAAAACAGAACGAACGACTGTGACTGTGAATGTTGTGTCAACTCTGGAGACTGGAGACTGCCCTGGCCTGGGCCCTTCGACACGAAGAGGTTGGTAGCGACTATGCGACTATGGCGCATCTTACGATACGAGAAAATGCAACTGGGTGGGTTGAAAAGAGCATGACAGGGAGCATGGAAGAGAACAGAAAAGAGAACAGAAAAGAGAAGAGAAAAGAGAAGAGAAAAGAGAACACGGGAGCAGGGACAGCCTGAAAGTCACACCAGCTGCAATCGTAATAACACGCCCCATGCTCCAAGATTGAAGGAGAGCTAAAGAAAGAAAAAAGCTTTGACTCTTTAGGTCATCCTTCATCGGACACAGAACATGAGGCGTTGCAACTGTACTCCGTATGACATGCGATTTCAAAAACGGGGCTCTAAACCTTATTGAAGAAAAAGCCGGGACCAGGTGGCTGGGCCGGAGGGTTGAATGGTGAGGATTGCCACTGCATCTTATTTTGAATTAACAAGGGGTCCGTATCTCGCTTTTAGTTGTCTTGTCATCTGTCGTTTTTTTTTTCGTCTACGTCGTACTTTCTTATTATTTACGCCGCCGTTTCTTTTCTTTCCTACTATTCACTACCGCGTGCCTTGTGCACGCCCTCGGAGAATAGGATTCCAGTTTCTATCTTCGTGTACAAAGAATCTTGTATAACCAACCTGGGGTCTTGGTCGAGTATATTTCTAGCCTTGCGAGATGAACTACACATTATTACTGTAGCTTTGATATTGATGACAGAGTGGACTGTTATAAGAGAGGACTATTGACAGCACATACTTACATACTTACGGCCCTCGGAAGCAAGATTCTGCCTCGACTGCCGGATCGGTTTTCCCAAGGAAACAAAAACAAACGGGAAATAGGGAGCATCGAATCAGACGGGTCAGGCGATGAACGTCGCACCGTGCCGTCTGCCTTTTCTCCTTTCTCCTCCCTTTTACGTTTTAATACTTTTGTCTCTTTTTCTCTCTCCTCGCTTGCAACTGGCCACTCCCAGCGGGACACATGCCTGCATGTTTGAGCAAACGAAAAGGAGAAGAAGAAATACGAAGTAAATGACAGTTGACAAACGACAACCCCCATCTCTCGCCACCAAAATAAAACAAATCCAATATCTGCACGGGCATGCACGCGCGTCTGGTTTCGACAGCTGGTGAAGAAAAGGAAAGTGATGAACCAACTGCTAGCCCGTACGAGATATTACAAAACACTTGTGCAAAAGATAAATAAAAGGGAATCTTGCCCTGCTGTGTGAGCAAACTTAATGCAAAAGCAACAAAACTTAGCACGATTTATGACTGATCACATCGCACGATGCCAGACAGGCAGGAGAGATGGGAAGAAAAAAAACTGAGTAGTTGCAAAGAATAAGTTCTGGAGGCTGCCAATTATCAAACATTCAATGGCCAGCTCTGAGAAACCCTTTTTCACTCCGGCTTGGGGCGTCGGATGCTGGAAATTAGATGCAAGTCAGCACAGTAATACGACGTACAGCCCTTCTAGTCGCCATCATGTCACAGGTCCACAATCACAAGGGGTGTGTGATCGAACTCGCCCCCCTCCCCTTTTCCCGCGTGCGGGATGCCTCAAATAATTACGGAGTAGGAACAAAAAAAAACATTGACGATCTGAGGAACGGTTCTGCCGGATCGGTGATCCCGCCAATATTTCTCCATTTTCTTTTGCTGGGTCTGACTTGTCCCAAGGCGGTGCTTGTTGCGTTCGTATGAGAGGCGACCACGTATCTGACTTGGGAGGATGTGCATAATTGACAACCGCCAACCACCCTCCACTACAGCTGCATTGCAGAATATCACCCCCCACTAATCTGTGCTTCACTTCCCGATGCTCCCCAACCGAGCACAAGCGCAGAAGGCAAAGAGAAAAGTGTGGGCTGGGCTGCCTGCATGCCGAAATACTGAGCAGCACAACAATGGAGAATAATGGAGAACATTGTGCTAGGAATAAGAACAATACCAAGTTCTCGGGAGGAGGAGAAGGGCAGACCAGCAGTAAAGTATCTCATTCTCGCGTTATGCTGGCTGACTGTCAACTGTGTCAACTGTTGGTTCATGGTGACCGTTGACCGTTGGCTATCTATTGTTGGCAGTTGACGGCTGGTGTGTAGTGTACTCCGTATACTCCGTACATAGTGTAGGTATGTTGGTCCTCTGTGACGAGAAATCCTTGTTGTGTTACCACTCCCTCTTTAGTCCCTTTTCTTTTCACACCGACCGACGATAAAGACGCCTCGGTGCATCGACGATGCAAATGAAGACACCATCAGCGGGTCCAACAGAAATAAGAAAGATGCGCTGGTGAATCCGTTTGCCTCGCCGCAGCCGACATGCAGGTAAAGTCCTTTCTCATCATGTTTGCATATATCACAGGCTCTAAAGCGAGCCAACAATCATCGTTTTGTTCTCCCCCTGTCTGTCGCGATTGCGTTATGACAGGTCAAAGTTGACAGTGCATAGACAGCCAGCCAAGACACATACGCCGAAGATACGCAGACAAGTCGAAGCGAATGGATAACGAGCTGAACAGAAAGACTGCACCGGCAACGAAGTTGCAACCCGGGACGAAAAAGACAAATGAAAAAAGAAGTTTTGTACAGATGCGGCTGGAAAGCGCCGATCTTTTTCGGCACGCATATACGGAGTAGGTATGTCTTGTCTTTGATCTACAACGTACTGAGGACTGAGTACGGAGTACGGCGTACGACGTATGTTTGTGCCCGTTTGGTTTCTCCTTAATTCTGGCCAGCGATGATCCTTTCCGTTTCTCTGCTCTCTCCTCGCTCATGTCTCGCAAACCCCTGTCTCTTGTCCTGTCTCTCGCCTCCTGTCTCATGGTCTCGGCGTCGCCAAAACCCGAAATACGGGACGATGACAAACGAGATGAGGGGAGATGGAGAGAAAGAAAAGAAATAGAGCTGTATTCTGCATCGCCATGGCGTTGGCTAAAAGATGCGTAAACATACATATGTACATACCCACTTAGTTGCCATAACCAGGCGCGGCAAGTGCAGTCCCACATTAACGGTTTGGGCTTTCCCTTTCCCGCTTCCCGGGCCGAGAAGCTAAAAAAATGCAAAATTAGTACAGAGAAAGCGAGGAAGGAGCGCTTGGACGAAAGGGATCAAGGAAAGCACGATACACAACGCACGCCGTGCTCGTTCAGAATAAAAAGGACATAAGAAAGGAGGAAGGAACAACCGATGCAGAGATGCAAGGCGGGCGAACGCAAGGAAAGAGCGGCAGATCGAGTGTCGTAAACGAGGGAAGGAGCGAGTGAGGAGTAAGAAGAAGAAGGAGCAAAAAAAGGAAGCAGCGAATGGCAAAAGAATTCCAGCTCGATGCTTGGCGGAAGGAACAACTGAGCAATCTTTTAGTCTTTTTACTGTGATGTTTTTTTTTCTTTTGACAAAGAGGTGCCTCGCGTTCGTCTGTTGGAGATGTGGATGTGGAAACTCGTTGAGGTTGCTTTCCAGCCCTGTCTCCTGTCTCCTGTCTCCTGTCCATCCTTTCCAACTGCCAGCACTCGGGCCTCGCCGACGCGGAATGGTTTCCGATGTCAACAAGCCGCTTTCGCTGCCGGTTTTTGGTTGGAAAATGGCAGATAGCATCAACTTTTGGACTGTTTTTTCCCTTACGAAATACCCTGCATATCTCTTCTCTTTTGTTCTTTTCTTACTGCAGCCGAGTATTGGCTGCGGAGAACCCCCTCAAGAGCAACTGTTTCACCAAGCCCTAAGGCGTCGAGTCCAATGACGATCCCGACAGAGCTGAAAACATGCAAAAGAAAAGGAGAATAAAAAACGGGGTTCCCTTTACTTACGGAGTAGTGAAGCAAAAAGGTAAAGAGGCAACAAAGAACAAGGGGAGTGAGGTAAAAAAAAAAAATCCGCGGGCGACCCCCCCCCTCATGCCGTTGGCGACAGGGCTGTGCTGGAAAGAAAAAGGAAAGAGAAGAAGAAGGAACAGTGGTCATAGCTTGTCGAGGAAAGTCGTAAATCGGGAGACGAAATGCAAATGCAAGAAATCAATAAAAGGGGCGAGTGAAAAGAAATAACAAAAAGAAAAGAGAAGGCGGAAATCCACTGTGCCTGCCGGCAAGGGCCACGATCATTCGTAACGTAAAACATAGCACGGTCTGCCATTGGTACGTCTAGAGAGAGAAAAGAAAGCAGACGCATAAAAAAGAGAGAGGGAAAAGATCTCGGCATGCGCAAGGCAAGGGAGGAAGAATGACTTCGCGTGCACTATTCCTGCATCTGTCCAGGCAGGCAAGGCATTTGCACGAGTATCACCTGTGCATCGTAGGACACAGAACATAAATATAATGAGAAGACACACCATAGGGACCATTGGGGTAACGGAGCATCTGTGCTCCGACCGATGCATCGATATGTTGTGGTGGCGTCCAGCCACTGTCACTACTCCGTAGAGGGTGGCCCTGTCTTTATCGTTCGATTTTCCTGTGGCTTGCCGACGGGGGAGGTCGAAAACCCCAGGCAAAGTGATGAGTCTGGGAAGAGAAGGCGAGGCGCTGGAAAGCTGGAAAGCTGGCCCCGTACACGTTGTGCAATTGTTCAGCGACCGGTGTGTGCCCTGCATACCGAGAATGATGAGAGACAAACGAAAAGTGCGAAAAGAACGAAAAGAAATAGAGGGAAAGGATGTGATGAAGAGCGGAGAAGGGAGAAGGGCAAATATTGTGACAGGTCATGTCGAGCGCCTGTGCTCCGTGCTCAGCCTTTGCATTTTGTATCTTCTCCTTTTTCCTAGCCCCCCGGGTTTGTGCAGGGTAGTGCATCTTGTATCTTGTCGAGAACATGATAATGCACGAAGCGGGAGGGCAAGGGGAAGGGGAATGGGAAAATGGAAAATGGTCAAATGGAAAATGATCAAAGTGGTCGGGAAGCAGGGGGAGGGAGAAAAAAAGAACGAATAAAGCGACACAAAGCAAGACATCATTAACCCAAAATAGACCTTTCAACAGCATCCCATGCATCTGGCCTGGCCGGCGAGGCTCCTTGCAGAATATATGACAGGGGTCCTCTGTGTGTCTCTCTCTCCCTCTGGGTGTGCTTGTCTCTTCTTCTGTGGATGTATTTGCGGGTGTGCGTGTTTGTGCGTTTGTGTGTGAGTGGAGTGCTGTTCGTTTGTCTTTTTCTTTTCTTTTCTGGCACTTTTTGTGCCTCTTGACTCGTCTTTCCTTTTTTTTTTTTTTTTTTTTTCTTTTTTTTTTTTTTTTTACCTGCGAACTCTCGTCTTTCCTTCTGTTTTTCATTCTGCGGTTTTTTGCGATAAACAATGATACCTGCCCTTTTTGACCGCCTCGCCCTCGTTTGCATTCTCGGCACCGCACAATGAGACAAAGATAGGCAGAGGATGATGGGGCTGAGGGGCCTCGACTGACCAAATAAAAGCAGAGAACGGCAAACGAACGGCAAAGCGAGCAAAGACCAGTTGTCGACGTTGATCGCCGTTGCGGCCCCTGCAAGCTTGGTGGGCTGTTCCGGTGCTTGGGCTGTGCGTGTTCGAGCGTGTCGAGCGTGTCTTACGGGAAGGAGGAGGAAGTCTTCCGGGACAGTAAGAACTACGACGTACTCCGTACTGAAAAATAAGATACTCCGTCGAGTCCGTATTGTGCAAAGAACAGAGAGGAGGTGTGACGGACAGAGTTTGCATTAGCTTTGGGCTCGCGGCAACATGATGTCGCGGAGCGGGAAAGACAAGCAGGGGGTCTCCATGTTCTCCGTACTCCGTACACCGTATTTCTGTGTAAATATTGCTGCGAAAGCAGGGAGTCAGGGTTCAGATCCTGCTGGTCCTCTCGGCGTGCTTTGTACAAAAGTTGCTCCATACGGTGAACGATTGACGCTGTTGCATTCGATTGCGTCGAGTATGAATATACAACGGCAAATATGCTTGTTGTATAGTCTGCCCCAGGAGACCAGAGACCAGAAATCAAAGGGCAGAAGAAGCGGCGTACAACAGTATCGTCGTACGACGTACGTGGTGTACACATACACACGCACAAAAGTAGGACAGAGCCAGCACGACCACAGAGCCACCCGCGTTCCCGTTTCGTGTCTCGCCCCGACCATTGCATCGAGGGGGACCAGGAGGGCAGGATCTGGTGTCCTCGACACGGGTAGATTTGCCGACCAAGACGGCAAGAAGATAGGGGGAGGAAGAACCATAACCAGAAAAGGAGAGATGCCGGCCATCATCAGATCTCTTTCCCTTTCCCTTTCCTTTTTTGATTTGACACAGCACGTCGTATGTCTTGCACTGATCCAGACCCTGACCACAGAGTCATGACGAGACCCTGATCCAGTCGTCTCTCCATCTCGTCGTTGCTTGTATATGTGTTATGGTTCAGTGCTGGCCTTTGGCCTTTGACCCTTCAAGCATCTGAGTAACCTCCTATCATCTTGCATGCCGAAAAGGGGACAATGTGCCGAGACAGGACTTGGTATGCAGCAGCAGACATTTTTTTTTAAAGACAGTTGGGCGGTCAGCTAGAAAGGACCAGAAAAAAAAGGAACCAAACCAAAAAAAAAAAAAAAAAAAAAAGAAAAGAAAAGAAAAAGAAAGCAGTATATTTCATTTGCAAAATGACTTTATCGTGAGGTGAAGCAAAAAGAACGATCCTTTTTGGTCCTTTTGGTCTTTTGGTCTTTTGGTCGGTTGGTCGGACTGAACACTGTGTACAGACGCAAACCTTCATGTACGGCTACCATGAAAAGTAGAAAGAAGAAGAAAAACAATATGCGAGTGAAGAAACAAGGCATGACAATGCGGGTAACAACAAATCCAAAATCTTTAACCAAAAAGTCACACTGTGTGAACTAGCACCCCCCATATCCGCGGAAGTTGCCCAGCAGTTTGTCGACGCCCGGCACGTCCATGCCCTTCCAGCCGGCACCCTCGGCCTCGCGGTTGCCAATGTCGATGACGGCACCGACAATGTCGCGGGTCACATGGTCCGAGACAGCGCTGTCGTGCTTGTACTCGGGGTGCTGGTCGACGAACGAGCGGATCCAGCGGGCGGCCGTCCAGAGCTCGCCGGACGCGCGCTTGCGGATGAGATCGAGGTACGTGGACAGCTGGCAGCGGGTCTGGACGTCGACGTTCATCGAATCAAGATAGCTCTCGACCAGCGGGATCAAGCCAGGGAAGGGGGGGTCGGCGTTGTCGTTTGACTTTTCAGTGTTGCCGTCGGTGTTGCCGTCGGTGTTGGTGTTGGCGTCCACACCGTACTGTGGATACCCCGTGCCGTTGATAATCTCGTTGATGGTCATCGGACGGTACTCGTCCTCGACAGAGCCCAGCTGCACGGGTGTCTCTGGCCGGCTCTGGACGTTGGGTGTGGTCGTGCCCGAGGCATAGGCGCTGTTCGTACCGTCGCCGTGCGGTGACCGGTGCCGGCCGTAGCGGTGCGGCCGCGGAGCATTGTAGAGGTTCTTGCGGAAGTAGAAGCGCTCGTTCAGAACAGCGTCGCGGGCATGCGCTGTCTCCATGTTTTCTGTGACACGGGCAATGGGAATGTAGAAATTGAGGTCAAACGACAGGATGGCGCGGGTCACGAGCACGATAAAGACAGCAAAGGCGGCGTTTTCAAAGTCGGTAATCTGCACCTCCATCGGGCGCACCTCCACACGCCAGCCGATGCTGTTGTCGGGCGGCGGCGGCTTGAAGCGCATGTGCTGCCAGTTGGTCGACTGCAGGTTTTCAAAGTGGTTCGTCTGGTTGAGGTCGAGCGTCTGCAGGTCTTCCGAAAAGATGACAATCGGATCTCGAATAAATAAATGGGCAAAGTGTGTGGCCAGCCGGTCGTCCATGCCGCCCTGCATCAGCTCGGCCTTGATGTCCTCGTCGACCACAAGGTCCGGGTCAAAGTACTCGGGCCGCAGCCGCGGGTCGGTCGAGATGTAGGTCGAGTTGGACGCATAGCGCGACTTGGGTATCCGCCAGCGGTCGTTTTTGAGCGGCTGCTCGCCCAGCTCTTCAGGCGTGCGGTCGTCCACGGCGCGGCTGATCTGGTTCCAGCGCACGTCGGTGTCGGCCAGGAATCCCTTGTAGATGGGCGTGGCCGCCGTCAGGGCCAGCAGAATCGGGCCCAGCGGACTGAGCTGGTCGTACAGCTGGCGGCCTTCCGTAATGTTCTTGGCCTGGAACGTAATCTGCAGACAGCAGCTGCCCATGCCAAAGGCCATGGCGTCCATATGGATAAAGTTGTCGGGTGCGGCGCCGTTGCGCACATCGGCGTCCTCGGGGTATTGCGTGAGATCGTAGTTGACTGTCGGGTCCTTCCACGGCCAGGGCGTGTTGACATCTTTGAAGACGGGCACGTTGACCTGCACCTTGCGGCCGCGGCGTGTGCGGATATTAGCCGCGAGCGTCGGGAAGCGGATGTGCGGGTTGGCGATCTCGTCCGGCACAAACTGCGAGCGCAGCTTGGGGCCCGAGACGGGGTAGTGCGGGTCGGAGAAGACGCCCGGGAAGCCGAGCCTGGGGAATGTGGTGAGGGTAATCGGGTACTCGTCGGAGCGCATGTGGTCCTTGGCAATGACGCGCCGCAGACGCATGTTGGGCTCGACATCAACAAGCTCTTTGAGTTCGATGCCCCATGGCTTGCCCGGCGTCGACTCGAGCATGAAGCGGCCGAACTCGGGGTGGAAGACGGGGAGGGGGTCGGACTTGCTCTCAGCGCTCTCAGCGCTCTGAGCAGCATCTGTCTCGGTCTGCTCCCCCGTGCAGCCGCCCTTGGCCGCGAGGACCGCATCGTTGGCCAGAGCATCGAGGATATCGGCCTGGCGCAGCGACAGGAGTGACTTGTCGCCGTTCTTGTCGTAGGTCACAACGAGGTACTCGACCTCGTCGCCCCAGAGCAGGGCATCCCGCTCTTTTGTCTTGGCCTTGTTCCAGATTTCGAGGAGCTGCTTGATGCCCCATTTGCGGACCTGGTCCGCGTGCGTCTTGGCCTCCGGCCAATCCAATGCCGTGCCGAGCTGTCTGCAGGTGCAGAACAGGAGTAGCCATGGTTAGCCGTGTTTTCTTGTGGGAAAAAGGCTGCTCGCATGCGGTGGTACTTACAAAAGACCCATTGTGAAGCTGTGTCGGCCAATAAGCACGGAAGTGAATCAAATGCAGCCGTGATCTCGTGATGTCGTCGAGGTCGTCGAGGTCGTCGAATGCCGTTTTGACTGGAATAAAAAACACAGACTAAAAATTGGGAAAATAGCACCAGCCCAGCTCGGGTGGACAATGGCAGTGAAATGTCTGTAGGAAATAACCAGGCAAAAATGGAAAATATTCCTTTTCAAACCCACACAGAGCTACAACTCTCAGGGCCCTCTCTCAAACTCTGAGCTCACAGCTTCGTTTTCGTGATGCCCACGCGATCCCACGCAAACAGCCGTGGCCCCCCACCCTCTGCTGGTCGCGAGTCGTCTAAAGGGCTCTGAGTGGCCCTGGTCGAATCAACACAGCGACCTCGTTTGGAGTTGCAGCGTGGGAGTGCGAGTCCGAACGGGTGTGAGCAATGTCGTCATCCGAAGCACGCAACAAACAGGCGATGCGGTTGGCTGGCTGGCGAAGGAAAGGATGCGAGCGAGGTTCGTCCCGGGTTGCAGTGGGAGAATTGAAGAATCGATGTGTCTGAGATTGACGTCGGCGGGGGTGAGGAGACAAACGTCGAAAAAGGACAGAAAAGGAGAGAAAAAAAAAAACAGAACCAAAAAAAGAAGAAAAACCCGTCAATTTGGGTCAGCAGACTCAATGCACAAAAGACACGACACTGTGAGATGCTCGCCAATGCCGGCCAGATCGTGACGATCGCAGAACAGTAGACAGCAGCCGGTGATGGTCCTCACGACTGTCTTTGTCCTGGCAGAGGGGAGACTCAAACGTTTTAAAGGTGATATCTCGGGATCGTATGGCCGTCTCAATTTCGGCGCTTTTCACATTTTCGCCCTTTTCGGTCCCCTCCAGAAGCTAGTAGCTTTTGGTTCTGCGCGAGGAAGGTGCAGGCGCTGCTTAGAAATCCTGGCCTCAGGGCTAAGGTATTTCGGAGCATTTTCACTGCCGTTTTTGCGTTCTGCTACTTGTTAACTCATAAACCGCACTGAAGCGCGTTGACAGGGCAGTAGCGTGCGGCACGAACTGACTAAAAGCAGAAAGAGGGTTCGTCGAAGCGACAAAACGGCGGCAGGAGCCCCAGAAGGTGCTGCAGAGGCTCCTTCCGGTCGCGGACGTGCTGCACGATGCTTCTTTCCTCTTTCCTCTTTGCTGTTTTCTTTCCACATCTGTTCACGTCATCGCAGTTTCCGTTTTCTCCTCGGCGCTGTGCAGAGACCAAACAGGCAGGAACACCTTGCCAGCTGACAAACTCAATGCCTATTGAGTAAACATCGGCTCATGCCTCGTCATGACTCGAATTGTCTTGATTCCACACGATGGATAATCCAGTTGCCGGCTGTCAAGTAAATTTACTTTTGTCAAAGCTGCCAAAACGCCCTTCCCCTCACCAGGCTTCGCAGGGCGCTCTGCCCATTAGAATACGAAGTATTACGACGTAATACGTCGTAAGTCGTAATAGAATAGACCGCGGGGTCGATCGCATGCGCCAAAGCGGGTCTTGTAATCTTCTTATCTCTATATAAGGATATCTCTCTAAAAGGTACAGAAGCTGTCGGGCCCACTCCTGCCTGCCCTCTTGCCTCAGGCAGCAACTCCCCCCAAGACGCTTCACGCAGACGCGCGACGTGATTGACGCGAAAGTGTAAGGGGCCCGCCCCTGCTAAATGAGGTCTCCAAAAAACAGTAGAGCTTTGCGCCAGCGAAAACCAACAGGTTTACATCTCGTTCACCCGCACCTCTGCATCCTCTCACCATCACCTCTGTCGCCATCATCTCGATATTCGACATTTGCGATTGCAGCATTTCATCGACCGTCCATCTCCCCGACGTGCATCTCTCGACTGCTGCCTAGCTGCGATAGCTTTGAAGGAGCTCAAAAGCTTCAAAAGCTTCAAAAGCTTTAAAAGCTTCACTTTCACTTTCACTTTCGAAAATCGAGACACAAACGACATCACATTCACGCTTCGGTGCACCCAGCGCACCTCGGACGGGCGCCATGTCCGAAATCACGATTGACGCCAAGACCTTCCAGGACCGCGTGGGCGACTTTGTCAACGCCTGGAAGGCCGATACGAAGCGAGCGGGCGATGATGGCGTCTTCAACGGCGCAAGTTCTATTCTTGTGATGATGGGCAAGGTCGAAGAGGCCCCCGAGTACCAGAAGAACAATGCAGTCCACGTAAGTTATTGGAGGAGGAGGCAACCATACGGCAACCAAACCACCGGTGAACACTGTTCATTGCTGAACACCACTAACGACTTAGTTCTGGCTTCTTGGCTACGAATTCCCGACGACGCTCATGCTGCTGACGCAGGAGACACTCTACATCCTGACGACGGCCAAGAAGGCCAAGTACCTCGACCAGATCAAGGGCGGCCGTTTTCCGGTCGAGGTGCTTGTGCGTGGCAAGGATGCCGCCGAGAACGACAAGCTGTTCCTCAAGGTTATCGAGGCGGCACGCAACGCCGGCAAGAAGATGGGTGTCCTGCCCAAGGACACGTCGCGCGGCCCCTTTGTCGACGAGTGGAAGAAGACGCTCGAGGAGAACGGCAAGGACCTGGAGCAGGTTGACATTAGCAACGCCCTGTCCTCGGCGGCGTTTGCCGTCAAGAACGAGACGGAGCTGCGCGCGATGCGCACGGCGTCGCGGGCGTGTGTGGCACTGATGCACCCTTACTTTTTGGATGAAATGTCCGACGTCTTGGATCAAGACAAGAAGGTCCGCCACACCGCTTTGGTCGACCAGGTCGAGAAGATGATTGACGACAAAAAGTTCTGGAAGACGGTTGAGCTGCCCAACAAGTCCAAGCTGCCCGCCGAGTTTGACGTGGAGCAGCTGGACTGGGTGCTCGGCCCTATTGTCCAGAGCGGCGGCAAGTTTGACATTAAGTGGCAGACGGAAGTCACCAGCGACAACCTGCGGCCGGGTATCATCATCGCTGCTATGGGCATGCGTTACAAGTCGTACTGCTCGACCATCGCGCGGACTTTCCTAGTCGACCCGAACAAGGCTCAGGAGAGCAACTACCGACTGCTGGCGGCTGTCCACAGCATCGCCCTCAAGGAAATCAGCGATGGCGTGGCCTGCAAGGACGTCTATGCCAAGGCCATTGGCTACATTCGCAGTAAGAAGCCCGAGCTGGAGAAGCACTTTGTCAAGAACATTGGCTACGGCATCGGCCTTGAAAACCGCGACTCGACCCTGCTCCTCAACAGCAAGAACCCGCGCGTCCTCAAGGACGGCATGACGCTCTGTGTCACGACGGGCTTCAGCGACATCGAGAACGCCCAGTCCAAGGACAAGACCGACAAGCTGTACTCGCTGGTGATTACCGACACGATCCGCGTCACCACGGGCGAGCCTGTCATTTTCACGGGCGACGCGCCCAGCGACGCTGACGCCAGCTCCTTCTTCTTCAAGGATGACGAGGAGGCCCAGCCCACGCCCAAGAAAGAAAAGAAGGACGCCCGTGTCGGTGCCGTGGCTACCAAGAACATTACGAGCACGCGCCTGCGTTCCGAGCGGTCGACGCAGGTCGACGAGGACGGCGACAAGCGCCGGCGCGAGCACCAAAAGGAGCTCGCCCAGAAGAAGCAGCGCGAGGGCATGGAGCGCTTTGCCGAGGCGACGGGTGGTCAGAACGGCAAGGAGATTAAGAAATTCAAGCGCTTCGAGTCGTACAAGCGCGACAACCAGTTCCCGCCCAAGGTGCGCGATCTCGGCATTGTTGTCGACATCAAGAACAGCACCGTCATCCTGCCCATCATGGGCCGCCCTGTGCCGTTCCACATCAACACCATCAAGAACGCGAGCAAGAGCGACGAGGGCGACTGGTCCTTCTTGAGAGTCAACTTCTTGTCGCCCGGCCAGGGTGTCGGCCGCAAAGACGACCAGCCGTTTGAGGATGCTTCTGCTCACTTTGTGCGCAGCCTGACCTTCCGGTCGACCGACGGCGACCGCTACAACGACATTTCCAACCAGATTGCCGGCATGAAGCGCGACGCCACCAAGAAGGAGCAGGAGAAGAAGGACATGGAGGACGTGGTTGAGCAGGACAAGCTCATTGAGATCCGGAACCGGCGGCCGGCTGTGCTCGATAATGTCTTTATCCGCCCCGCTATGGAAGGCAAGCGTGTGCCGGGCAAGGTCGAGATCCACCAGAACGGTATCCGCTACCAGTCGCCGTTGAGCGCGCACCAGCGCGTCGACATTCTGTTTTCCAACGTCCGCCACCTCTTCTTCCAGCCGTCGCAGCACGAGCTGATTGTCATTATCCACATCCACCTCAAGGACCCCATCATTATAGGAAACAAGAAGAAGACCAAGGATGTGCAGTTCTACCGCGAGGCCACGGACATCCAGTTTGACGAGACCGGCAACCGCAAGCGCAAGTACCGGTACGGCGACGAGGACGAGTTCGAGGCCGAGCAGGAGGAGCGCCGCCGGCGGGCCGAGCTGGACCGCCTCTTCAAGAGCTTTGCCGAGAAGATTGCCGAGGCCGGCCGCAACGAAAACCTCGAGGTGGACATGCCCATCCGCGAAATCGGCTTCAATGGCGTGCCCTTCCGCAGCAACGTTTATATCCAGCCAACGACCGAGTGCCTAATTCAGCTGACGGAGCCGCCGTTCATGGTGGTTACGCTCGAAGAGATTGAAGTGGCCCATCTCGAACGTGTCCAGTTTGGCCTCAAGAACTTTGATCTCGTGTTTGTCTTTAAAGACTTTACACGCCCACCCTTCCACGTCAATACGATTCCGGTCGAGTCTCTGGAGGATGTCAAGGAGTTTTTGGACTCGTCCGACATTGCCTACTCCGAGGGTCCCCTCAACCTCAACTGGCCAACCATCATGAAGACTGTCACAGCCGACACGCACCAGTTCTTTGCCGACGGCGGCTGGGGCTTCCTGCAGAACGAGTCGGACGATGAGGATGCCAGCGAGGAAGAGGAGGAAAGTGCTTTTGAGATGAGCGACAGCGAACTCGAAGACCCGTCCGAGTCGAGCGAGGAAGGCTCCGACTTTGACGACTCGAATGCCTCGGATGAGGCCAGCGACGAGGACGCCAGCGAGGAAGACGAGGGCGAGGACTGGGACGAGCTCGAGCGCAAAGCCAAGAAGCGCGACCGCGAGAGCAACCTCGACGACGAGGACCGTGGCAGCAAGAAGTCGCGGAAGCGTTAAGACTGGAAGGGGTTGAGTTGAGCATGTTTTAATCTATATTACGGACGTTTTTCTTTTCCCTTTTTGTCTCTTCTTTCCTCTCATTTGTCACTATATTTCTTGTTTCTTGTACTCTTTTCCATTATGCTTTTGCTCTTGCTTTTTTCACTGTAAAATGGGTATTGTTCGATAGCTATTTGCGAGTTTTTGATTTGCGGAGTGGGAAAAACAAAATTGAAGGCTTCCATGTCAGTTTTCCAGAGCCCAAGGTGCGTTGGCGAGTATGAACGTCGTAGTTACAAAACAAAAGCACGAGTGGTTGCCGATATCAGGCGAAGAGTTGCAAAATCAAAGTAAATTTATTGAACACAACTGTAAAGAAAATCCCTTTTGAAAAACGCCATGTAAAGAGGGAAAAGAGAAAAGAGAAAAGAGAAAAGAGAACAGGAGAAACAAGGGGAATGTGAATGGCGAGAGTGCAATGTGAAGTAAGAGGAAGCAATTGAACCAACTGCTTCCTCAATAAAGTACAGCATAACATCCATATGGACTGGCTGCCATGGCGCAACAGTGTAAAAGGAAAGAAGAATAAATGACATAAAATGAGAATAGTCGGAAGAAAGCCCATTAACCAAAAGACTCAGAAATCAGGTACAAAAAAACAAAAACAAAAACATAAACAAAAACAAACAAGCCAAGAGAAAACGACGAGAGGGAAAAGGAAAAAGGAGCAGATAACGAGAGTGAGGTCGAAAGCATGCTGACAGATGTGCCTACGCCCACTACTCTACTACTGCGGCATTCTTCGCCGCCCCAATAGCTGCAACCATCAGCGCCGGCTTGGGCAAGGCATTCTACGCTCCGCTGCCACCGAGGTCACGGCCCGACGCCAGGACGGCACTGCCGCCACCGGCACCAGCACCAGCACCACCGGCCTGCCGCGAGGGCGCAGGCGCGTTGTTCCAGGACAAGTAGGTGTGGTCGCCGAGCTTTCTTGGCTTGATCATGTGGGTGACGGTGAAGATGGCACCGAGCAGGATGCAGATGCCGCCGACCACAAGATAGGCGATGCCAAGGAAGGGGTTACGGCCGCCCATGACGGTGCGAGTGGACAGGATGATGGACTTTGTGCCCTTGAACTCGGTGACGTTGAAGACTACACAAAGGTTAGGGGGGACTCAATTTGAACAAAAACGCTTCGGGGGAGGACATACAGCTAATCACATCGACCTGGTAGGTACCGCTGCGCATGGCGGTGGTGTCGTTGCGCTGGGCGAGCTTGCTGAACGTGGGCAGGCCAGCAGTGCGCATCCAGACCTGGAAGGCCTCGTCGGTGGACAGGTCCGGGGGCGGGTTGGCGTCGGTGTAGCCGTTGGGGTAGCGGTGGACCCAGTTGGGCGGCGGCGAGACGTCCGCGTAGCTGACGCCCGAGGGGAAGGGGCCATACAGAGACTTGTCGGAGCTCCAGGCGATGTTAGTGTTGTTCTGCATCACATATGTCTCGTTGTCGCTGCTACCGTCCTGGACATTGAGGAGGACAGGGCTCGAGAAGGTGTCATTAAAAAACGAGTTGGCAATCAGGCCGCAGGGGTAGTAGGCGGCGCCGGTGCTGTTGAGCTCGAGCGGGTCGCACTTGGAGCCCTTGACGTCGGAGTTGCTGACGACATCGCCCTTGAGCTGCTTATCATAAAAACTGTTGACGTAGCGACGGTGGTTCTGGTAAAAGTTGGTGAGGTGGTAGTAGAACAAAACGGGCGGGCCCATGCTCTCGGGAATGTCAAACTGCAGGCTGCACACGTTGACGGGGAAAGGCACCGGCACGCCGTCGTACGCGACGTTAATGGGCGTGCGCTTCCACATGGCGGCGGCGGTGGTCGAGTTGCTCGACGACTTGAACTGCATCTTGACGGCCGACGACGGCATGGCCTCGAAGCCAGTCGTCGGTGCCTGGGCGTCGCAGTTGCTGTACTCGAGCTGGATCATCTGCACCTGGGCGCTGACGTAGAGCAGCACGCCGCCGATGGGCGCGAAGATGATGCCGATGGCAAAGAACAGCGGCAGAACCGTCTTGGGGGTGAGGATGGGCCTATTTTGGTTAGGAGTCTGTTTTTTTCGTCGAGTTTCTCGTTTCTCGTTTCTCCCTTGCTCTCTTTCTGTGGTAACTTACTGCCATGCCTTGAGACGCTGCTGCCGGAAAGCGGTGTCTGTTTGTTGTCAGCACAGTTCTCGATTGACATCGCCATCGCTTCGCCGTCGCAATCATCACCAAATCTTCAATCGGCCTCATCTTCCTCGACCTCATCTTCAACACCACCGGATCGCCAGGAAACGTGACAGGACACGCCAGGACACGCCAGGACACGCCAGGACACACCAGGACGCGCCCGGCATCGCCGGAAACAACTCCATCACTCCCCAGGACGGGCCACATACTCGCAGGTCTCTTGCTCTTCTTCTTCTCCTGGTGTTTCGAGTCGCTTTCATTCGAAGCAATCGAGTCGGCATGGCCATGCTCGGCCGGCTCGTCGTCGCGGGGGGCCATCTGAGCGGGTGTCTTCTGTGTTGGTGTTGTTTGTGTTTCAGTGTCGCCGATGTCGTCGATGCCGTCGCGTGGTGGATCGTTGATGTCGGATGTCGAGGTCAAATTTGAATGTGTTGCATCGCCTTTTTGGCTTTCGCTGGATGCTGGATGCTGGATGCTGGATGCTGATGGGTGTTTTGCTGCTGGCTGTTGCCGTTGTGCGTTTCGCTCTTTCCCCCTTTGCTCTGACACGGGCGTTCTGGCAAGAATTCCAGGAGGTGGTCCACTGTCCACTAGCACCTGCCCCAAACACGAGAAACTGCTCTCCATATTACTTATTAGTGGAGCCCGTCTCGCCCGTGGCGCGGAGATTTCGCTGGTAAGCTCAGCCACAGCGCAGTCTCGCACTCTCGCATTGCTATTACGACGCGGCGTGGGTCTGTGTCACGTGATGCTCTATTTCAGGACATTACGGGCCTTGTTTCGGGCCTTGATAGAATCCGTCCAGCCTCAGGCAGGCTAGCCAGGCTGACGGCCAACAGGCAGAACCAGAACAGGCAGCACATTTTTTCAGGGAATTCAAGAAACGGGCGAAACAAACGTAATGTTCGACAATTTAAAAATGAAGTCGGGATGCGTTATACTCCAAGGAGTACTGTGTACAAAGAGTATCGCCAAATCGACCAATGTGACAACGCGAGACGCAAGGGGCCAGCGCGCCGGGGCAGGGCCAGCGCGTACATGAACATGAAAGCGCAAACTTCTTAGCTGCAAGTACGGGAGTGCCGAGCCAGTTGAGTTGCATCGTTGGAGTGTCGTTGCGAGTTATCAAAGTCTGCAAGCTGCAGTTCATAAATTGCACAATTGCTTCTTTGGAAGGATCGCTTAACTGCATATCACAGTCAACTTTGTAGGGAAGGAACAAGCAGCCGGATGACGAAATGGGTGCTTCTCCGCAAAAAAGGAAAAAGAACAAAAGAACAAAAGAACAAAACGAAAAATGGAAGGGGCGAATACGTTGTCTGCCAGCAGGCTCGGGGCTGGAAACTCCCTACCGCAGCATCGCACCTGCCACATCCACGTTGCTCATAGGGCGATCCGACCCTCCTTCCCTGTTTGCCGTTTGCCATTCGCGCAGCCAATCTGTATCTTACAGGCAAGTGCTACTCAGTACAGATGAAGTATGAGTAGTGTGGACTGGGTGTGGACTGGCGGCTGCACAGAAGCTCCAGAAGCCGCCTTCTGTCTTTCCAGTCTTTCCACTTGCGGAGGAGGTGCCGCATGATGGCCCGTGCGCCCTTCTAGAATGGTTCCAGCGTAGCTGACTGGCCCCTTGTAATTGCGAGCTTGCCGGTCCTCACAGTGTAATAGAACCTCATCAGAAGGCGAGAGGCAGGAGCGCTCTTTCCCCCACCTTACTGCTCTTTCTGCTTTTGTTTTCCAGCTGCTCCTACCTCCTATCTGCTTCTTTGGTTGCCGCTTGCCTTACCTTAATGTCTCAAGGTCTTCTGGTCGTCTTCTGTCGTTCTGTCGTCGACTCTTCTCTTCCTTTCTTCTTTTATTCTTTCCCCCTTTCTGCCCTGTCATCATTCTAAGCCATCCATTGATTCATCCATCTGTCCACATCCATCCATCGAGCTTCCGCTTCCCATAGCAAGCTCTTGTTCTACCGCCTTTCTCGTCTACCCCGTTTCTGCTTGATCGCTCCTTCTCTTTCTGTGTTTCTAACTTTTTGTCAACTCACCCCACACCCCACTTCCTGGGCTGGGAGAACAAAGAAAAGAGAAACAGCAGGACCAGACCGCCCAGACAGGAAACAACGACGCAACAAAGACGATTGATTTGCCCGCAGATAAGCAACGCTACAAACAGCTCTAGCCATCCCGCACTGAGCACCTTCCTTCCCTTCCATCAAACACCTTCCATCAACCCCCCTAACAGGTAAGATACGCCGGTCGTAGTTTCCTTTCTTTCCTTTTGTCTTTCTCTTTCCTGTCATCGTCCATCGTTCTGCCGTCCACCTTGCCCACCCCCTGCTCCACAACCTAATTCACCACCACCACCCCTCATTTGTCGCCATCAAAACACAACGACAACATCTACTTCTCTTCTTTTTCTTCTTTCTGTTCCCTTTCCCCATTCCCCCATCTCCACCGCCCACCACATCGCCAGCATCAACATCACGACCATCCACAGCTACCGCACGTTTGTCTTTCCTGCCATTAAGAGCTGTCCCTCACCAACCTCTTTCTTCCCCGCAATTTAGCAGTATCCGTCAGCTCTTGGGCTCCCTCTGCGAAGCTTTGCTGTCTTGGTGATTCACAAGCTTTCCAATTTCCAAAGCTAAACAGTGCGGCTCGACTTTTGTTTTCTTCACCTTCCCAGCTGCCTCCATACCCATTGCCTCCTGTTTTCATACCCCCACGTGGCCCATCTCAATCCTCCAAGATCGGTATCTTCAAGACGGATTGAAAAGCCTCAAGCTTTCATGCTCCGGTCTTGGCATATCTTGCTGCTTTTCCCACTCATCTCCCTGCACTACCTTTTCGACTTCGTGGCGGGAAAAGGATGCGAGCTGGTGAAGAGCCGCGGCGAGGTTCGCGCAACACAGACTGCTTGCTTGCTGTTTGGCAGCCCTGCTCACACACGCCCACAACCCTCCGATTCTGTTCACGTCCCTCCATTCCCCCTCCATGACACACTGCACAAGCACAGCATTCGTATTGCCACGCATCTGATCGATTTGTGCTCTTTGTCCTTGTTTCTGTCTGCACACTGCACACCACACATTAGCTAACAATCCGCTTCACAGGCTCGGCCACGCCGGTATCCCACGTGGAACACACGCCTGTCTTTTCCGTTACCCTTGCGATTCGTCGGTCAATCTTCGACAGCTGCTGTCCGACGACGATAACACCCAAACCCATCCCCATCCCAACATTACCGAAACGACGACTTTCGACGACTTCTGACGACTTCCGACGACATCTCCAGTCTTCGCTCCCGGCTCTTTCACACAAACCCAAAATGTCCGGTGGTGGCTTCACAAGCCCCTTTGGGGCCAACTCCAACCCATTCGGCCCGCCGTCGTCCGACACCTCGTCAAGGCGTGCACCAGATAACAGCACCGGCATGCAGCAAGTACTCGAGGAAGAAGAAAACGATGTCGTGACGTCGCCCACGTCGCCTTTCGCCCTCAAGCCCAGCACCGTCGGTGGCCCGTCCCGCGCCCTGTTCCCACCAGACTCGTCGTCCAATTTTGCTTCGCAGAGCCCTTTTGGCAGCGCGCCGCCGCCCGGCGAGTACCCAGCACAATACAACTTTGGCCGGCGCACGTCGGTGTCGGCCGAGTCTCTGAAGCCCGTCACCGACTCGTTCGACAACTGGTCGCCGCCCGTGCACCAAAAGTCGCCCGAACAGCTGGAGCGGCTCAAGACGGCCATCCAGGGCAATTTTTTGTTTAGCCACCTGGACGAAGAGCAGTCATCGCAGATCCTGGGCGCCCTAACGGAAAAGCCCATCCCGACAAAAGGCATCAAGGTAAGCAGCGTGTGACGCGGCAAAATGGACAATGGACATACTTCGTACAGAGTGCTAACCCCCCCAGGTCATCACGCAGGGCGATTCTGGCGACTTTTTCTACATCATTGAAAAGGGCAGCTTCGACATCTACGTCAACAGCTCCGGCACGCTGCAGGCTGGGCCTGATGGCCTTGGCACCAAAGTGGACACAATCCAGGCCGGCGGCTCGTTTGGCGAGCTGGCCCTGATGTACAACGCGCCCCGTGCGGCGACTGTCATGTCGGCCGAGGCCTCGTGCACACTATGGGCCCTGGACCGCCTGACCTTCCGCCGCATCCTCATGGAGTCGACCTTTGCCCGCCGCCGCATGTACGAGAGCTTCTTGGAAGAGGTGCCGCTCTTGTCGACGCTGACGCCCTACGAGCGCTCCAAAATTGCCGACGCGCTCGAGACGCAAAAGTTTGCGCCGGGCGCCACTATTATCCGCGAGGGCGACCCGGGCCACTCGTTTTATCTGGTTGAGAGCGGCGAGGCCGAAGTGTACAAATCCGGCACCGACAGTCCGGTGAAACACTACCAAAAGGGCGACTTCTTTGGCGAGCTGGCGCTGCTCAACGACGCGCCGCGTGCGGCGACGATTGTGGCCAAGACGGACATCAAAGTGGCGACACTCGGCAAGTCGGCGTTTCAGCGGCTACTGGGCCCGGTCGAGGGCATCATGCGCCGGACAAGGTACGAGGGTGTCAAGACGGGTGTCGAGGACCTGGATCCTCTGCAGACGTCGTAGGGGTGATAGGGAGTGGCGAATAAAGGGGCAACTGGAGGCGGTTTGGCTGCCTTTTCGGTCTTTTGATCTTTTTGTCTTTTTGTCTTTTCGTCTTTTTGGTTATTTTATATTTTATATTTTACTGCTGCTATTTTCCTGCTTGTGATTTCAGTTTCTCTTTTTTTTCAATCTGCAGTTCGGTTCATTCTTTTCTCTCTTTTGAGACATTGCATTCACTTTTTTACCCTTTCCGTTACTCCTTCCGTCTCTATATTTATCTAAGGTTCTTCCTCTCCAATGTTCGACAACATGTTTGTGGGCAACGCTTGAGAGGAGAATGCTTCTGGTTCGGACAACGGTGGCGGTGGAGGCGTTGTGGGCTCCTGTTGTTTTTTTATCCGGTTGCAATACGGTCAAGTTCCCCTCTTTCAAATTGTGTATTGCAGTGTTTACCAGAATGATAGTCAAACTTCTCACACTTTAGCAAACAAATAAATGAGGAAATGTATGCGGTGTAGCTTCAATGTTGGCTATAATGTAGAATTCGTGGTAACTAGCAAAACAAGCAACGCCCAACCCAAGTTGCAAACTCGAAACGCCATGCGCCGCCCAAATAAAGAAAAGCCCAATATCAAGAACGCACTCCTACCCACATGGCCTATACCGTCTACACGCCCTCCTCGCCGTTCTCGGCCCGCTGCCGCCGCGCCTCCAAAATCTGTAGCCGCAGCTCTTCTGCCGCCGCCTCCGTCTCGAGAACTCGGCCCACGCCCGTCCGCCATGTCTCTTCGAGTCCGCGCAGCTCGCCCGCCGCCTCATTCTGGGCCGTCTGTCGCCGCAGCGTCACCAAGTCGACCGCTTTGCGCGTCTCGGCCAGTTCCGCTTCGAGAGTCTTGAGATCGGCCTCGGTCTGCCAGTTGCCTACCAGCCACGCGTTCTTGCCGTAGCTGTCGAGCAGCGCTAGGTGCGCACGGCGGCCGCGCAGGTACGTCTGGCTCGTGTAAGCGCGGGACAACCGTTCGCGGAGCGACGCAGTCCCTTCAGTCTCGGTATCCTCGTCATCCACCTCATACCGCGAGAGGTCAATCGCCGTCAGTTGTGTCTTCTTGCCGGTCTTTTGGTTCGCGGCAACACGGTCGACCTCAGCCTGCATGGCGGGTGTCAGGTTCGACTCGTAGGCCGGTCGTAACAGGGCATGGTGCGGGTCGTCGGGGACGATGGTGCGTTCTTGGGCGACCAGGGCTTCGGCGGCGGCGCGCTGGTCCGGTGTTGGTTCGGGGTCGACGTCTGACTTGTTAGCCTGCGTAGGTGGCAGAAGAATGTGCAGAAGAGAACATACATGGTAAAGATTCGTGTACGCTTGTAATGTACGGCATGGTGGCGGTATGTGGATGTTGAGAAGTGAAGAGTGAATGTTCGTCGAGGATGGCGGCTTGTACGTCTTAGTGTAGTCGCGACTTCCTTGTGTCCAGCGCAAAAAGCGGGCGGTGAAGTCCGGCAGAATCTGCCAGGCAAAGGGCTTCAGGTTTATGGACGGAAAGCGCAAGTGCAGCTTCCTGCCGTTTACAAACCGATTTCTTTCTGATCCGAAGGTGAAATAGCTTCACCAGGGTGGGACGGATTGCCCCGTCACATGTTCAATCAGAGAAATAATAGTTCGAGGAAAGGACGATCGGTGCATTATGGTGCGATGCAGGTGCGCTTCCACGAGCAGCAGACGTGACCTGTCACGTGACCGTATGGTTCTACTAATATTGGGAAAGGTCCTGGGATCGATTCCCAGCGAGTCCTTTTTTGTCTTTCTGTCGTTGTTTACACATGCTTCGGCGTCGTTTATTTGGATTCTGCGTCTGTTATTGTCATTTTCTTTTCTTCTGTCCTCGTGGCGAGACATCTGTGTTTTTTTTTTAAAGTTGTAATAGAACGTTTTTTTTCTCTTTTTTTTTTTTTTTTTTTTTTTTTTCATAATTCGAATAAAATTGTACTGCATAGAACACGTTGAAACGACAAAAATAACGGTAGTTACTGAATATTACTGAATGAATGCACGCAAATTGAATAAACATGACAGAAAAACATGACAGAATAAAGTTGAAATTTCCACAAATATGTAAAGCTAAAATTGAGACAACGTTTGCCGTGTTTATGTTCAAGATCCATCATGTTTTTAGTTCTCAGAATGGAAGACGGCCAATCCAGCAGCCAACATAATAGATATACGGCTGGTATTGTCTCCTCGTACCACTTGAGTATCTCTCACGTATACCGGCGAGACACTTAAGTGTCCTTGTTATCGATAATTGCAACCAAGGACGTGCCTAGGTCGGCGAAGCCTTGCATCTTGCCGAGTTTGGAGATCATGTATTCCACATCGCGAGACATGCTTCAAAAGGGAGAAGGAGTTAGCAAAGCCAGCAAATCTGTACACATACGGGACGATATTCCAGGTACGATCAAAAGGTATGCATCGGTTCTTACCAAGCTTTGTCACTTTCTGTTGTGGGCTCGGCCGCTTTATATGCCTCACTGAGCAGGTCTTTGTAGCTGGCAAAGACGGGCACCATCACGAGCCCTACCTCGTGCGTGTATGGCTATGGTTATGGCAGTGATGATGGCCGTTGATACGGCGGTGATGGTCTGCGATGGTCTAGCCAGCCAGGGGAGAAAGCGAGAGGATTGTTGACCTTGTTCTGAGGATCGTTTACTGTTCTTGTTCTTACTCTTGTTTTTACTCTTTTTTTGAAGCATAACTGGCTCGCCTTGAGTTGTGATCCCATTTTACGCTACGGCTTAAAGTCAAGAGGATATCTGTCGACTGCTCTTCTTTGCCCTCGGATAAAGGCTGCCTTGATGACTTGATGGCCGCCTTTATTTTGTCTTAAAAGCCATCTTGAGACGATTCATGTCATCGTTTCATCATGGACAGGGTTTCATAGCCAGCCCTGTCAGTGTAAGCCAGGCCCCGCAAACTGAGCAAGGCGCGTAATTCCAGGCGACGACGAAAATCAAAGAGCGAAAAGATGAGACGAAATGCAAACAGAACAGATGCAATAGAAATGCACGTCAAAAAATCAATTCAGAAAATGGTCATGCTTTTTATTGCAGATTTTCAATGCACATGCGTTGTGCGGGACGCCCGGTGGCCCCTTCCCCTTCTGTCCTGCGTCTGTCGTGCAGTGTTGTGTGTTTAGCCCCTGGTTTCAAAAACACACCCACTTTCCTGTCTGGTCTCTCCTTCCCTCCTTTCCTCTCCACAGCCAAACAACCTCGCTTGGAGCATGCAACCATACAAAGCAGCTCACTTACGACGTAAATATACTGTGTATTGAATGTCCATTCTCGCTTTCATTCTCGGCAAGCTCCACGAGCCACCTCCACCAAACCCAGAAATCTGAGATTCCCAGAAACCCGGAACCAGGGTTCAATACACTTTACCTCCTTATCCTCGTCTGTCGTCTGGGCGGGAAGGCGCCTGCGACGTAGACCAACGCCCTTTCCCTCTTTCCTGCCGAGCCTGCCTACCTTTTTGTTCCTTCCATTTTCTCTGCCCTTTTCCTTTCTGACTGCTGACTCGTGCCTTCCCTGTCTGCGTAAGGTTCACCGGTCGTAGTTTCCGTCGAGAAGGTCATTCTGCGGCCATCTTGTTGACAGAACGCCTCTAGCTCCTTCCAGCATCCGCGCTTCCGAGTCCCCTTGGTCATCTCGCACTTGTTGTTTCCGTCCGTTGTGCTTCACCTCTCTCCACTTTCATCTTTCTCTCCCTCGTCTTCTCCCCCGTCACCTGTCACCTCAACTCCTACATCCCCTCGAGCTCCATCCCCTCTCCCTGTGCACATCATGGGCAATGCATCTTTCATGCTATGGCTCGCTGTCGTCTTTCTGTCGGTCTCTCTGTTTATTGGTCTCCGCCGGTGAAAATCATATGAGAAGATCTCGAAAATCCAGAGAGGCTTAATGTTTAGTTCTTTTTGGGTTTTACGGGCCCGTCTCTCAAGCCTCTCCAGTCACTTTACTCCGTACGTCGTACTCGCTGCTCCCTTTTTCCTCTTGTTGACTTCGCTTCTGCCACCCAGACGAATCCTCCGTCTCCAGTCCTCTTACCCCTGTCCCCTGCCCCGATTTGCCTTTGCTTTTATGCATGCTTGACAGCCACGCACTACTCCGTACAGAGTACACTCAAAGAACCGGGGTCTGCTGTGTCTTCATTCTTCTTTGGCGGCAATGGCCGGACCTCCCTATCTATCGCATCACACACAAAGAGCCTCACCCACGACCTGCCCACGAGACACTACGACGTCCTGCGGCCCCTGCTTTTCGGAAGCAGTGCCTGTCGTCATGGGGTCTCATCACAGCAGGCAGGCCTGGCCGACCCAACGCCAAGGCTGAACAGTGGCTTTGTTTGTGGCCTCGTCTCGTCTTTGAGGGCGAGGACAAGAAGAAAGTGAATCTCGCTTGGGCTGTTCTCCTGTTGACAGGCGACAGCGAGACAGCCATATGACACGATGCCCCTTGCTCCTGGGTATGGCCCCCTGGGTTTCCATGTGCGATGCTTCATTGTCTGCTCCATTGACTCCATTGTCTCCACTGACGGTCTACTCTCTACAGAGTACGACGTACGTCGTATGGTCGTGCCCCTGGGCCTGGACCTGCTTTGTCTTCATCCCATCCTTTGGTCTCTGTCCCATCTTTTCCCACGATGCCCCATCGTCTTCTCGATATATAACTCGAGCTTGCGTCGCCCTCTGTTTGTGTTCTTTTCTTTCTTTTTTTTTCCCTCACCAACCAACATTCATTCTTCGATTTCGACTTTTTGGCTTTCGCTACCTTCGTTCTTTTCTTCTCTTCTTCATTCTTTTCGTTGCAGTTCTGTGAACTCGCCCATTCTTTAACTTTCTGATTCGTCTACGCTCCTTGGCAAACAAACAAAACATCAAATTATCACTACTTTCACTATCCGTTCTGAGAACATTCTATCCTTTGACTCTTGTCACCATTTTTAACAAACTTTGAGAAGAAGAACTCTTACTTTTGTTTTATTTTATCTTGCATCTCATCCACCTTCTCATCAGCCCACTCACCCCTACAAGATGTCTCGCTTCGTTTCCGCTCTCATCTTTGCTTCGGCTGTCCAGGCCCGCTTTGGTCAGGAGCAGGGCAACGGCGCCATCGCGGCCATTAGTGCTTTGACCGACCTCGGCACATCGGGCCAGGCCGCCACCCTGGCCGGCACCTCCATCCAGTTTTTGCTGGCTGCTGCCAACCCCTGTGGCAAGCTGACCCAGGCCGATCTGATTCTGACCGAGCTTGGCACCAGCGATGCTGCTGTGGCGGCGGCCCGTGGCCTTGTTGCCGCCGAGCAAAACTTCAACCCCTTTGTCGTCAGCATTCCCTCGATCTGCTCCGACCCGACGCTGCCCAAGAGCGAGCAGCTCCGCGGTGTCGTCCCCTTGATCGACCCTGCTGTTGGCGGCTCCGACCTCGAGAACGCCAACTCCGACACGTCCAAGACTACGCCCTTTGACGCGACTGGCCTGAGTGTTGCCCAGGTCATGATTGCCCAGGGTTTCTCCAACTTCACGGCTGTGGCTGCCGACGGTACCAAGCAGGCTGCTGCGGACCTGAGCACGTCAGGATCGGGTGCTGCTGCTGCCGATGCCGCCAGCGCTGCTGCCACCTCGGCCACTGCTGCTGCTGCCACCTCGGCCGCTGTCTCGTCCGCCAACAACTGCGGCGGTGTTGCCACCACTTTCATTACCGTGACCGCCAACGCAGCTGCTGCTACCTCTGTTGCCGACGCTGCCTCGGCCACCGTCGACACCTCGGCCGCCTCGACTGTCGCTGCTGCCACCGGCGCCGAGACCTCGGGCACCTGCACGGGCGGCGGCAGCACTTTGGTCTGCACGAGCCCCTCGGTTGGTTTTGGTGCTGTCTCTGACCCCGTCAAGGGTACATTTGATGGCTTCGTCGCCTCGACCATTGCCGGCCTCGACTTTGGTCTCTGTGTCCCCACCATGAAGTTTGAGGCTGGTCTCGACGGCCGTGCCGCGACCGAAAGCACCTTCCAGGCCATTGACCCGCTCGTCAACGCCGGCCAGGAGGAAGCCCTCAACCCCCAGATTATCATGAACCGCATCCACGACCAGCTGACCAACGTCTGTGGTGCCAACCAGGCCGCCAAGGATGCTGCTGCCTCGGCTTTGACGCAAGTGGTCGCCACGGGTAAGCGCGACATCACGACGGCCGAGATGTGGAACACGCTGCTGGGCTTTGATGGTACCAACACCAACCCCGACAATGCGCCCCAGACCGGTCTGGTCGGCCACGCTTAAGCGGTGGCTGACAGGTGAACATAAAATGAGGGCATGTAGTTCGTACACGGGTGTTTTTGAGAAGGGCCATAAAGGTCACGACAATTTCCTTTTTCATTCATGAGCTGTATTATATTTATCAAAATTAGCACTGCCAGAAAATAAAACACGATGTTACGGTCGCACAAGAAGTTTTTGGAAAATCGATTCGTGATGTAATGAGAAGTATGCGAAACAATTCAAAAGCAGGGGGCGGAAGATACTCCAGAATGAGGAGAGCCATCTATAAAGTCAAGATAGGGTATGACCTAGGCCACCTCCACGACCAGCTTCTCGCCGCTGACAGCACTGGTCTTGATCTGGTTCAGACCCGCCTGCAGGCCGCCCAGCCCGCCGGGCACAACACGCGCCGGCGGCGGCACGATCTGGCCGTCGGCCAGCCAGCCCGACAGGTTGCCCGACACAGACAGGTACTCGCCGACGTCGGTGCGCTTGGTCCAGATGGACGTGGCGTCGATCTCCTGGTGCGTCAGACCCTCCTTCCACTTGTACTCTGGCAGGACGTTGACATGGACGAGGTGGGGTGTCGTCTCCGAAGAAGAAGAGGCACCGCCCTTGACGAGGATGGCCTCCATGTGGGGGATGGTTTTGGCGGCATCATTGATGGAGTCGACACCATACAAGATAGGCCGGTCGCCGGCCGCGGCCAAAATCTTCTCAACAGCGGCATCGGCATCGCTGTAGTCGACCACAAACTCGACGCCCAGCTTCTTCAGGCGCGCGTGGTGGCGCTGGCTGGCCGTGGCAAACACAGTAAAGCCCAGGATGCGGGCGAACTGGATGGTCACCGAGCCAAGACTGCCAGCGCCGCCCCAGACGACAAGAATGGGCTTTGCGTCCTTTGTAGGCACAGGCTTTGACTGGTCCTTGGCGCCGGGAATCGAAAACTTGAAGCCTTCAAAGAAAATAATGCCGGCCGTCATGGCCACCAGCGCCACCGTCGAGCCCTCGAGGAGAGACACGCTGTCAGGCAGCTTGGTGGTCGTCAGTGTCGGCGCCACGGCAAACGTCTGGTACGACTCGCGGCCGTTGTTGCCCGTGATGAAGCCGTCGGTGACGGCAATCACGCGGTCACCCACCTTGTATGTACCAGAAGCCTCGGCACCCACGCCGACCACCGTACCGGCCGTGTCGGAGCCAATCACCTTGGGCGTCGTCGGCACCTGGAAGCCATACAGCTGGCGGATGCGGTCGACGGGGTTGATGGCGGTGAAGCTGGTGCGGATCAGGACATCGTTGGGGCCCGGCGTGGGGACAGGGAGCGTGGTGAGCTCGAGGTCCTTGCCGACGCCCGGCAGGACAGCAGCGATGTTGGTCTGGTCAGACATTGTGAGGAGTGGGGGAGTGAGGAAGTGAGGGAGACAAGAGTGTGGCAGGTTAGGCGATGTGGCGAGTGGTTGAAGACTGGAACTGGTTTTGAGATGGCTGATATGGCTATGATAAGATGAGAGTATGATGAGAATGATGAGAAGGACGCTCTTATATATCCCGATTGCTCTTTTTTTGAAGCTTCACGATTCCATCACCACTGTCCGTGGCGGACAAAAGACGAAGAAGACAGCAAGGCATTGACACTGCCTGTCGTCAACCTCTGCATGTCTTCCAAAGTCTTTCTAAGCAGCAATGACCATCGAAACGATAGAATGGCCAAATTGGCCGAACGCTGTTCTGTTCTAGTCGTTTGGTTTTCGTTGGTGACGTTGAAAGCCAACTTTCTTCGTTTCTTCACAGCTTTCTCGGGGATAGTTAAGTGTAAGCTTTGATGCGGTTTAGCGTGAGGTCGTCAGATGGTAAAGCCTGATTTGAGCCCCGGTGAAGCAGCCTTAAAAGGACATAAACGGACGTAGGCGAAATTGGTTGTTCTTAGGAGCGTCCTAGCTTCGACCACTAAAAGACCAAATTGGCCGCCTCGAAAGAGAAGGATGAGCGGCCAAATTAGCCGACGCTAGGAACCAAACTTGCCGTGTAAGTGGCACAGAGCGCGGAAATCTCCACCACTGCACCATTCCGCCCTTCTCTTCAAGACAAAAGGATGATTAAGGCGTTGCCAGCAATTTGATGGCTTTGACTGTTGACACTGCCTGGCAAGTTTGGACTGACTCCAAGTTGGAATAAATTGCTGAACAAATTAAGGATCGAGGATTGAGGACTGAGGACTAAGGAATGTATTTGTCGTAAAGCCGGAATATTGTAGTTTCTGTACTTCCCATAAGGAGTATTTTCCATCATCGTTGCTCGTTTGTTCCGTATTAGTTGTTCGTTTTTCCCCTGGCCGTCCTACTTCGTTATCCCCGGCCACATCCCCCGCCACATATGGCCACAGTCCACACTATGGCTCAAAGGCGTGCTGTGCCGCCGCCGCTGTGACCATCATGCCCAGGCTGTCGACACCCGCGTGCCAGTAGGCCAGCAAGTCGTCCTCGTACAGCGCCTCGTTGCTCGGTAAGCCAAAGCTGCCTTCGTCGGCGACCGCGCGGTCAATGGCGCGTGTGAGGTCGCCAACCGTCGTCAGCTTGAGCTTGGCTGGACGGCTCTTTGATGAACTACTACTACTGCGCGCGGCACTCCGCACCAGGATATGTTTTTCGAATTGGTCATTGTCGTACTCGCGCTCCCATGCTGCCTGTGTTTCGGCCTCCCAGAGACGGCGGCTGCTTGGCAAGGGAAACCGCTGTGGCTTGGACAAACGATAAGACTGGGCGCGCGGGTTGACGGCGAGGGACATGAGCCAGCAGGTCGCGGTGATGCGGCGGCGCGTCTCGTCAAAGATCCAGTCCTCCCAGCGCGGCCGTTCGGAGCGCACTAGATCACGGTCCTCGTCGTGGGAAGGCATAAAGGGACCGTGCCAGAGCTCGTGGAAGCGTTCCGAGAGTTTGCCCATGGTGTCTAGGAGCGACATGTCCTGGTGAAAGTACTCGCGGCCATAGACGACCAAGCGCATGATCGTGTAGATGGAGATGGCCTGGATGGCCACAAAGATTTCACCAAAAGACATGAGTCGGAGCTGCTCAGGGAGTGGTGTTGGAAATGCTGTCAAAGCACAATGAAAGAAGGAAGGCAAATAGCACTGGGGGAACATACATTATTTACAATCGTCTGGTGCTCCTTGTTGATGGATCGCCACAAAAACTCGTCTGAGTGGACACTTCTCGTCACAAAGGCGTGGGAGATGCCAACACATGCGGCCATGATCGGGAGAGGCGTAAACAGCACCGTCTGGTGGGTGGCCGTTGTGGACAGCGAGGTATCCGTATCGGACGTGTCTTGAGTAGCTACACGGCCATAGACTGGTGCAAACAGGGCGGCCGACGGCGAGGAAGACGATGAAGACGAAGATGAGTCCAAAGTCGAAGTCGTCCCATCCTTGATGGCGGCTGGAAATGTGCCCTCGACATCGACATTCGCGTAATGCAGGCCGCAGCCCACGCGGTGGATAAACGGCGGCATGCTTCCTGGCCTTGTCGTCATGCGCGGAAATGTGCGGAGCATCGAGACAATCAGACGGCGGAGGTCAGCCGAGGCGGGCGAGTCCGGCACGCCATCCGAGATTTCCATGATGGGATCCGGTGGCGGCGCATAGGGGAGGTGCAGCCCGATAGGCGAGGGCATGTTCATATTTATTGTGGCCAACGACGCCTGCTGTGGCAGAGACAGTCCTCCTATATGCGCAAAACTTCCGAGATCGTACATGCCCATACCCGTAGGGACCGAAAATCCAGCCATGCCGGTGGTATTGACGGCAAAAGCAGGGTCGAGGACCATGGGTGTAGCTGATGCTGCTGTCGTTGGAAGTGTCGTTGCAAGAGTCGTCGGTGTTGTTACGGCCAGGGCCATGTTCGTATTTGTGTTTACGTTGACGCTGCTGTCGACGCCTGCAAATGGCGGGGCATCTGTCAACTCGGCACGCCAGGAGTCCTGGCCTTGTTGGCATCCTGAATGCCCACTAATACTCGTTCTATCGCTGGCTGCAGGGCTGTTTGAGCTTGAACTCGAGTCCGCAGCCACGTCAAAACTAGCACTAGAATTGGATCCAGAGCCGCTTGAGACTCCAGCATCTGGACAACCTGCACCCGTACATTGCTGCGCTTCTTCCTCTTCTGCTCGTGTACAGCTAGACCCAGTTGCCTTGTTTGTCGCTGCTGTCGTTGTTGTCGAACTGTTCACATCCTGTGGAGTCGGCCACGGCTTGTCATAGATACACTCCTTGTTTTTGCTCGCGCACCGGCTGCATGGCCACTGCGCGTCACACTTGCTCTTCGTCGCCCGGCAGTGCCGACACGCCCGCGGCCGTGTTGTCCGCTTCGTGGCGGCTCGTCTCTTGCAATATTGCACATGCCGCGTGAATGATGATTCTGACAGTCAGAGAACAGGACAACAAAAAATAGGGCCATACTAGGATACTAGGACTCACCCTGCGTAGACGGTTTGCCGCAGACGGGGCAGAAGTAGAGGTTTGGGGTTGTGGTGGTAGCGGGGACGTTTGTGGCTCTCTCCATTTTCCGTGTTGTTATCGTTGGTGATTTTGACAATGTTTGGTGAAAGCGATTTTGTAAAAGCAAAGAGTTGTAGTCAAAAATGACTGTGCAAATTCACGGCAGCAAGATCTTGGATCATGGAACAGGAAAGGATGACCCGCGTCGTCGGCGGAGGAGGAAGGAAGAAAGCTGCTTTGTCAGACGATTTCCCGATTGGGAATCAAGCTTGGCTCCTTCCCCTGCTACTGTGTAAATGCACTTATCTCCGTCGTCGTTTCCCTTTCTCGCTTTCTGCAATTATCACGTGCATTTTCTGTTTAAGATGTATACTGTGTACAGATCAACGTGAGTTTGAATAGAAACGTAGTTCGTCACATTGCGATTTATTCATCAGACGCAAGGCTACACATGAGAAGAGTAGATAAGTGAGCCAGGGTCATGCAAGTCATCGGAAAATGGATACAGCCAGGTGTGGCAGACTAAGAAATACACAATATCCACCACGAAGCCAGCCAGGACGCCTTTCTTCTTCTTCTTTCATGGGCAAGACCCTTGAACGGATGCAGGAACACGGGATAATGAATACAGATAAACAAAGATACACATTTTTAGCTCGTGGGTATGGTTTGCGGGTACGACATAATACAGAAAGACAGCTTACAAGCCAAGACGCTGGCGATCATAGAGTCCACAACTGCCCCATTTGGGCTCCATCCCACATGCTTTGCTCTTTCCTCGACAAAGAAGCAGACTGCACCTTCCACTTACAGAAATTGCAGAATCAAATTTCCTATGCACGCTGTAGGCCTCACAATACGGGCGTGCCTTCCTCGTGCATGGGAGAGCGCAGTGATTCCTTCCTGTTTTCTGTCTGGCCGTTCTTTCATGTTTGTATATTCTGCAGAGGCTCTTTCCTCTTCCTCGGGCTTCTCGTGGTCTGCCCCTTTTCCAATTCTCCCATCTTTGGATGGCAATATCACCAGTTCCTTTCCTTCATACTTTTTTCCATCCCCCTTCTCTCCGTCGAGTACTTCCACTTCTCCGTCTTCCCATACCCACCCGTCTTCAGCTGCTTTGATCTCGCCGCATACTACGGAGTACCCCGAATGCAACACCAACACACGCCAACTCGAAAGACCCCAGACCACGGCCAGAAACCCCCCAAAAATGGAGCCTCGGAACCCCAAGTTTTGCCCCCCGTAGCTGCTTTTGAGAAAGAGAACGTCTGCACTTGCAGAACAACCATCTGAAAGCGGCAAAGACGAGCCTCGGCGTCTGCCAAGGGGAAGACCAATCGAGACCGAGTGAAAGCAGTCAAGAACAACGCGAAAAAAGATACGAGAACAGAAAAACTCTCCTCGGCCTCGCCAAGGTACGGAAGCTTCAAAGACGCAAAGGTAACGTCTGCTCTGCTGTTGGTTTCTTCTTCGTTTCCATTGTCACATTCTTGCGTCGGCCGTCTTGTCGTTTTCGGACCCTCGCTTTCTAGTGTCCTAGACGAGGCTGGCCGTCTGTACTTTTTTTCTTCTTTTTTTTTTCCTTGCTTAAAAGTCAAAAGTACTAACACCAAAAGCAGAAACTCGCCGGCGTCACAAGCCGAGGCCCGGGGCCAATTCTTACGGCGTACAATCAGGAACGACAGCACAAGCAGAGGCCAGAAGTCAGAAGTCAGAAAATCAGATTGAAGACGCAAGACGTATTACGACACAGGCCGATCCATCAGTGTCACCTCCTTGCCAATTGTCAACTGTCCGTCAAGCAAGCTTGGCAACGGCCCAGAATACCACACTTGACCACACTTGACCACACTTAACTACACTTCTGCCCTTATATAAGTGGCGCGTCTCACAAACAAAGAAGAGGGAAAGAAAACGAAAAAGAAAAACTGGCTGATTCTGCCAAACGAGGCGCGATTGTGGTCGACCATTCTTTTGTGCTGCAGGACCTGCCGCAGAATTGCCCGCAGAAATAGGAACAAGAACGAAAAAAAGAGTGGCAAAGAGGGGAACCTCAACGACGACACAGACAAACAGCATAAGAAAGAAAACATCAGAGGCACACGATCCTTTGCCTTTCCGCTCGTTGCCTGTCCAGGCCACGCAAGACACCACTTCCACGGCATCGCCCTTTTTCTTCTATTCTCGGTTCTTGTGACTGCTCGTGAGAGTCCTGTGAGAGTCCTGTGAGAGCCCTGTAACACCCCTCTTCATTTCTTCGTTGGACCTAGATCTGTTCCATATCGCCCCTCGCCCTTTTCTACACTTTTTCGTTGCACGCCGATCTTGGAAAAAAAGACCAACGTTCACAAGTCTGTCCCGTTGTCAAACGAATCGCAACTCGCTGAGCTTACCAGACGAGCCCTCTAGCCCAACATTCTCTAGGCGCCAGCCCCAGGGCGTATTTGCTGGGATCAGCGCTCCCCCTCTCTGCAAAGCATTTCTTATTTTCTTGATCGCCAGGCGGCTAGATAGCAAGCTAGCGAACCAGGCGTCCCCGTTTGGCCCGATTTTCTGCGTTTTCAGACGAGTGGCAGCCCGTGCTTCCGGATGTCGTCACTGTGCTTCTGTCTACCCACATCGACACTTTTCTTCTCTTCTTGTTGAATACTCCCTTCCGACAATTTCCCTTCTCAACCTCAATTTTCGAATCCACAACCCACGACCACCTTTCTCGAGATCTACGACTGCCATTGAGCTTTGAGCATTTTACTGATCTGCTCCCCACAGTCGCGTGCCCCTTCTTTTCCTCGGCCCCCTTTCCTCCCTCCCTCCTCCCTCGAGCTCTGCCTGACGTGCAGATCCAACACCCCCTCACAATGGCATACACCACGGGCTCGTTCCCGCTTTTTGCGATCCAAAAGCCGCCATACACTGTCGAGGTGCCCGGCGCGCAGCCCGTCCCTGGCGAGACGATCCCCCGCCGTCACCCCAAAGCGCGCGACGGCCTCCTTGAGCGCCCCGCCCCTGACGCTGACACGGTCTTTTCTCTCATCCGCCGGTCGGCCAACAAGTACACAAACGAGCCGGCCATTGGCAGCCGCGGCTTCATTGACATCCACAAAGAGATCAAGAAGGTGCCCAAGGTCGTCGATGGCGAGGTCCACCAGGTCGACAAGGAGTGGGCGTTCTTTGAGCTTTCCGACTACTCGTACCAGACCTACGGCGACTACTACCAGCAACTTCTGAAGGTCGGCAGCGGTCTGCGCCGCCTGGGCCTCAACCGCCTGGACAAGCTGCACATTTTTGCCTCGACAAGCCCGCAATGGATGACGCTGGCACACGCCTGCGCCTCGCAGTCGCTGACGATTGTGACCGCGTACGATTCGCTGGGCGAGTCGGGCGTGCAGCACTCGCTCACCCAAACAGGTGCCGTGGCTATGTTTGTCGACCCGCACCTGCTCGCGACGGCGTCCAAGCCGCTCCAGGCCGCGGCCGAGTCGGTCCGTTACGTCATCTACAACAACCTCAGCCACCAGCCCGTGCCCGACGAGCATATCGAGGCGTTCCGCCAAAAACACCCCAATGTCCGTGTTCTGAGCTTTGACGAGCTTGCTGAGCTCGGTACGGAGGACGGCAAGCCGGCGCTGGCCCCCGATGTCCCCTCGCCGGACGACCCGTTCTGCATCATGTACACGTCGGGCTCTACGGGCCTGCCCAAGGGTGTGCCTGTGACCCACGCCGGCTTTGTGGCCGCTGTGGCCGGTCTCTACTCGGTTGTTGAGGAGTCTGTCTCCCATTATGAGCGTGTGCTTGCTTACCTACCCCTTGCCCACATTTTCGAGCTAGTCCTAGAGAACCTGGTGTTCTTCGTTGGTGGTGCTCTGGGCTACGGCTCTGCACGCACACTCACCGACACATCGATGAAGAAGGGCTGCAAGGGCGACCTGCGGGCGTTCCGCCCCACGATTCTGGTCGGTGTGCCGCAGGTGTGGGAGACGGTACGCAAGGGCGTGGCGGCGGGTGTGGACAATGCCAGCGCGTTCGCCAAGACGCTGTTTTGGGGCCACCTGACCATGAAGAAGGCGCTCATGCAGAGCGGCCTGCTGTTTGGCCCCATTGCCGCCGTTATTGACAAGATTGACAATGTGGTGTTTGGCCGTGTGCGCACGTCGACGGGCGGCAATCTGCGGTTCATTGTCAACGGTGCAAGCGGCATCGCCAGCGACACCAGGCAGTTCTTGTCGCTGGTTGTGGCACCCATGATTGGCGGCTACGGATTGACCGAGACCTGTGGCAACGGCGGCCTGGGCTCGCCGCTGCAGTGGACGGAGACGTCTATTGGCAGTATCCCAGGCGCTGTCGAGGTCAAGCTGGTGGGCCAGCCCGAGCTGGGCTATGATGCGAATCCGACCCCCGAGAGTGGCAAAGACCCGCACGGCGAGGTCTGGATCCGCGGCAAGCCCGTTGCGTCAGAGTACTACAACAACCCCGAAGAGACGAGCAAGGCCATTACGGCCGACGGCTGGTTCCGCACTGGCGACATTGGCGCGTTCGACAAGCACGGCCACCTGCGGGTGGTCGACCGCCTCAAGAATCTTATCAAGATGCAGGGCGGCGAGTATATTGCCTTGGAGAAGCTGGAGGCCATTTACCGCGGCGCCACGACGGTGCAAAACATTATGGTCTACGGCGACTCGGAGCACTCGCGGCCCGTGGCCATTGTCTGCGTCAACGTGAAGGGACTGGAAGCACTGGCCAAGAAGAATAACATTACGGAGAGCGCGACGGCGCTGCACCACAACCCCAAGGTGCGCGGTTTGGTCCTAAAGGAACTGCTGGGTGTGGGCAAGACGGCGGGTCTGACGCCCATCGAGATGGTGCAGGGTGTGGCGCTGGTGGACGAGGAGTGGACGCCGGCCAACGGACTGGTGACGGCGACACAGAAGGTGAACCGGCGCAAGATCATGGAGACCTACAAGGACGAGATCAAGAAGGCATTTGAGGGGAAGTGAGAAGTAGGGAAGTAGGGAAGTGGGCGGGCTGGAGTGTACGCTTAGAGTGAATGAAGAAGAGTGGGCTTGTGGCGGCATTGCTATGTGTATTTCGGGTCTGTTCTTCATGCGATAACTATGGCTTTCGTGTTTGTTTGCTATTCGGCTTAGTCATCTGTTCTATTACAGTCGTTTTCATATCATTCTTCACGGCACTGTGAGACAGACGAGTGCAGAAACCCAAAGTAAATTATATGTAAAAAGAGAAAACTCCCGCTTCGTTTCGCTCATGGTATCGTGAGTTGTGCAACGTATATGAGAAGAAGCAGAAAAGAAAAGAAAAGAAAAGAAAAGAGAAAAAATAAGAAAATAAAAAGAAGAAGAGAAAAACTAAAAGAGTGCATACAAATTGTCGTTATATCGCCCCCTTCTAACACTGGCTACATCCTCCGCTTGTAGAACACCATGTAGGCACTGGCGCCGCCGTGCTGGTTGTCCCGGTACAGCCTCCGGGCCATGTCGCGGCTGTCGTTGCTGCCAATAATCACGGGCTCAATGCGCGCATCATCAAAATGGTGCCACTGGTTCGTGTCGGCGGCGCCCTCGTCTTTGATAAAGGAGCGGTAGTGGCCCGACTTCAAATTGCCGCTGTGCACGATGACGGCATAGCAATCGTAGATGAATGGCCCACGGAACTGCTGCTCGGTCCGGGTGGGATCGTCGACAAAGATACCGTCGGCCGCCTGGTCTTCCGTGGTTGTGATGCCTTGCATGGTGTACGGCGTCATATCCAGCCCATTAATGGGGAACACGACGGCGGTGTTGTTCTTGCGGAAGCCGTAGTACTCGTTGCCCTGGAAGCGGCGGAAGGAGACGCACAGCAAGTCGGGCAGACGGACCAGACGGACACGCTTTTCCGTTGTGTCGATGCGGCGGCACTGGTCGCACTTGTATTCATCCAAGACATCGGCGCTGCAGTATTGCCCCAGCAGATCGGCCATGGTGGTCGCGGTCGAGGCTTCGTTGGGCGGGATGGGCAGGTGGATGGCGTCAAAGTGCTCGTAGGTCAGCGACGGGTGGCCGCAGGCACGGCAGCGGCGGTCTGTCACTTCGACGCCGCGCCAGTACTTGTCCACCAGCGAGTCATTGTACTTGCGGTACTCGTTCCAGTACAGCAAAGCATTGCCCAACGCTGTGCTGCGTGGGCCAAGGGTCGGCTGCTGCACCTCGCCGGTCCGGTCGCGCAGCCGGTTCGTCTCGTCGTGCAGGTTTTCGAGCAGAAACGAGATAAACTCTTGGGCGTCCTGCTGGTACGGCCCGCCAAAGATCATGCTCCGGTCCGTCTTGATGCTGCCGTCAAAGTCGCGCGAGTGGATGTGATAGCAGTAGTCCATGAGGGTTTTGGCCTTCATGGCCTCAAACTTGCCGTACTGCATCCAGTGGAACGAGTTGGCCAGAATCTTGGCTAGCAACTGCGGGTGGCTAATCTTCTCGTCCGTCTTCATCGGCACCTTCCAGCGGCTCAGCCACTCGCCCGTCGTCAGCTCCTCGGCAAACGAGCCCGACGCAAACATGGACTGGAACGAGCTGTTGCCGTAGCACCAGTTGTCTGGGTTGTACAGTCCCACTTTCTGGCGGCGTATACGTCCACCACCCGCCACGCCGGCTTTGGCCAGCTTCGTGCGCATGTAGTGGTCCTCGTCGTCGGCCTCGGCGACATCGTTGTGTGTCTGGCGAGGGACCGTTGGTGGAGGACGAGTCGGTGGGGCAGGGAGGTTCGAGTAGAGGGAGGCAGCAGCAGCAGCAGAAGCAGCAGCAGCAGCAGCAGTGGCCGGCGACGACTGGACCGGAGCACCCTTGTGCTCAGAGTGTGTGCCAATGGCAGCACGCGACGACGGCCGGTCGTGCAGCGGCTTGATTTTGAAGGTCGCATCGTTTGTCGTTGGCGTGTGGAAGCCAATCTCGCTGTCGTCCTGTGTGGCCGTCGGTGCCGTCATGGACTCCTGGATGGCCGACACGGGCGGGAACCGCCTTAGGAAGTCGTCCGTTGTCCGCACGAGCCCAGCCGACTTGTCCATGTCTTTCAGGGACTCCTCCCAGCGCTTGGCCTCGTTGGCGTCCTGGATCGGCTTGGCCATGTACTTGGACTGTGGCCGTGTAAAGGTGTTTGTTCGTGGCCGCTGTGCGGCCCTCGCTGCCCGTAGAGCGGCGGCCCGGCTGGCGACACCGGCTGTCTCGGCCGAGGTCGACGACGTCTGCAGCGAGTTGGGCCCCAGCAGCATAATCCAGGCTTCGATGCCGCCCTTCAACAGTTTTGGTCGTCCGTTGCTGTCGCTGTCGGACTGGTAGTCGTAGTAGGCTAGGGCATCATAAAAGCTCGCAATCGCACGGTCGACTTCCGACACGGCCTTGCCGTTGCGGATGATGGCCTCCGAATCCGTGTCGTAAAACACGACCAAATCAGCATCGCTGCGCCGGTCAAACAGCCTCTTCTCCGAAACGGGCGCCAGCACCATGCTGTCTGCAATCTGGCTAGCCGAGATATCCTCTCTTTGTAAAACCTCCGACTCAACACAAATCGTGGCCTGCGACATAATGTGGCCCTCGTCAAACTCTTCACGGCTGCGGATATCCACCAGCAACAACTGGACATCCTTGGCGCCCGCCTGGATCAGTCTGTACAACTCTTCGGCCGTGATTGTATCGCCGTCGGGAATCGCGATCCGCGGCTTTCTCGAGTGTGTAGAATCCTGGCTCGGTCGTGAAGACTGGCGCGAGTGGTTGTAGGGCGACGAGAAGTAATCTTCCGTTGTTGTTGTTGTTGTTGTTGTTGTAGTAGTAGTACTCTTACCCGTGCCAGTGGCCGAAAAAGACGACAGCGAGTTTGTTCTGCTGTACATGCCGTTGCGCGGTGTCGCTGTGCCTCTTGGTGTGCTGGCGGGCATCTGTGTCGCCTGGCTGGACACGCTGCCACGGGCTGGACTATAGATGGCGTCTGGCAGCTTGGGAAGGTCGGGCAGGGCGTGCATCATGGTCGGGTTGGTGGATCGGTTGATGGGTGCTGGCATCGACTCGAACCCCTTCATGTGTAGCTGGAAGTTTTGAAACTGGTTGTAAATGTTTTGCTGATTTTGGTTTTGTTGACTCTGATTCTGTGACTGATTCTGCAGTTGGGGAAGAGACTGCGACTGAGGTAGCGACTGGAGTGACTGGAGTGACTGGAGTGAGGACTGGCTTTGCGAGGGAGACGGGGTCGGGGACTGCTGCGCCTGCAGTTTTTGGAGGTGCTGGAAGCTCGGGTGGTTGATGGGCTGTGTGCGTATCCGGGGATCCTGCACAGGCTCCTTCTCTTTTGCTGGCGATGAACTCGCTGTCCGCAGGTTGGCAAACCGCTCGGCCAAGTCCTGGGCTGTCTTGCTGCCTCCGTTACCTGGCTTAATCGCATTGCCATGGAGTGCCTGTGGCTTTGGGTGGATCGCGGGTTTCGGTTTTGTGTTTGTTGTGTTCGTTGTGTTTGTCGACGGCGGCGCTGGAGGCGGTCCTCTCGGTAGCGGCGGTGCTGGCCCGTCGCCGTTGAGCAGTCCCAGCGAGCCTGTCGCCCGGTGTCCGTTTGTGACGCGGCCATGCTGTCCATTGGCCTGGCCATTCGATGGCCCGCTCGACTGACTTTGACTTTGGGGCGTCTTAATCTTCGGCTGCACGCCCGATCGCGCATTGTCCTCCTTGACCTTCGCTTTTATTTCTTCATAAGCGGCACTGCTCGCACTGATGCGTGCCATGAGCGCATTGTAGCGTGTGCGGGCACCCTTTTGGTCCGTCATGACCGACATCCATGCGCTGTTGCTCGGCAAAACTTCCAGCAAAGCAATGCTTGCCAGAATATACTCTTTGAGCGCCAGATCCAGGCGGCCAAAGTCCTTCATGAAGTCGGCCTGCTTGATGCACGACTCGGCATACCCCAGGACTGTCTCCACGGGCGTGACCGAGTCGACGCCCAGAGTCGCATGCTTGATATCGTCAAAGTGCATATAGTTGTGTATCTTGGCTGTCGAGCCGTTTGTGCCGCGTGCGCCATTTGCCGTGGCCGCCGGGCCGGGTCTGTAGCCGTTCGTCATTGTGGGGGGAGTGTGTGTGTGTGTGTGTTTAGTCGAAGTAGAGATCGTGGATGGTGATTATCTACACCACCGTCGTCGGGGTTGACGAGGTGGTGAGTTCCGTAAGCCGGGGTCCCGTATCTCGTTGCGCTGCCGGTGACGGATGTGGCGGGATGCAACGAGGCCGGAGGCAGAGAGGGAGTGCCTGGGTGTCTTACAGCAGGTGCATGTCGTTGTCGAGGAAGAGGAGGAAGAGGAGGAACAGCGAATCGAATGGATTGCTCAAAAATCGAAAAGCGGAAGAACAGGAAATGAAGCTTGGCACGCCCACAGTGAGGACGGCGTGCGGTGGCGTCACGGGGTGGATGCACAAGATGTGTGTCCTTTAGTGCCGCTGCGATGCTGGGGGGGATAGGGGCTCGGAGGGGTGGGTCGTGGGTAATGTCGTTGAGTGTGGCAGAGAAACGAAAATGAGGTCCGAATGCCCCCTTTTTGCGTGTGGCGACCTTGTCGACGTTGGATGTGCAGTTGGGAAAGACCGAGAGATTTCATCCAAGGGAAGGAACGAGCCACGGCGTTGTTGTCGTCGGTGCGTGCTGTGGTGGCAGGTGCTAATTGCTATTGCTAATGCGACCTGCTGCCACCCCAGGAAAAGAAGGAAGGCGGGGAGGCGTTTGAGAAAGAGGGAAGGAACGGGGCGCCGCCATATTGAGCACCTAGGATGCACCTAAACGGTCTTTCCAGCGTGACGCCGGCCTGTGCCCGCCAGCACCATTACAGCGGGTGCTTCCAGGGGATAGTCACCGCTAGACTACAGCCTGACAGCCAAAAACGCCACGGCGTCGTCATTCCAGCGGGTCAAACGCCCCTCTCACAGGCCTAAAGCCCAGGCAGCGAGATTCAGAGGCCCAGCCTAAACCGGCCTAGCTCTGGCCAATGAGAGAGCTTATCATGCGGTGCTGCTCTGTGCACAGCGGGAAGGCGCTAGCGGAGGCCGAGCACTTTCCCTCTTAGAAGCCAAACAGCATCCACTTTGCAGGCAGACTCGATAGAGGAAGGCACTCAAGGCACTGTCACTGAATGAAGGTGGCAAGGCAAGCACGAACAAGCAACTTGCCAATTCTGGTTTGGAATCTGCCATCACCAAAACGTCTCAACATCGATTTTCTCTTTTTTTTTTCTCTCTTCGCACTCGTTCAACCTCCCAACGCCATCCCGACTTTCTTCCCAGCGAGCGACCTGTCTTCTTTTCCTCCCTCTCTTCGCACCGACACTCGTTTGCTCTCCATCCCGCCAAACGGGCGCTCCGCCACGACATTACGACCAGCCACGCCCAACGTCGATCTGCGAATAGCTTCACTTTCTCTCTTGCTCTCGTCTTTCTACAACTCCCGCGCATCTTCCGATACAGTCCATTCCGCACTCCCTTCACAGCGCCACGATGATGTCCTGGTGGTCCTCTGGGGCCAACACGGCCCTGGACGAGCAGATTGAGAAGGCAACGAGCAGCAGCCTGTACGTCATCCAGCCACGCCCGACAGAGGCATCTCGACATTGCGATGCGAGCTTCTTTGATAACATTACATGCTAATGACACCCTCCAGTGAGGACATCGCCCTGAACCTGGAAATCTCCGACATTATCCGGTCCAAGACGGTGCAGCCCAAAGAGGCGATGCGCTCGCTCAAGAAGCGCATCGACAACAAGAACCCCAACACACAGCTGAGCTGTCTGAATGTAGGTCGACGAGGCTCCCTGGCACTGTTTATCTTCTCTCCCTATCCTAGATGCTAACCCTCCACCTTTTTGCAGCTCACAGACACGTGCGTCAAGAATGGCGGCTCGCATTTCCTCGCCGAGATCGCATCGCGCGAGTTCATGGACAACCTGACGTCGCTCCTCAAAGCCGCCGGCCCGGCTGCCATCAACCAGGAAGTCCGCAGCAAGATTTTGGAGCTGATCCAGTCCTGGGCGTCAGCCACCGAGGGCCGCCACGAACTCGGCTACATTGGCGAAGTCTACAAGACGCTGCAGCGCGAGGGGTTCCAGTTCCCGCCGCGTACGACTGTCGCCAGCAGCATGATTGACAGCAGCGCGCCGCCCGAGTGGATCGACTCGGACGTGTGTATGCGCTGTCGTACTGCTTTCACGTTTACGAACCGCAAGCACCACTGCCGCAACTGCGGCAACTGCTTTGACCAGCAGTGCTCGACGAAATCGCTGCCGCTGCCGCACCTGGGCATTATGCAGCCTGTGCGAGTCGACGACGGCTGCTACGCGAAGCTGACAGACAAAGCGGGCGGTAACAACGCTATCCCTACAAACAACCCGTCTAGCACGTCCGGCTTCTCCCAGTCCAAGACGTCGATGCAGCCGCGCGACGCACGAGTCGAGGACAGCTTCGACGAAGACCTCAAGCGGGCCCTGGCCATGAGCTTGGAAGAGGTCCAGAGCCACTCGCGGGCATTCAACAGCCAGCCGGCCCCGACCAACAACAACAACAACAACAACAGCAGCAGCAGCAACAGCAACAGCTACACCAACGCCTCAAAGACGACCAACGGCAAGTCCTCCTCGTCGCCATATGGAGCGGTGCCCAAGGCGACAGCCGCCACCGTGTCCACGCCGACAGCCACCGCCCAGCCGACAACTTCGAGCGCCTCGGCAGAAGAAGAGGACGAAGACCTTAAGGCGGCCATTGCCGCGTCGCTCGCCGACATGGAGGAGCAGAAGAAGAAGCACGCCGCCGCGTTCCGCCAGCAGACGGAGAGCAGCAGCAACGGTGCCGCCGGTGCACCCGCCTCGTCTTCAGCACCCTTTGTCCTGCCGAAAAACGACTACGAACTGACGCCCGTCGAGGCCGAGAACATTAACCTGTTTTCAACCCTCGTCGACCGGCTCCAGACTCAACCACCGGGCACCATCCTGCGCGAACCCCAGATCCAGGAGCTCTACGACAGCATCGGCACCCTGCGGCCCAAGCTGGCGCGGACGTACGGCGAGACCATGAGCAAGCACGACACTCTGCTGGACCTGCACGCAAAACTGTCGACTGTCGTCCGCTACTACGACCGCATGCTCGAGGAGCGCCTCTCCAAAGCCTACAACCAGCACAGCATTGGTGGCGGCTACAACCTCCCTCCCCCCCGTCAACCACAACTCTCTGGACAGCCCTACCCCTCGCTTCAGTCGTCGGCACCGCCCATGGGCGCTGGCGGCCCTGCCGAAAACTTTTATACTGGTGAATCAGCCCCGATACCCGATTATGCCCGCGGCTACGCCGGCCAGCAACAGCCCCTCCAGCCGCAGTACAGCGGTGCCGCCAACCCTCAGTATCCTGGACAGCCACAACCATCCGACAGCTGGCGCAACTCGGTCGCGCCGGGCCAAGTTCTGCCGCCGCAGGGCTATCCTCAACAACAACAACCTCAGCAACAACAACAAAACGCACCTAGTGCTCCTCCCGTCCCGCTCACCTCCTCGACGCCTTCTGCCGACCCGAATGCCTCGTACTACTTTAGCAATGCCAACGCCGCGCCTGGCCAGGCTCCTCCCCAGCAGCAGCAGCAGCAGCAACCATCTCAGCCATTACAGCCTCAACAGACTGGTCCTGCCAGTGCTCCCTCGGATCCTGGTGCCACGTCTCCCTATCCTACCCTCCGCCAGCCGTCTGTGTACCAGGCTTCTGTCCCGCAGACGCCCGCCGCCACCGCCTCCGCTCCTGTTCAGCCACCTGCACAGCAGCAGCAGCAGCAACCTCCCGCTCAACAGCAGCCCTCTCAGCCCACCGCTCCCTACTGGTCCCACCCGGCATCGCAGCACCAGCAAGTGCCGCAGCAGTTTACTTCTGGCCCGCCGCAGGCTCTGCAGCAGCAGCAGCAGCAGCAGCAACAACCCCAAGCCTCCTGGCCACAGGTGCCCAATGCCGGCTATAACAGCAACTTTGGTGCACAGGAAAGCTTCCCGACGGCGCCGCAGCATATGCCGCAGCAGCCCGTTGTTGAGGAGGCATTGATTGAGTTGTGAGGGGTGACGAGGGAAGGGGCAGACGAACGAGCGGGTGATGATGTGGTCTAGCAGTAGCTGGTCTCTTTTTTGTTTATTCTGCATTTTGCAATTATGTCTGTTTCGTCTGTGCGAGTTTTTTGCGAATTTTATTGCGAGTTTTGGCCTGTAATGGTAGTAGTTTTCAAGTCTCCTTGTACCACCCTTCCTCTCATGTACTCATCCAACTATTCCTTCTTCATACCCCCCAGTCCCAAATTCAATACGTTTATCAATCATTCATCGTTCGATGTGTCGTTTCACAAAAGGTGCCGACCACCTTTTTCCCAGGGGCGACGCCGTACAGCAAACTGGCAGGTGGTGCGGCAGCATCTGCAGCTGCAGCCAAAGGGAGGCAGTGACGAATTAGTCTTTGTTGGTAATGGTAAGAAGTTGTGCCATTTTTGTTTCTTGTCTGTTGGTTGTTGTCTGTTGGTTGTTGGCGGTGGTCGGTAGAATGCATGCAAGTTGACAAAGAGCGTCCGGATTGGGCCATCGTACGGTGGTGCGCAACAGCAAACGAGTTGCCTCCTTTGCTGTGCTCCCTATGGCGAATGCGGCAATTGGCAGAGGTCTGTTAAATCTCGGTGAATGTTGAAAATGCGCTTTTTCGAGTTGTCGTTTTTTATTTCGTTTTTATTTCGACAATTTGTGATGCTCTTTTTTATTTTGTTTCGAATAAAAACGCAACAAATAAAAACGACCAGACTTCATCTTGTTTGAAACAACTCAAGACTCAATTCAGTATACCACCAGCCGACCGACTCCATATCCTCGACAATGAACGAGAAATCGGACGAGGAAAAGCCGTTCGACGTCGAGCTCGATGATCTTCTCGAGTGCACACATGTGCCCAAAGTCAGCGATGCCGACAAAGAAATCGCCGCCAAACTGAAAGAGGCCCGCCAGTTCCGCGACCGATGGACCGAGAAGGGCGGCCTCGGCCAATATGACGACGAAAGTGACACCGAAGAAAACGGAGAAGAAGAAGACGACGACATTGGCGCCCGCTTCCGCGATGATGGACGCTACCTTGCCAACGCCAACCGCGACATCATTCGGCTGCTCGACAACGTACACCGGATCCACGCCCAGCAACCCAACGCGGCGCCGGGCATGGCCACAGGCCACAAGATGGTGTTGTTGGACCGGGCTCGGCGTGTGGCCTTTGGATACGTCAAGCCGCGGCCCCGGACACTGGCAGGCGGCCTCGATGGCGGCGTCAACATATGCATCTACCAGAGACGGCGTGTGCGTCCTGGCGAGAATGACCCTTTGGCCCTCCACAAAAAGCCGGCCGCGAGAACGTCCATCGCTCCTCGGCACCGCGCCGATATGGGCACGCCATGCGTCAGCGTGTTGCCGGACCAGTTCAGCCAAGCCCGGGTGCCGCGGTTGACCAGCGGCGTCACCAAGCGGCCCTGGATGGGCACGACGAACACGAGCGACCGGACAGTACGGCTGCAGCAACTTCTTGCTCAATATCCCATTCGCGAGCCCGCCGTCAGTTCTGTTGGAACAGCATCTCAGCAGGAATAGTATGAGCGATGCGAGGAGGGCAACTATGGTGGGCAGGCGAGGGGATGCAGCCGATGTCGAAGTGCGAGGTGTGGCGGGGTGCCGTTGTCGGAGGAGGTCAGTACGAGACTATCACGATGTTTGTTTTAGAGTCATTTCGGAGTCACTTTGAAAAGGGGCAATTTAGAGACGACGACAATCTACAGAGTCTAGGAGAATATCGGCAGCCACACTGTTAACATTGTTACGGAAGGTGCAGATGTGTGTTTGGGCAGGTAAACGCAAATGACGGCAGGTGCAATGGCGAGTTTGCGAGTGGCGGGCGGACTGACCCAAAGAGGAAACTGCGACGAGGACTTACATTTTGCTAGCCGGTCGCTCTTCGAACGGTGGAATTTTCTACGAAGTAGTCTCGTAGGTTTGCTTTACGTTATGCTCGCTAAATGTACCCTTCTACGACTAATTGACCGCTCCAATTGACTCACAGCTGCACGTGGGCGAACCGTAGACGGCGCCGTGTCCGGCGTCTTTTTGACATTCGTGCCTGCCCCAAGCCGCCTGTGCCCTCGTTCGTACCTTCCTGGCCCTTGAACCGCACTTCTTGGCGGCGTTTTTACGGCCGGCCTTCGGTGGTGTCGGCCATTCCTGCCCGAAAGAGAACGAAAGAGAGCGTTGTTTTGCCACATGGCGACGTAAGTTTTCAGAGTCCCGTATTGCTCTTTCCTCCGTTCTTATTCCCTCGTTCGTTCCTGCCATCTGAAGATTCTTCTCTTTCTCCCATTCTTTCTTTCCCAAGCATCGTCAAGCTTTGAGTAGCCTGCTTCACTCAACGGAAAATTGCCTCTCAAACCTCACCCACAACAACTTTCCTTACGACAAACCTCCACGTCCACCCCGACATTCGACCCCGGAAAAACGCGAGAATACCCCACACTCTCCCATCATTATCACCATGGTTCTCATCGACTTTGTCCGCCATGCACAGGGTTTCCACAACCTGTGCGCGGACAACCTGAAAATGCCTGACCCGCTGCTCACGCCGCTCGGCGAAGAGCAGTGTGCCACCCTACAAGAAAAGTTTGGCGCCGAGAACCACAGCAAGGTAAAGATGCTCGTGGCGTCGCCGCTACGCCGTACACTGCAGACGACCCTTCTGTCATTTGCGCCCGTCTCAGAACGTGGTGTTCGCGTGCTGGGTGTGCCCGAGCTCCAGGAAGTCTCGGCTATGCCCTCGGACGTCGGCACCGCGCGTGCCCAGCTCGAGAAGGAGACGGACCGCTTCCCAGCCGACAAGGTCGACCTGTCGCGGTTGCACATTGGCTGGAACAACAAGGGCCCCGGCAGCCCGTATGCTTTTGCCCTCCCTGTGCTGGCGGCCCGCGCCAAGTCGGCCCGTGTTATTCTGCGGGACCTCACGAAGGGTCTGGGCGACGACGACCGCGTGGTCGTGGTCACGCACGGCGGCTTCCTGCACTTTTTGACAGAAGACTACGACGGCGTCGACCCGGTCCGCGGCACGGGCTGGAAGAACACGGAGTGGCGGACCTACCAGTTTGTGGGCGCCGAGGACGAGAATGCTTCTCTTAAAGAGACCACCGAGAGCATCAAGCGGCGCGAGGGCTCCGAGATTGGCCTGACGGCCCAGGAGCAGATTGAGCTGGCGGCCGTCTACCACGGCTTCCTGGCGGGCGAGCAGGCGCACTGGCCGAAGCCGCGGCCGGAGGACATCCGCGACTACGAGACAGCACTGCGCGACCCGCAGGAGGCTACGGTGGCAGCATAGGACGAGCAAGAGGTGTGCGATCGATGCTCGACGAAAGACGAAAGATAAAGACGAGACTTGACAAAAATAGAACAGCTTCAATGGTATAAAAATATAAAATGAAATTAGTCCGAGCCTTGTGTCTACACCGAGCCTTGTACCATTTTTACTTTGTACGAAGTAATATTTCGTACTTGGTACTCTATGGTCACCGCTGCCGTGACCCGGAACGCTGGAGGGCAATAACACAAGAGCACGGTGCAATTTGCCGTGCTCCGCCTGTCGTGACCAAAGTGGTTTGGCCTGCGGTGAAGAGGAGTTCAAAGTGACAGTAGTGGCTGGCAGTAGCTGTCCGAAATAGGTCTGGTTTGCCCGTCGGGCGAGGGCGACGTCTATTTATGAGCAGCAATTACGACGTACTGTGGTAGATTTAATTCCAATGGCAATTTCTGGGATTTGTGCGGAGTGGCATCTGATGTTCGTACGATGTACATGTACGTCGTATTGAAGTATCGTCGTCTTTTTGTTTACCCGATTTTTGTGTTTCCTTTTTCGCTCAATTTTTATTCACTTTATTCATTCTCTCTCTTCTGTCTTGCTCCTTCCTTATTGGCCTGCATAGTCTGTTTTACCCTTGCTGTTTCCTTCCTCTTTTTCTTCACCTCCCGCTCTTTTCCCTCCCTCTTTCCTTTTTAGCTGTCTCCTCGCGTGTTTCAAGATGGCAGGCGCGACGCCGGCTCCCGCCTCTCCAAGTTTTTTGTACGGAGTAGGCTGGCTGTCTCCCATAGAGTACGGAGTAGTCTCAGGCCTGAAGCCCTGACTGGCCTGCCCGCGCTCATCCACACTGTTTCGTCCTTGGTCGCTATGTGGCCCCCTTTCACCAGCAGCAAGTCAACAAGAGCGGCTGCCAAATCTCCCGTCAGAGGACCCACTTTAGCCACTCTCAACGCTCCCCGGCCTCCCCCCCCTTCCCTCCAGGGACCAGCCGTTGGCCAATGAGAAGGCGCGACTGGCCTGTCTCGAGGAGTCGCAGCTGCCCAAAACAAGACTAGCGTCAGGTCCCCTTTAGCCCACGCTACGCACCAACGCACCTCCTGACGAACCTCTCTTCTCCTCTCTCTGTTTTCTTTCTCTTTTCCTCTCCAAATGCACCCCTCAGAGCCGCGCTTCGCTGCAGGCTGCATCCTATTGAGACGCCGGCCTCTTTTTTGCTCTTTGCCATTCTTCTTCACACTCACTCACTATTTGCTTCTGCTTCTCGCTCTCCGCTTACCCATCTTGGCAGGTGTCAGGCCTTTTCCTTCTCTTCTTCGTCTTCGTTTTCTCTTCTATTTTCCCCGTCCATTTTGCTCGTCTCCTTCGCCGCCACCGCATGGCAAAATGGCGCCGTCGGGACCGTCAACAAAATGGATATCCTCGTGGGTCTCGGACTCTTGGGTCTTTGCTTTGAGACCAAGCCTTGGCTTGTCCTTCCCGAGCCTTGACCTGCTGGGCATCTCATCTTGACAAGCGCTTTGTTTTGTTTTGTTTTGATTGTCTTCTTTGCCGTGCCTGTTATTCTCCTTGCTTGACTTTGCTTGTCTTGACGTCGAGCTTTGAGCTGCATGTTCGCTTTTTGCTGCAGAGCACTGTTTTCCATCTGTGGCCTGTTCTTTTATTTTTATTTTTACCGTGTGCCTCTATCAACTGCTTTTGTCTTTCTTGCTTGCCATCTTGATCGGTTCCTGCATGGCGTCCCGCCCTCTTTATACCCCTGCCACGACCCCTGCCTCGAAATCCACAATGGACGAGGCCAATGGGGCAGGCCAATGCCATCCTCTCTCTTCTCTGTGCTGTCTCCTGTCTATTGTCTCCTGCTCAGTACGAACGATATCTCACCTCGCATTCAGTCGCATCGTCTCACATCCAACCAAGACCGACCAAAACGCTGTGGCCTCTCTGTGGGCGACCATGCTCGTCCGGATCAACGATAGACGCCCTTCCACGCTCCTTTGAATTATTCTCGTCGCTTTCGTTGTCCATCCCATCGGCTGTCTTGAAATCCGAGCACGGAGAGCCATACGAACGTACACTCTGTTTGCTCTTTTGCGCCTGTCCTGTCTCTGGTCTACGTCCATCTTTGTTTCTCTGAGACTCTTTTTTTCTCCTGCCGATCCGGCGCTTGTCTGCAGCTGCTGTCTCCGAGAAGGATAGCCGGACAAGAAGAAAAAGAAAACAAACATCGTGGACACTTGTTTGTTACTTCTTCTCTTAAAAACGGCATTGCCTCGTCTTTGGCATCATACCTTTGTTTATTGTCGGTCCCTTTGTACACTCTCTTGTTGCCGAAAACTGGCTTTGCCTCAATAATATTTCTGTCTGTCTCCTCTCTCTCCTCTTCCGCCCTACAAGACAAAGAGACTCCCATATTTCACGACGTATTACGGAATACTCCCTCCTCCCTCTGTCGATCACACGCCCGCCGCCGCGATCCACTGCACATCCTCGTCCGACAGCCCGCATAACTCCCAAAAACCGTCTATTCTTATCAAGTGTGCGACTTTACCACAGTACGGAGTCCGCACATCAGCATCTCCACGTTTGTTGACCAGTCGCTCGCATTGCATCCGCGTTCGTTTGCATTGCATTTCGCTCTTTGACTCTTTGACCGGGCTTCGAGCTTCAGACCGTCAAGAACATCCCAAGCGGTCCACTGTTGATCGCCCTGCCGGTCTTCAGTCTTCCCACAGTCTTTCCCTTGGACCACAGACTGCGAACGCTGGTCGTTTGCTGTCTCTGCTGTCTCTCGGTTTCTTTTTCTCTCTCTTTCTCTCTTTCTCTCTTCCACGCACTCTCCCCTCCCTCCTCTTCATCCTCCGACACTGACGGGGGTATTGTCCTGCACCCGGCTCACTCCTTGGCGTTTCTGCGTCTCTACCCCTGCACCATAGGGCCTGTCCTGGCCCGTCGGTGCCCTCTTTGGTGGATTCTCTATTCCTTATTCCCTCTCCTCTTCAGTCTTCTCAGTCTTCTTCCTACCACCCCCCTCATCTCGCTTTCGCTTTTCCTCCCCTTTCCTCTCCTTCTCTCTTCACGCATCGTCGCTTCGTCCTTCGAATTGCTTCGTTGTGTGAACGACTCTTTCCTTTCCTGTCTTTTTGCCTTTGACATCGTCTTGTCTCGAGACGACTCTTCCAAAGACAGAGGGACACGCTCTCTCACTCTCTCTTCCTCCGACTCGCTTTCCTCTCCTCTCTCCTCTCTCTCCTTTTGTTCACTCCTTTTTGGGTGTAATTGTTTGACGGCGGGCCCGGAATTTCTCTTCTTCTTTTCGATCTTCTCGATTTTTCGACGTCGACATCTTTTTATCAACAACTTTTAACGATAAGAAACTGTGTTTCTCCTCAATCCTCGCTCTTTCTGTTCCTTTGACCTCTTATTTTTGGATACCCACTTTGCTCTTTTCAATTTGCTCTTTTCTCTTTTTATTTTATTTTATATTCGTTTGTTCAACTGTGTTGAGACGTGCCCGAACCGAATTCTGCCAGTCATTTTCAAGTAATATACAATCACCAACAAAAGACCGATTCACATCGACGTCGACCATCCGGCATGCTCGCGATATAACAGCAACATCACCACACCTCGCCCACCTCGACGACAATCTCTATACTATACTCGTCACCCTACACACCACAACCACACACAACTCACAATGGGCTTCTTAAGTCACGGCAACAAGGCGGATGTCCGCCCCGAACAGAAATGGGACTACATCGGCCTCAACGACTTCAAGTCGACGTCCTGCTTCACGCCCTTTGCCTACGCCTACCTCTACTTCTCGCTCGGCCTGTCCATTGCCGTCTACGTCGTCGATACGTTTACCGCCGTCAACTTGCTCGTCTTTGACCGCTGGTCGTCTGAGATTACACCGACTCAACTGATTTCGTTTACGGTCTCCAAGTGGATCTTTTCGATTTGCATTATCTTGTCTGTTGTCAACCTCGCCTACGAGCACATCCGTGCCATGCGCATCATGCGCCGCGGCAGTGTCGCCGAGTGCTACCTCGACAACCTGGCAGTCCGCCTCGAGAGTGTGCGCTTTGGCAAAGGCCAGGGCTGGAAGCGGTTTTTGGTGTTTGCCGAGCTCACCAAGAGCAAAAAAGGCGCCGAGTACATTGCACTCTTTACGTATTTCAGCTTCCAGAGCTGGATCCGCGTGCTGCTGTGTTCGGGCCCGCGCCAGGTCGTCAATGCCCTGACACTGCTGTCTGTGTACAATGCACAGCTGTCGGCGTCGGGCGACAATGTCGGCAACACCATCCTGGACTTTTTCGACAAGATTCGCACGCTGGCCGAGGGCAATACACGCGAGGCTCTCATCTTGTCGGGTATGCTCTTTACACTGGTCATTTGGGTCTTTTCGTTTTTGTCGCTGCTGCTCGCCGTCCTTTTCTTTTTGTTCTTCCTCTGGGGCTACATCCCGCGATCCGATGGTGGTTTGTCGGGCTACTGCTCGCGCAAAATTAACAAGCGGCTCATGAAGATTGTGGCCAGCAAGGTCAACACGGCTCTGGCGGAAGAAGAGCGCCGCCGCAAAAAGGCGGAGATGAAGGCTGCTATTAAGAACGGCGTGCAGCCACCCACCGAGCTGACAGCCACAATTCCGGATGTAGGCGACGACAACAAGCTGCCAATGATGCCGCAGCTGCAGCGCCAAGACACAATGGCCACGCTTCCGCCGTACACCTCGCGGCCGGGTACGGCGGCCGGTCCCAACAACGGCAGCACCTTTGAGCTCAATGCCTTTGACCAGAAACGCCCCATGATGCCTCCGACTCGCTCGGGTACCATGGCGTCCATGTCGACGCTGGCTGCGCCCACACCAACCAACCCTACCAAGTTCTCGGCCCGTGCACCACTTCTTGGCTACGCTGCCGAGCCTGGCCGGTCAACTTCGCCTGCACCGTCGCTGCCGGAGATGGACGGTCTGCCGAGTGGTATGCCCAGCGGCATGCCCAGCGGCAACATGAACATGCCGTATGGTCAACCGCCTGGCCCTGGCCAGCTTAACCGCACCAACACAGGTAACTCGACGATGCCCTACGGCAACCCGACGCGCAGCAACACAATGAACACGATGAACACAATGAACAGTCGCAACGACAGCTTCTCGTCCTTCTCTGGCAACCAGGACGGCATGTACGGCCCCAACCAACAGGGCCAGCCGCCTATGCCCCAGGTGCCGCAGCCTGTCCGCTCGCCTGCTGGCCCCTACGGTAATGGCAACCGACCATCGACTGCTGGCTCGTACGCACCGAATGCAAACGGCCGCAGCAACAGCCAAGGCTCACAAGACTTTGGCTACAACGGCAACAGCATGAACGCCAACGGCCGCAACAACTCGCTGACGAGCAATGGCCCCCGCTATGCTCCCTACCGGCCTGACGAGGGCCGCGCCAGCCCTGCACCGTCGGCTCGTTCTGGTCCTGCCGGTCCTGGTGGCCCCCCTGGTCCTGGCATGATGTCGCCGACGCGGAGTGCCACGAACCCGTATCCTGTCTCGCTGCGCAACAACAGTGGCTATAACAATGCTGGTCCTAGCCCCTACGGCGCGCCCCAGCGCAACATGACTGCACCCATGCCGCAGATGGGTCAGAACCAAAACAGTACACCATTTAGCCACGGCCGCCAGATCTCGGAAGAGAGCTCGTACAGTTCCTACTTTGAACGGCCGGCGACGGCCAACAGCCAGCGTGGACCTGGTGCTGGCTCGTCTGTCGGTATCGGTGGCGGTGTTGTGCCGCAAAGACAGCCGACCTACAACAACATGAACAACATGAACAGCAACAACACCGGCGGCAGCAATGCGTGGAACAACGACATTGAGTCGCAGCGTGGACGCTACTAGTCGCTCTCTCTCTCACTCACACTCTCTCACACACTCTCATAATATGGTTTGATGCCTTGATCGATCATTCAGCGAATTACCCTCTGTCCAATCTTTTACTCTCTTACTCTCTTTTTGGTTGTATATGTCTCCTTATTTACTCTACCATTTTCCCACCATCTTTTCATATCTTATTTCATAGTTTTGTCCCATACTTTCTAGTCTTAAACAGCCTTACGGGTAGCATGAGCTTGCTAAAAGTTCAAATTGAATATGACGACTGTTTGACCAACTGATGTCCAGGTTGACTCTTCTTATCGTTGGTCTTCTTTTCTTGTAAGTGCTGTAGCCTCAGGCAACTTTACACTAAATGCCCCGAAACAGGGGCTCGCCACAGGGCAATGTCAACACAAATCGGCCAATCAGTGGCTGTGCATTGCTCGAGCTCCCCCACTTGCACCCAAAACCAGTCTAAAACACGTCACGTGCATCTGACCCGCAACGCCTCCCGACCGCTCCTTCCCAACGGGCGAGGCCTTTACGACGTACTACTTTGCTGGAGGAAAGAGCTCCAAAAAAATTTGGTGCACTGGAGCCGAGCGCCTGCCATCGCCATCGAAATTTTGCGGCTACAAGAAAATCAGACTATTTTGGCCTCTCTTTTTCCTCCCCTCCTCTTCTTTTTCTTTTTCTTTTCGTTTCTCCCCACCACCACCGCCTTTTGTCTCGGGCACCTCTCCTTTCCTCCGTGGCATCTTTTGTTTTCGTGTTCTCTCTCTCCACACATCACAATGGTCGCGTCCACGTTCCGGACGCTGGCGCCGTTTGCGCGGGCGGCCCGCGTCGTTTTGCGGTCGCCAAGCACCAGTCCTCTGGCTGCGATGCAGCGCACCTCTGCTGCTGCTTCTTCTCCGATCCTGAGCTTCTGCCGCACGTACGCCGTCTACGAGCGCAGCAAGCCCCACGTCAACATCGGCACCATTGGCCACGTCGACCACGGCAAGACCACGCTCTCGGCGGCCATCACCAAGCGCCAGGCCGACAAGGGCATGGCCAACTTTCTCGACTACGGCTCTATCGACAAGGCGCCCGAGGAGCGCAAGCGCGGTATTACCATCTCGACTGCCCACATTGAGTACTCGACCGAGAACCGCCACTACTCGCACGTCGACTGCCCTGGTCACGCCGACTACATCAAGAACATGATTACGGGTGCCGCCAACATGGACGGTGCCATTATCGTCGTGGCGGCCTCGGACGGCCAGATGCCCCAGACCCGTGAGCATCTGCTGCTGGCCCGCCAGGTCGGCGTCCAGAAGATTGTTGTGTTCGTCAACAAGATTGATGTCATTGAGGACCCGGAGATGCTGGAGCTCGTCGAGATGGAGATGCGCGACCTGCTGACCACCTACGGCTTCGAGGGCGACGAGACTCCCGTCATCATGGGCTCGGCCCTGTCGGCCCTTGAGGGCAAGCGGCCGGATATTGGCGAGCAAAAGATTGACGAGCTTATGGCTGCTGTCGACGAGTGGATCCCGACCCCGCAGCGTGACCTGGACAAGCCTTTCCTGATGTCGGTCGAGGATGTGTTCTCGATCTCGGGCCGTGGCACCGTCGCCTCGGGCCGCTGCGAGCGCGGTACGCTCAAGAAGGACTCGGAGGTTGAGCTTGTCGGCAAGGGTCTCGAGGTCATCAAGACCAAGGTCACCGACATTGAGACGTTCAACAAGTCCTGCGACGAGGCCCGTGCGGGTGACAACTCGGGCCTCCTGCTCCGTGGTATCCGCCGCGAGGATGTCCGCCGCGGTATGGTCATCTGCAAGCCCGGCACCATCACCCCGCACACTGAGTTTTTGGCTTCCCTGTACGTTCTGAGCAAGGAGGAGGGCGGCCGCCACACGGGCTTCCGCACCAACTACCGTCCCCAGGTGTTTTTGCGCACCGCCGACGAGGCCTGCTCGCTCACCTTCCCCGACAACGTCGAGGACAAGGACTCCAAGATGGTCATGCCCGGCGACAATGTCGAGATGGTCGTCACCCTCAACGCGCCCCTCGCTGTCGACAACGGCCAGCGCATCAACATCCGTGAGGGCGGCCGCACCGTCGCCACCGGCATCGTTACTCGCATCCTTAAATAGGTGCACACAAAAGGCTGAAACAAAAATGGGAAAGAAAAATGTTGATATGATGTACTGCTTGGACAAAATATCAGTGAGGACTTCGCTTCCGGCTGGGGGTATATAAAGAAGGCACGATAAAACAAAACTCTACTACCCATATTCTGTGCTTTTGTGAGTGAGCCTTTTTGTTGTTTTTGTTGATGTTCCCAGCCAGAGCTGGTCACCTGTCTTGACCCGATGTCATGTATCTATCGTTGGAACTATCCCACATCTCCTCTCGTCACGATTTATATAAAAGGTAGAATAACTGCCGTGTATATTAGAATAAATAACGTTACCAAGTATAAAGTATCCGTACTACTCCTACTCTGCTTGTGCTTGTCGTGAAAGGTCTACTCTTGTCAAATATTCAGTCACGTTGTCAAGTTGTCACGTTGCCACGTCGTTACATTCATCACAGCATATCGATCAACTTGTGCCAGAATTATTTCCATTTATTCTGTAGAAAAAAAGCAAATAAACAAGGTCGAGGGGCAGGACAGAAAGCCAGACCAACGCCCCCCTTTTATTTTCCCGTCGTGCTCCCGTTAGGCTGAAATAAAGAAATAAAAGAAAAAGAAGTAAAAGAAATAAAAGAAATTCTTCTCGTCTTTTGGTCTTTTCGTCTTTTGGTTCTTGGTCCATATTCATCTTGGTTCGTCCCCTGGTCCACGGTGATGCCCTCCATTCTGTCAAAGCGAGTCAACGATATTATCTGTCGCAGACACTGTCCAGAATCCGGTCGGGTGAGCGTTTCGTCGAGCTCGAGCTTGTCGCATCGTGGTTCTCCTCCTCCTTCCTAGGATCATGCAGCACATCCTCCTCTCATCGGTCGTCCGTTGTCGTCGTCCGTTGTGGTCCGAGGTCCAAGTCTGGTTCGATGAGATATCAGACGGCCGTATCGTTTCTTTTTTTGGTAGTTTTTATGGATCATGGTTTTTGTTATGTTTCCGACGTTGACGGTCCCGGGACGGAAATCGTTTAGCGGTGCTTGACGAAGCCAATGTCGTTGGCCTTCTCGCGGAAGCACTGACGGCAGATGTCGAGGCCGTACTTGCGGATGAGACCGGCACGGTGAGCGCAGACGCGGCTGGAAAATGAAACGAGGTGTTAGCACAAAATGTTCTAGAGTCATTCGTTCGACGTGTCGTGTTGTTTCGTCTCTCGTCGCGATCTCTTCGTCGTGGATCACGACATCTCCATCTGCATCTTCATCTTCAACCGGGATTTTTCGTACCAAGACCGGGCGCCCTTGCCGTACGTCCGCGGGCGGGAGTTCCAAACAGACTCGTGAGACATGATTGCGGTTGTTGTTGTCGAAAAGGGTGGTGGCTTTTCTGGGATTGTTGAGTTTGTCGAACGGGTGGTGGTGAGAAGGGAAAATCGAGGAAAGGAGGGAAAAGAGAAGGGAGGGCGAAAATTGTTATGCTAGTGCCGCTTTGCCAGCGTCTCACCAAAACGCAAAATTGGGGCTTGCCTTTTCGGAGAGAGTGGGATTTTTTTTCCGCGCGCAGGCCAGCAATTTTTTCGAATTTGTGCGTCGTCCCCAGCGGGATGTGGGGCGCTAGTCCTGTGGCGCAAACTGTGGCGGGTGAACCTCGCAAAAGACTAAGCGTCGACACGTGGGTGGGGCCTGCCGACTCTCCTGTCCTTATCGATAAGACTAGCAGGGGCGTCCAGCCCGCCCTTCCGTCTCAGCCTGCCTCCTGCCTCCCCCAGCAACAGTCGTAGCAGCTACCACTGTTAGCCGCTGAGTAGAGGCCGCACCTCCCCCCCAACTGCCTATTAACGCCGTGCGGGAAGCTGCAAAGTGGCATCTTCTGTTGTTCTTGCCTCGATAGCTCTGATCTGATTTCAAAGCCAACAGACAAAAACAGACATCTTGTGATTGTCTTTCTTTTCTGCTTTTCCTGTCTTTTTCCCGTCACTCCCATCCGCAGTGTATTTTTGTTTGTCTGGTGAGTAAGTTCTCCAACCCTGGCTGTTATTTCGTGTTTCTTAATTTCTGTTCTTCCCTCCCTTCTCCTCTTCCTCTTTCCATCCTAACATTTGCTTCAGCTCAGACCACTTCCTATCAAATCAACCTTTTATCAAAATTTCTATCAACAACCTTTTATCAACAACTATACACCGACCACCCTCCTACGAATCCACCATGCGTTTGTCTCTCTTCGCCCTGACGGGCCTGGCCAGCATCGCGGCGGCCGGCTCGGCCGTGCTCGATCTCATCCCGTCCAACTTTGACAAGGTGGTGACCAACTCGGGCAAGCCGACGCTCGTCGAGTTCTTTGCGCCCTGGTGCGGCCACTGCAAGACCCTGGCCCCCGTCTACGAGGACCTCGCCCAGGTCTACGCCTTCAGCGACAAGGTCCAGATTGCCAAGGTCGACGCCGATGCCGAGAAGTCGCTCGGCAAGCGGTTCGGTGTCCAGGGTTTCCCTACTCTCAAGTTCTTTGACGGCACCGGCGGCGACCCGGTCGACTACAACGGCGGCCGCGACCTCGATAGCCTGACGGCGTTCATCTCGGACAAGACGGGCATCAAGCCCCGCAAGAAGGCCGCGCCCGCCAGCGATGTGGTGATGCTGACCGAGTCGACCTTTGGCACCACGATTGGTGGCGAGCAGGACGTGCTTGTTGCTTTCACGGCGCCCTGGTGCGGCCACTGCAAGACGCTGGCGCCCATCTGGGAAAAGCTGGCCACGGATTTCGCTGCCGAGGCTGGTGTTGTCGTTGCCAAGGTCGACGCCGAGGCCGAGAACAGCAAGCAGGTCGCCAAGGACCAGGGCGTCGCCTCGTACCCGACCATCAAGTTCTTCCCGCGCGGCTCCAAGGAGCCCGAGCTGTACGCCGGCGGCCGCAGCGAGGCAGACTTTGTCAAGTTTATCAACGCCAAGGCCGGCACCCACCGTACTGTTGGCGGCGGTCTGGATGCTGCTGCCGGCACCATTGAGGCCCTGGATACGCTCGTGGCCAAGTTTGCCGCGGGCCGTGCTACCCTGGCCGAGTCGGCCAGCAGCGTCAAGAAGGCCGCCAATGTCCTGCAGGGCCAGGTCGGCGCCAAGTTTGCCGAGTACTACGTGCGCGTCTTTGATAAGCTGAGCGCCAACGAGGGCTTTGTGGCCAAGGAGCTGGCCCGCCTGGAGAGCATTCTGGGCAAGGGCGGTCTGGCGGCCATCAAGTTTGACGAGCTGACCAGCAAGTCCAACATCCTGCGCAAGTTTACCGAGAAGCCGAGCCTCGACGACGACGCCAAGGACGAGCTGTAGATGTTCTGTGACTTGGGCTGAAAACAAAAAGGAGATGTTGGACTGTTGGCTGGATTTGTAGAGACTCGGCCTCAGACTGCAGCATTACTATCAAGAGAATAGAATACGTACGTTTGTACATGATTAAACGAGAGCGTCAGATGATGGGTCCAAATTGGAATTAAAATAAAAAGCATCGTTATTTTCAAATGTTGATTTGCACGCTAAGCTGTTTGAAGTTGTAGTATCTTATTTCTTATCATGATCCTTCCTCTATTGTTTTGAACCGTCTTCTTTGCTCTTGAGGGCCGCCTCCAGGTTGTCCAACCGCCGCGACATTTCGTCCACTTTGTGTGTGTGAGTATTCTGAATAGCAAAATAAACATTGGAAAAGGATGCACATCTTACTCTTTGCAAAAATCTCGCTCGAGACGCCGGCAAACTTGTTTGAGACCGTGTTGAGCAGATCGTCCAGCTGCGCCGTCAGGTCGGCACGGGCATCGTCAGAAGACTGCAGTGTCGGGTGGTTAGTCAAAGAAAGAGCAGCCAGAGCCCGTCGTCGATGAGATGAGATAAAATGAGATAAAATGAGATGAGATCAGATGCCAACCCAAAACTTACCGTCGTCTGACTCGAGTCGTTGTTGTTGGAGGACATTGTTACAAGTGGTCAAGGACGCGTATACACTCAGAGAAGGAAAGGCCGAGGTTGAGTCGTCGAGGCAGAGGCACGTCGCGTGGAGTTTGTGGATAATGGTTGATGATGCGATGCTGTTGGTCCAGTCTGCGAGTGCATTGGATCTAGCCCCTGTAATTGGCTGCTTAGGTAAAGCTAGAGGGCGAGTACGGAGTACGGAGTACGGAGTAGAGTAATTACTTCGTACGGAGGAAAGACCCCACCAACTGCCGCACCGCACACTACAACCCCACTCCAGAACGCGCTCACACCAGGTGCACCAGCCAAACTTACTTCCCGTCCCACGCTCCTTCCTCCTTCCCTCGTTTCGAAAACCTGACATCACACAAGCTCCTTCCTCTTTCTTCCTTTGTACTTTCTGCACACGTCGGATGCACCTCCCTCCTGCCGTCCCAAGTGGAATGGCCGAGAGTTTTTTGGTCTTGTCTCCTGCATCCAATAAAGTTATTGGAACCATGTTTATCGCAAACTCCAAACTCCAAGATACGCCCGTCGGATATAGCTCCCGGGGATGGTGTGGGCACCCAGACGCCGGGGCTGCGAATAAACATATATTAATAAAGCAAACATGCTGCAGGGGCACAGGATTAAAGAGGGGGAAAAGGACGAGAAGTCCTCTCGCCTCTCCGGCTTTTAGACTTTCCATCTTTTTTTTTTACTTTCCAGCTGTCAGCTTTCACCTTTGAGCTTTCGACACAGCTGCCACACTTTGTACATCGATTTTAACTCCATCCACGCCCGGTCTTTAGTACTAGCTTCTGTTCCCGACTCGATACTTATCTTCAGTCACTTTGCTGTCACTTGTCTTGCCTTTTGTTCAATCTCACAGCTCCAACTTCAAACAACCGCAAAGATGTATGAAGCACCTCATACAGGTATGCTGCCCTTCTTTCCCCATGTCGTCAACCCCCAACTAACAGCCAGGCTTCCATTTCGTCTCGACACGGCATACGGACACGTATCCGACCATTGATCCCAGCAAACGCGACCACTCGGGTAAATACGTCTTTATCACGGGCGCCTCCAAGGGCATCGGCCGCGAGACGGCACTGTCGTTTGCCAGTGCAGGCGCTGCCGGCATCGGCATCGGCGCCCGTTCAAGTCTCGATGATTTGTTAGGACCCATGGCCGAAGCAGCCAAAGCCGCCGGCAAGACGCCGCCGCAGGTTGTCGCTGTTTCGTTGGATGTGACGGACGAGGCTAGTGTAGCGGCCGCTGCTGCTACGGTCGCCAAAGCCTTTCCTCGCATCGACATCTTGGTCAACAACGCCGGCTACCTCGAGAAGCGCTGCAAGATTGGCGACAGCGACCCGGCCGAATGGTGGTCGACCTTTACTGTCAATGTGCGGGGCCCATTTTTGGTGACCCGCGCATTCCTGCCGCAAATCACCAAGCCCAGCGAGGGCGGCGGCACCATTGTCAACTTGAGCAGCATCGCCGCCCATTTGTTGGATCAAGGCGGCTCGGCGTACCAGACGAGCAAGCTCGCCCTCCAACGGTTTACCGAATTCTTGGATGTCGACCACGGCCTCAACACGCCCGAGGGCATCCTGACGTATACCATCCACCCGGGCGGTGTGCTCACAGACATGGGCAAGCGGCTGCCCAAAGAGCGACAAGCCAGGCTGGGCGAAACGCCCAAGTTGGCCGCCGACGTGATTGTTTTTTACACGGAAAAGCGACGGGAGTGGCTGGCGGCGCGGTACCTGTCGGCGACGTGGGATGTCGAGGAGCTGCTGAGCAAGGAGGAGGAAGTCGTCCAGGGCGACAAGCTGAAGGTGCGGATGGTTGTGTAGGACGTGCGCTCCAACATATTTGAATACCAACGATCTTATCTCATATCTACTCTTGATTCGCTTCCCCACCCGTCTTTTTCTTCTCAATCAACGAGTCCCAGTATTTGCCTTTGGCGATGAGCACTTCGACATCGCTGTCGACCCACCAGTCCTCGTACGCGGGCAGCTCGTATGCACCTGTACTGCGACTGCTCTCAGACGGTGGCCCAGCAAAACTCCGCAGCCAGCCATAGTACTCGATAAAGTCGGGCTTCACCTCGTGGAATAGCTCAGAGGGTCCCTTGTAAGCCAGCCGGTCCTGCTCCCATTTATGTTGGGCTTCTATGGAAGGCAGCTCACCGGCAGCGTGCCCTGCCAGAAACCGGGCCACAGCCACGGCCTGGAACTCGTACACTCTTAAACTGATAGCCGCCCGGACTTGACCGATAACAGCCAGCGACGGATCGTCCATGCAAAAGACATGCTGGTAGAATCCGGCGAGACGGTTGTGCGGTGTGACGCCGCCCTCGGGGAACGGCAGGAAAGGATAGGCCAGCCGGTAGCCCGTAGCAAAGAGGACCTTGTCGATGTCGGTGAGGGTCGTTCCATCCGAGAAGTCGAGGGCCACAGTTTTGTTGTTGCCGTCGTCGTTCTCGATGCGTATCTTTTGGATTGTCGGCCTCTGCTCGACGTTTGGCAGGTTCCATGCACTCTCGAGGAAGCCAACATTGCCCCGTCGGCTGACGTAGAGTGGCGCTTTGACGACGGTGTGCAGGTCCTCCATCAGGTCGGCCGCCGAGATACCACCGCCTACAACCACGACTCTCTGTTTTGTGTACGGCTCTTTATATCGAAACGACTTGGAGTGCTCAAACGCTGTAGAAAGGGTTGCAGCAGCCTCCACCAGCCCGTCAATCCGCGGCACATTGGCCACGTTAAAGTGCCCCGAGGCCACCACGACGGCATCAAACACTTCCTGTGTCCAGACGTCTTCTGTGTCCGTCTCTCGCCGCGCCGTCAACAACCACGTCCCGTCTGTCCGTTTCTCGAGTGCCTCCACATGGGTCGAAAACACCACAAAGTCCAGCACAGGCTTTGCCAGCTCTTCCAGGTACGGCAGCACCGCATGCCGTGGCCGCGAGCTGTTATTCTTGCCAAACCGCCGCTCCGACGCGGCCGAGTTGGCCACCGGCATAGATGTATGTGTAAAGGCCATTGTGCGTGCGCCAGCATTCGTGTCGAGTCCATCGTACGCGGCGCCAATCGTTCCTGGCCTACCACGGTCGGCTGGTGGTGCTGTGACTGGTACGCCTGGTGCCAATCCCTCAGGTATGGGAAGCTGAATGTCGGCCACGGTCAAGGTTGTCGACTGGAAACGCTCTGGCTCCGGCTCGTACACCCACATGCCGCCAACGGCCGATTTCCGCTCAAATACGCGGATTGTCTCGATGTTGCCCTCGTCGCGCAGAGCCCGGGCGGCTGCGATGCCCGACGGGCCAGCGCCGATGACGGACACACGGGAGTGGACATGGGGCATGGCGGAGGTGGGAGGCGAGAATTGGATGGATGAGTTAGTTCTTGTTCTGAAAAGCAAATTGACCAAAAGGAGACCAGCAACAATCAAAATTCAAATCATGTCAACTCAATAATGATTCAAGAGGCCCTACCTGCATCTGGCGTATTATTGCCGCTCCCGGCTCGAGATCGTGTATGCCTTTTTCTCCTTCTTCTTTTCCTCCTTCCTCATCACTGGCAGCTCTTGAAGAAAGTGTAGTTTCCTCATGAAGAAGACCCTGGCATATCGCGATACCCACAGAGACACCGGCCACGAGGACACCGGCAAGTGTGGTGGAGACAGGCACCGGTCGTAGCGCCGGGGACCCACCCGGGGTCTTCGGTGTCTACGAAATCCTCTTTCAAAAAATTAGTTTCGGGCTTCTTTTTCAGGGGACTTACACGGAATCCTACAGGGCACATTTTGTGAGCACTTGGTGCGCAATCGGCACTGATACCAGAGCTCCAAAAACGGGATGATTTTGCACGGCTATTGCATGTGGTGTCATGCTCAATATGCTCAATGCCAGAAACAACGTTCCATGGACGATAAACGTGCAGCTGGGCTTCTTTCTGGTGACGGCACCCTGATCGTGGTTCTTGTCTTGAGTTTCAGTCGATTCGTGCACTGTTTGGGCCCTGGTATCTCGACACACGTCAGTAAGGACTAGCAACGAAATTCAGCAGATATTCGTGAACATCGAAGCAAACTTTCAACGATGTCAACAAGCAAACACCAGAGCAGACCACTGCGGGTAGCGTAAGTAGGCAGTCTATTGTCTCGGCCGATGTGACTTTCCTGAGGTACTCACACAATGCTCTTCCAGTATCATCGGCGCCGGGCTGGTCGGTACAGCCACGTACATCGCCCTCGCCCGACTTCCCAAAGTCCAAATCACCGTCTATGAGCGCGCACCGGGGCCTCACGAGACGGGTGCGTGGATCGCCATGACTGTATCCGGGCTGCGCGTGCTCCAACGGATACTTCCCGCAGCATCCTTTGAGCGTGTGCAAAAGATCATGTTCCGCGGCAAGGTGGGCATCGAGCACCACCACTGGCAGACGGGCAAAGTCTTGGCTGTGTCCGAGTCGCCACACATGGACGTGCCGTACCGCGAAGGGCGCACACACCGAATCCCCCTGCACGAAATTTTGGCGTCGAATGTGCCGACCAAAGAGATTCAGTACAGCAAAGAGGTCAAGACAGTGAAGATTGTTCACGAAACAGCGGCCGGTGGTCGGCCAGTTGCCAGGCTGTCGTTTTCGGATGGCAGTCCCGATGTCGAGGCCGATCTTGTCGTGGCCGCCGACGGCATCCATTCTGTGAGTAGGCTGCGTGAAGACGATTGTTGAACATCAGACATGTTGACAGTGCTCGCCTCTAGAAAATCCGAAAACAATACCTCCCCGACAGCACACCCGCCTACCGCGGCGCCGTCGCTTATCGCACCGTGTTTCCCGAGTCGCACGTCCAGCATATAAAGGACTTGCCGGCTGAATCTGGCTCCTGGCAGCACAACAACGGCGAAATTGCCTACCTTTCACGGGTGGGCCTGAACAAATATGGCCTTGTAGCGATTGTTCGCGAAGACGAAAAGGACGTCGCCAATCTGAGATGGGCACACTCGCTGGGGCAAGCCGGCATCGACCGCCTCAGAAAACATTTCGAGAACTGGAACCCGCTGGTCCGCAACGTCGTCGATGCTCTCCCCGGCATCGACGGCTACCGCCTCGAGACGACGCCGTGGATGGCTGACATGACCCGCGACGGCATCATTGCCTTTGTCGGAGATGCTGCACATCGTGAGTCAAAGCATCATTCTCTCGACTTTTATCTTCACCTACTGACCTCTCAGCCACCGCTGGTGCATATGGTGGCGGTGCCACGTTTGGCTACTGTGATGCCTGGGCCCTGTATCGATCTCTGTCGTCGCCGGCGTCTCGAGGGAACGTTGCTCGTGCTCTCAAGATGTACAACCATATTCGGCGGCCCTTTTTGGCTCGAGTCGAGAAGCAGCTGAGTCTTGATCGAGGAAATGCAGAGTATCTTTCGGCGGTAGACTCGACATCAGCGGAGTGGTCACAGCGGTGGCTGGAGCGGTTCAGTCCGCATGCGTGGATGTTGGAGTATGATGTCGAGGCCGAATGTCAACGAGCAGAGACCGAGTTGGTGCACAAAGCGCATTTGTAAATGTCATGTAACTATCATGGAAAGGGGTGAAAAGGGGTAATACTGTTCACAACACAAGTTTCTACGGAAGGCGCTCTTTTTTATTAAACACGGAAAGAGGTGTCCTTGTCGGATCAAGAAGGTGCGATGTTGTATGTGACAGGAATGCAGATTAGTTGAGAGTAAAGAAATAGCACAACAACGCTGAATCAAAATTCTAAAAAAATGAAAAATGAGAAAAGATTATCATCCACGAAGACGTAGAAACAAGTTTGAACAAATAACTCAAGTTGCCAATTGAACTCGACATGGCCCTCAAGTAATGCATGTCGGCCCTCTCCCGACCCATGTTGTCGATAGCTCTTTCCGTAGATGCTGTTCAAAGTCAACCCAACGCTCCTTCCTTGCTAGCCTGCAGCACGCCATCCTACCCACCACAACCTACACTACTAACTGGAAGGCCCTTATCAACGCTCTTTCCCCGAGAAAGCATTCGGACTGTTGACTGTTTTCTCTTGAACTTTTTCCGTCAACAAGGCCAACAAAGCTCATGATCTCAACAATCTCGCCTTTTCACCGGCATCATGACCAGCCGGGCGGCAGAGATGCTCTCACCAACAACCTCGCAAAGCTCCACCCAGGCCCGGGGCCAGTCGCCATATGAACAGCGACAACGACGTGGCAGTGACCAAGAGCACATCTACAATCAACACTCGCAATCTTACTCTCAAACGCAATCACGAAGCTACTCCTACAATGGCTCATACGACAACGCACGGACACCACCGGCGACACGATCACCACCACCGGGTCCAGCATCCCCGGAACGGCCACCAGCGCCGCTTGCTTGTACAGAATGCCGGCGCAAACATGTCCGTTGCGATGCAACGATGCCAATCTGTCGACGCTGTTCCATGACAGCAGGGACTACATGCCGTTATCTTCCTTCTCGACGTGGGCTCCGGAGACGGACAGTACGCAACGAGGTGTCGATAACAGGAACAACGGCAACGACGACATGCATGACAGACAACGACGACGATCTGGATACGGCGGCAGCAGCAGCTTCTATGGCCTCCATGGCATCCATGACAAACTCCATGGCCTCGATTGCAGCCATGGCGTCTATGGCCAGCATGGCCAATGTGCCCTTGGCACTGCCCTCTCCACCGCCACTGGCATCGGCGACTGCAACGATTCAAGTTGACGATATGCCCGACAACGACATGAACAATACCGACTTTATCGACGACGACGCACTTGTCAATTCATACTATTCCAACCTTCACAGTGCCCACCCTATTCTCGTGCCACGAGGATACTACCCTTCCCAACGGTATCCGACCTATCTGCGACTAGTCGTTCACTTTATTGGCAGTCATTTTTCGGCCACTGGGCAGCAAAGTGATGCTCTACGGGATGCTTCCGTCAAAGCTCTGGAGGCCGCTGTGGCTGCGTCATCGGTTGGCGGCCGACAAAAGTCTTACCATATTGTCCGGGCCCGCCTGTTGCTGTCGATTGCGCTGCACGCTCGCGGCGAGATTCGTGAGAGTGTCTCCCAACTCGCCCACGCCGTGTCTACGGCACTGGAAATTGGCATGCACAGACAGACATTCAGCACGACCCACGGTGGCCGATCGCCAATTGTCGAAGAGAGTCTACGACGGACGTGGTGGGAGCTGTATGTGGTCGACGGTTTTGTGGCGGCACTGCAGCGAAGTACAAGTGCACGAAGCCATACCTGTGAGCCAGACGTGCGTCTTCCATGCGACGAAGCTCTGTATGGAGGAGGCGAGGAGGGCGGTACGGGGCCGGACACGTTCTCTTTGCGTGAGCAAGACTCGCCGACACTGGAGCAGTTCGATGCCCGTCTTTACGCCGACGAACCATCTGTTCCCTTCTCGTCGTTCTGCTACCGCATCGATGCTGTGCGTATTCTTGTGCGAGCACTTGCCGTCAGCTCTGGTGCTCATGCAACACACGATGTCCAAGAAGAACAGGTCCAAGCCATCGACAATGCTCTAGCTGCCTGGAGACACAGTGAAGCAGCCGCCTGTCCGCCCAACGACGAAATGCTGTTCCAGGCACACATGCTGATTCACTATACGGCTATCTACCTGCATTTTTGGCGCAGCGACCTAGCCTCGACCGTCCCGGCTGCCTTTGATATCATTAGGGAACGCCATCTTCCACCCGTAGCCACACCGCGACAGACACATGCACGGACAGCAGTAACGGCTTCCAGACAGCTCGTCGACCTGGCTGCACGAACATCGACTCCGCAAGCCGTGCAGAGACACACGCCCTTCTTTGTGTTTGCCCTCGTCTTCTCGGCCATTGTGCAGCTGTCAGCGTGTGCACTGCATGGGCCGGCACAGAATGCGGCACTGTACCGCGACCGGTTGGCACTGATTAGTGGTGTGTTGACAACCCTCAGTCCGGTATGGGCGTTTGCTCACACGGTGGGCCGCAAATTTCGGCGTATGACGGCCGACTTGCTGCGGGTGCGTGGTCACCCACAGACGTCGACAACCCAGACACAGCCTGTCTCACATACAAATCAGCATGCGCACGCGGAGCCGACAGCGAACAAGACTGTCTACATGGACGAGAATAGTATGGATGCTGGATTCTCTGATGGAGTTGGCCTGTACGGAAACAGCTCGTTCCCATGGATGGACCTGTTGACATGGGATCCCGAGCAGGAGCTGTGACAGCCTGGTGGCGAGCGCCTTTGCGAGCACCTTTGCGAGCACTTTTGATTTTGATTGACGTACTTTTTAATTTTTAATTTTTGGATACTTAATTACTTTTGGCTGCGGTTTGATTTATCTTATATACACAGTTATGTACGTCGTACATTGACCTCTTCTCACATCACAGTTGACTCTGTGGCGGCCTTTCTCGCCCAGCCCGCAATGCCTCGGCCTCAATGACGGCCTGGAATGATGCTTCGACATCGTGCTCGTTGATCCATGCCGTATCTGGCCGACTCTTGATGAATGCATGCAGTTTTTCGTCGTCGTCGTCCTTGTTCTCGCCCACACTCGCGTCGACACTGTCCTCGACACGTTCCTTTGCCTTTTCTCCTGGCGCCAGCTTGCCAATAATCTGGTGCCTTGCCAGGACCATCACTTTCGCGACATGTGGCCGTCTTGTTGCTTCGAAAAGATGGAGGGCATGGTGGATCTGAGATGGTGTCGGCCGTGCACCCGGTTGTTGTGGCCATACATGCTGAAGTGCCAGAAGAAGAGCATACGCGTCGTCGATTGCAAGAGATCCACCTGCTGCAAAAGCACCACCATGTGTATGTGCTGCGTCGCCAATCAAAGCCACCCGTCCACCGCCATAGACCCATGTGTCGAGAGGATCGCCGGCCATGTTGGGGTAGAGTCGTGTGTATGGTGTCTTCTCGAGCAAAGCCAGCACGGTCGGATGCCAGCCCCGGTACAAATCCTTGAGCCGCCGCAGACTGCCCTCGTCGTTCCAGTGCACATTCTTGTACGTCTCGGGCGGGCTGGCCGGGTCGACTGTGAAGCCGCCGACAGTCGTAAACTGTCCGTGGCCCAAACGGCCATGGAAAAAGCTGCGGTGCGGCGCAACCCAGTGGGCCGCATCGTCCGGGAAGTCGACTCCATCGAGAAGAGAAGCTTCGAATGTCGACCGCATCGCCACCCAGCCCGTCCAGTGCAGCTTGTGTTTGGGCACAAACCACTTGCGCACGCTCGAGTGCAGGCCGTCGGCGCCAATCAGCAAGTCGGCGGCAGCTATCGTGCCGTCGGCGAAGTGAAGGGTGACCCCGGCGTCACTTGTATCGATTGTCAACGTCTTCTTGCCCAGATGGATGGTGTCTAGAGGCACATGCTCGAGGAGGGCCGCGTGCAAGTGCGCGCGGTGGAAACGTGCTGTGGCGTGCAGAGGGTTTGTTACGGCACGGTGAGTGTCATAATCCAAGATCTCGCCCGTCCGCCAGTGCCGGTACACCTGGTGATGCCGGCCCCTCTGACGCACACAGACACCTTCCCGCAGCGCATTGTGCACACCCAGCTTTTCAAGCGTCCGCAAACCGTTGGGGCCGAGGCCAATGCTGGCGCCAATCTCGCGGAACGCCGCCGCCTGCTCGTACAGCTCGACGGTGACACCCGGAAGCCGGCGGAGACTGATGGCGGCCGCGAGACCGGCAATCCCGGCGCCGGAGATGGCGATGCGGAGCGTGGAAGGGGAAGTGTCGGCCATGACGCCCACGAAGAGCTCTCCAGGTGCGTATTTGTGCCGGTGTGGACGACAAGATTCGTGATTTTAGCGTCCGGTGTCGTGATGTCGTGATGTCGTGACAGAGAAGAGACTGATAGCCCACAGCCAGCCAATATTTTGTGTCTGTGCATTGATTTGCTGTTGCAGCCTATCTATATGTTCGAGCAGTATCAGGAACATATTTTGATTACAGGGGATGGCGTGTCAAAACCCCGTCGACGAGTCCCCGTTCTGTGTCGACACAAGGTCCCCGGACGTTTGACACTTACACGGCTGATGGCCCCACATAGCGCTATCAACGGCTCCACTAAGGCCTTGTAGGCGGCGATGACGCCTTTTTGCTCCACGCTGTAAAACCCCGGGCCGGCCATTCGGGACAAGATATGGTTGTCAGTATCATTTTTTCTTCTAATTTGCTCCTGACAACATCGCCGGCGACATGATGGACAGCAGCCTGGACCGGGGACAGACGTGTCTTTAAAGCGGGCGTGTCGAGCCTGCCTCGTGGGAAAGAGAAAATGGGACAACGTGGTTCGACTTCTGATTCTCGGCATTTCTCAAAGACCATCTCATCTGACCGGCAGTCGATAGAGATAAGCCTTTTTTCCTTTCCCTTCTTTCTTTCCTCTTTTCCGGTTCATACTATTCCCTCATCATCATGGCTCAAGTCACCAAAGTCAAGAACGGCTTCGCCACTGAAGCCAAGAACTTTGCCGTCGACGCCAACGATGCCAACAACAGCAACTCGGACACTGACTACGCTCTCGGCGAGACGGTCAAGGCCGAGTTCGCCGACGACACGCGCGATATCCTCGACAAGCACGGCGACGGTGTGCCCGAGCTCACTCCTCAAACACTGCGCAAGCTCAAGAACAAGCTGTACCTGCACATTGTCGTCTTCTTCATTTTTATCAACCTGATGCTCTTCATCGACAAGTCGGCCATGAGCCAGGCATCACTGCTGGGCGTGCTCGACGACACGCACATGAGCAGCACGCAGTACAACAATCTGAACACCATATTTTATGCGGGCTACATTGTCGGCCAGGCGCCCGGCCAGTGGATGATCCAGCGGCTGCCGCTGCGGCTGTTTGTGGCCGGGTCCATCTTTGTGTGGGCGGTGATTGAGCTGCTGCACTGTGTTGCGTTGAGTTACGGCCGGATGATCCCGCTGCGGTTCCTGTTGGGCGTGTCCGAGGCGGCTGTCGTGCCTGCACTCGAAATCACCATGAGCATGTTCTTCACGCCCGAGGAGCTGCACACGGTCCAGCCTCTGTTCTGGACGAGTTGTGTGGCCTCGCCCATTCCCTCGGGTCTTATTTCGTATGCGCTGCTGTTTAGCAAGAGCAGCGTCAGTCCCTGGAAGTTTTACATGGTCATTGTCGGCGGCATTTCTCTGATTCTGTCGGTCGTGGCCTTTGTTGCCTATCCCAGCAATCCGGCAACGGCTTGGTTCCTGACCACCGACGAGCGCGTCCAGACCATCAAGCGCGTCCACGCCGCCACGCGCAGCAGCATCGAGACCAAACGGTTCTGCCGCTACCAGTTTGTTGAGGCCCTCAAAGACCCCATCTCGTGGCTCTTTGCCCTCTCAACGTTTTGCCTGATGCTCTCCAACAACCTGGCCTTCCAGCTGTCTCTGCTGTACGTCGCCCTCGGCGTCTCAGATCTCGGCTCGACGCTTGTCTGGGTCGCCGCCGGCGGCTTTGCTTTGGTGGTGTGTGTCGTTGCTTCTTTTCTGCTGCGCTACTTCCCCGGATACTCGGCCTTCTGGGCTGCTCTTTGGACTTTGCCGGCCATTGCTGGCAGCATCGGCATGGTCGCTCTGCCCTGGGACCGCACCACCCCCTTGTTGGCTTGTTTATTGCTAGCAACCAACACCTGGGGCATGACCTACATCATCACGCTCGCCTGGACCATTTCGAGCTGCGCCGGCCACAGTAAACGCCTCACCCGCCAGGGCATGTTCATGGCCGGCTATGGTATCTCCAACATCATCTCGCCGCAGCTGTGGAACAACACCTCGGCCGCGCCGCGCTACTATGGCACCTGGGCCGCCCAGATCGTGCTGAGTTTCACGCTGGCTCCCTTGCTGTTGATTGTGGCCTGGTTCATCCTGCGCCGCCGCAATGCATCTCGTCGTGTCTGGATCGCCGAACAACACGCGCTCGGCAACTATGGCGAGGGCTATCTGGAGTCGACGGCGGCGGACGGTTCTGTCGTCAAAACGAAAGTCGATGTGTCGATGCTGGATCTGACAGACTATGAGAACAAGTTCTTTTTGTATCCGTTGTAGGGGTGGTGTTGAGTAAAGTGAGGTTGACTGTAGATCAAGAGAGGTTGTCTAGCAAAGCCGGAATGATGAATAGATAGATATTGGTGACGGAATGATATCCACACAGTTACTGGCTGCGCTTTCCCGTAGTGACAACTGTGACATTAGTGAATGCAAACTCTACGCAATTTGGTAATTACAGGCCATCTCTCACAGTCGCGCTTTCCTTCACAGTGGTCAAGGCGCTAGCATGACGCTAACACGACGCACTCCGTAATGCACCCATTTGCTCCTTCCCATCCGCCCCGGATCACGAGACGCTCCTGCCAAAGAGAGACCAAAGAAAGACAGCTCGCCCATCCAAACGGGAAGCTACCCCCTATTGTCTCATCGCATCGAACTTGACCACAATTCGACGTCACTCAAACAACGTCACTTTGTTCGACGAGACCATCTCCACCACGCCCCGACGACAACCGACAAACGACACAGCATCGATAGCTAGACTGCGGACACATTGATTGCATCATTGCATCGACGGTCTCGCTCGACTCTGCATCGCATCGTCCTCGTTCCGCATCGCATCACGACTCGAGCAGCACGACTTTTCTTTTCGACTTTTCGACTTTTCACTTTCTTGGACAACACCCTCCTCTCTTCGACTGCCTCCTCCTCTCAAATGATGACCACCCACCCCCCTCGGTAGCCGGGTCCAACACGACCGGAGTCTCTTCTCCTTCCTCCTTTCTCTTCAAACATCCTTTCCTCATCCTCAAAACGCCGCCATGCCGCAACCACAGGACAATGCGAGGTTCATCCTCCTCGTCATGATGATCCTGTGGCTCAACACAAGCAACGACGCCACCAACGGGATCCTGTCCGCGCCATCCCTCGTCATGGCCCGCGTCGGCCGACAACGGGCCGCGTTTGAAGCTGTTCAACCAACGCAGTGGGGGGATTTCTCGCCACCATCGGCGCCTTCAAACACAAACTCTTCAGAGACGGACACAGACGCTGACGAGACTGGCTACCTCAACATCACTGGCTTCCGCCGAAAAGACAACCTGGCCTGGGACGATCTCGACCGCTTCCGCGCCCGCTGCCTCGAATGGAGCCGCAATGCCTACCCGATAGTGGACGGCGTCAGTTTGTGGGACCGCGGCGAGACGATGCTGACGTGGCAGAATGCGACGGGGTCGGTGGCGGGCGAATGGGTGCGGCGTAACGGGACTGTGGCAAGACACATGTCCGACTACAACATGACGGCAATTACAGAAATGGCTTTCGACTGGGGCGCGGCCAATGCGAATGAAGTGGCCGGCGGTCCGCGAGGAACGGGCTTCTTTGGCAGCGGGCCGAGACCCAAAGCTGGAGAGGCAGCCCTCACAAACGAGACGGAGCTGGCCGGCGACAATACTACAACGACGGCAACTACAGCGACTGCAGCAACTACAGCAGTTGCTGCGGGAGGTCTGTTCAGTCGAACAAAACGGGCCGCGATGGATGTGAATGTCAATGCACAGCCGGCGGCGCCAGTTCCTGCTGAAGGAGCAGCAGCCCAAGCACCTGCAGCTGTTCCTGAAGCAGACGCGGCTGCAGACAAGAAGCCCGATGCAGTCCAAGACCAGCACCCGCTGCGCCCCCGTCCTTTCCCCCTCCAAGCCATCGAATGGGGCCGCAATGTCACGGGCGTCAACGGCCGCATGGTGATGCGTGTCACGGACCAAGACGACGAGGCCGAGTACATGGACGAGAGCGACCGCTTTTCGGACGAACCCCCCACGGGTGGACTCGTGCGTGCGGCCACGGCCACGGTCACTCTCGAAGACGTCGATGGGACCGGCAGCACCTACGATATGCGTTTATATGGCGTCCACTGGCCGCGGCAGGGCGCCATGCTGCTGACCACAACGAGCGAAAGGTTTGGCGGCATCTTTGGCCTGCCACACCTGGCACCGGGCCGCGCCTTCTTTGACTCGAGCAAGAAACTGCTGAACCGCACGATTGAGACGGCCCTCGCCAAACGCGAGTCGACACGGCTCTTTGGGCCGCCCGATGTGGCTGCGTCGGCACCGCTGTGGTCGTCCAATGCCGAGGGCGCGCCCGAAGGACTGACACCGGTGCCGCGTTGTGAGTACGTCATGTACGTGCAGATCCACCCGTTGGATGCATCGCAGTTTTTGCCAACGCGCGGCTCTCGCCGCAAAAGCAAGAGTCCTCTCCGAAAGAGGGGTGACTCTGATACCAGCTCGAGCATTCCTATCGACACCCTCGACACTCTTCAGTCGCGCAACGTGCCCGACGACTTTGGCTACAGCCAGGACGACATGACACGCCTCATGCAGGGCATCGAGCACGAAATGCGCTTCCCCACGGGCGCGCCCATCTTTGGCCGCCGCGGTGTCCCCGAGATGCAAATGTCGGCCGTCCTCTACTCGCCCGACTGCTCGTACTTTATCGAGACCAAAGGCCCGCCACATTTCGCTTCGGCCGGTACTGGTCAACAACAACAGCCCCTCCTCCACCTCCGCGGCAAAAAGGCCGAGTCCATTGTCTACGATGCCCGTCTTTGGATGCTCGCTTTCGGCGCCGTCCTCTTTGGGCAGGTCCAGCTGTTCTTGGGCCAAGTCCGCGAGACCTACACGCCCTCCACGCTCGGCCGCATCAGCTTTACGACCATGGCCGCCATGGTGCTGGCCGATGGGCTTGTTTTTAGTGCAGCCGCTGCCTGGTCCATGACGGCGTCGGCCAGCTTCTTGCCTTCTCTGGTGGTTGCCTTTTCGGCCTTTACGTCCATGACCATTGGCGGCTATTTCCTGTCGGAAATCTACACGGCGCAAGAGCCCGAACGCCGCCGCCGTGACCGCCAGGAGATGCAGCAGATCCAGCAGCGGCAGATGGAGGTTAGAGAGCGACTGCGCCAGCACTATGCCAACATTGCCAGTGCCCGTGCGGCGGCGGTGGCGGTGGCGGCGGCAGGGACTGCGCCGACTGCAGGTGCGACGTCAGGTGCGACGTCAGGCGCGGCTGCTGCACCGACTGCAACTGTTCCTCCTCCCCCTCCAGCGCGAGCTCCCTCCCCGCCCATCATTATCCCATCCGACCAAGACATTGACGCCGAGATTGCCGACAATGTCCAGGCTGCCGCGACACCTCTCTTGCCAGCCCCCGTCACAGCCGGCGCTGCTGCTCCTGCGGGTGCCGCAACAGCAGCGACGAATACTGCCGCCACAGTCCCCATGCCGCCCTCTATCCCTTTTTCGAACATGGCCGGCCGCATGGTCATGATTGGTATCGTCGTCATGTTCCTCAGTCTCGCCGCCACGACCTGGTGGGCCGCCCTGCGCTCGACCTACGCCAACATTGTCTGTTTTATTTACTTGTCCATGTGGCTGCCCCAGATCGTCCGCAACATTGAACGCAACAGCCGCCGCGCCTTTGCCTGGCGCTTTATTGTTGGCCAGTCTCTGCTGAGGTTGATGCCCATCGCCTATTTTTATCTAAAAGCAGACAACGTCCTGTTTGCTCAGACCGACTGGCGCTCATTTGCGGGGCTGGTCGTCTGGGTCTGGGTCCAGCTGTGGATTTTGGTGGCACAGCACGAGCTTGGCCCGCGTTTTGGTATTCCGAGCAGCTGGGTCCCCAAAGCCTGGGAGTACCACCCTGTGCTGAGAGAAGACAATGTCGAAGCGGGTGGCCTGCCCATTGGTCTGGTGTCGACGGACGAGCCTGTCACCAGCCCCGACGAAGGACCAGCTGGCTCGGCCAAACGCCGGCCGTCCCATCCCACCCCCGCACCGGCTGGCCACAGCCACAGCCACAGCCACAATCCCAGCAGTGTGGCCGCCAACACCAACATCTGGACCATGGACTGTGCCATCTGCTGCGAGGTGCTGGATGTGCCTGTCGTCCGTGCCGGCGCCGGCGATGCTGGCGTCTCGTCCATTGCCAACAGCGTCTCGGGCGTGCTGGCCCGTCGCCAGTACATGGTCACACCCTGCCGGCACATCTTCCACACAAAGTGTCTGGAGGGCTGGCTGCGGTTCCGGCTGCAGTGTCCCATCTGTCGTGAAGAGCTGCCGCCGCTGTAGGCAGTCTGTGCGTTTCCTGGCATTTGTTTTTCAAGGCGTTTCTGATTCTTTCTTTTCCTGTCCAGCATCCCTTCTGTATATACGACCCGGCTTCTTAAAAGTGGCCAACAGCTTCGAGAAATAAAGCGGCTTATTGTTCTCACATTGTTCTCTATATTATTATATCTTACATATTTTGGTACACTCTTGGTACACTCTTGGTACACTTCCTTGGCACAGCATAGACCCCATTCTTTCAACTCAACGCGAACGATAAGAGGGCGCATAGCCCGGCCCGGCAGCCGGTCCCAGTCCGGCCACATTGCTCATTGCGCGCAGCAGCGTCTCCAACTTCTGCGCCTCGTCCGAGTCGGCGCCGTATTCTGCACGCGCTCGGCTCATGCCCCTCTCAAGAAAGTACTCGTCCATCAAGGTGCTCGAGGTATGTCCCAGCCTTGCTCCTGCTGCAGCCGCTCCTCCTCCTCGCGCTCCCGTCGCCGCTCCTTCTGCCGCGCCCGCTTTCGAGCCGCCTTGGCCTTCTTATTGGCAATGCGCTGCTCATCTTGGCGGGCCAGACGGGCCTCCTGCGCGGCATGGTCGCGGGCAATCTGTGCCTGGCGCTTCGCCTCTTCTTCGGCTCTCCGTTCTCTCCGCAGCCGTTCCTCAACTTCCAGTCTCTTCTCATTGACCAAAGCCTCTCTGGCTGCGACTGCTTCTTTGGCCTCTCCTTTGGCCTCTCCTTTGGCCTCTCTTTCGGCGGCTGTTTTTTCGGCGACTGCTTTCTCTGCCGCAGCCAGCTTATCTGCTGCAGCTTTCTCACCAACCGCCCTTTCTGCAGCGGCCTTGTCAGCTGCCGCCTTCTCGGCTGCCGCCTTGCTCTTCTTCACTTGGTTCGTCCGGCGACGGCGGAACGCAATCAGAGACTCGCCTGACGACGACGTCGTCAAGGACGACATGGACGCCCAACGACGGTGTGACTGGTCGTGCGGTACGCGGGCAAGGTTCTCTGCATTCAGGGGAGCGCCACCCTCGGCAGTGTCTGTCTTGGACAGAGTAGCCGAAGTTGTTGGCGACGGAGCTGACGGGGCTGACAACGCTGCCAGAACGGCTTGTCGGTTTCTCACAGGAGCAGCCGCGGGTGTGGCTGCAATAGGCGTTGGGGTCGGCGCCAGTGTCGGGGCCAGTGCTGCAACAGCCGGGACTGGACGCGAGGCAGGGGCCGGGGACGGTGCTGATATCGAGGTTGATTCCAGTTTCGCCGTGACCTGAGAGATGTCGTCGGCCGCCTTGCTGGCCTTCTCATCTGTCTTTTCTCGGATGGGCAGATCGACCTCGGAACTCGAGTTTGATGCTGGGCCGGTTTTCTTTCCTACGGGTGTTGCCTGTGGACTGTTGAAGATGAACGCTTCTGGTGTCTGGTCTCGAACAAGCTCAATCTTGTCCACGCTCTTTTCATAAATAGTCAAGCTTCTCAGGTTGTCGGCCAAGTCGCCCTCGACAATTCTCTTGACACTGAGGTTGTCAGGGTTGCTAGCGTTAGAGCTGTTGCTAGTGATGGCACTGCTGTCGATCTTAACTGTGTCGTCGTTGGCACCCTTGATGGTCTCCGAGTCCGATTCTACATCTACATCCGACAAAGCATCGACATCAGGCTCCGAGCTAGCCGATGCTGGCGATGATGGCCGCCGGTACTTGTCCTTGTCAGGACGCGTGCCACGCAACTCGGGATGCTGATGGTAGCACTCGTAATTACCGCCCACATGGCAAAAGTCGCAGTGGGAGCAGAGCATATAGCGTTCCGTTGGGTGCTGGCAGCCGCAGTCGGAACAGCGAGGTCGGCCTGGGAACTTGGACCGGAAGAACTTCTTGATGACAAAGCGAGGTGCAGAGATGAGCGTGTGCCGTGGCTTTTTGCGCGATGCATAGCCGGGGATCTGGTACCGAATCTCGCCGTTGACATGCACAATGTCCTTTTCGTCTCTATCATTGTCAACAGTGACATCGTCGACATCCTCGTAGTTGAGGTCGTCGGCGTAGCCGCCCTCGGGGATGTCGACGTAGTCTTCGTCGTCACCAAGATTGTTGACGGTGGTCGATGTCTTGGGCGTGGGCTTGTCGAGCTTCGTGGTGGTGGTGGAAGTCTTGCGTGTTGTTTCCTTTCTAGTAGAACCGATCTGGTCGAATCGTCGGCTTTGGCCATTCGAGGCTTTGACAGGCCTGTCTTTGGCCGAGGCATTCTTGGCCACATCTTTGACAATGACAAAGCCAGCCGAGATCGCCTCGCTCGTCGTATTCGTCGCTGGAGGCGGAGACGATGCCGTGGCTGCTGGGGCCGTTCGGATCGGCAGCTGTGTCTCAACGGCCTGTTTCGCCGCAGGCTGAACCGGTGCCGGCTTGTCGATGGACGGCTGCTGCACAGCCGGCGTACTCGTCGTCTGCCGTACCGTCTGTGATGCCTGCTGTGCACTTGGCTGTGGCTGTGGCTTTTGCTCCTGCACTTCAACAGGCTCTCTGAAGTTCATTTCGCCGCCTCTGTCCACCATATTCCACACAAAATCATTCCAGCTCAGAAAAAGCTCCCACACGATCTTGTCGAGCTTCTTCTTGTGTTTCGTCTTCCGGATACGTCTTAACTTGAAGGCATGCAGGCGGTTCTCCCAGTGCGGGTCTGCCTCCTCCAACATGTTTATGCAGTGCCATATCCGGACTTGGTCTGACATATCGCCCGCGAAGCTCTTGAGGATGTCATAATGCTGTTCGAGTGCTTCCAGAAAGTGGCGGAGAGTCGGGTAGTCGTATGGGCGGATATAGAGGTAGTTTTCGAGAGCATCACGGCCTTGCCGCCGATACGGGACCTCTTTTTCGTGGACATAATGCATCGTCTGCGCCTGTGCCAGCCTATGCTGCTGTCACTGCATGTGGGTATTTTTGTCAATGGAGTCCTTCCGGCAGATGTGGGAGATGAGGGAGATTGGCGATGTTACGCGATCTTGCTGTGGGCGGATGGGGGTCGATTGCGACGTTGAGAGCGTCCATGATGCAGGAAAGAAAAGCACGGATAGATAAAGGATACAGAAACAAAACAAAACAAACGCTCGCTGGAGCTGCTGGAGCACACGTTGGGCTGATTGCGCAAGCTGTGTCAAGTCAACTAACAACTTCAGGAGCAGGGGACCCAAAAACTCGTAATTTAACTTTTTTTTTCGGGCCCCTGGCCCGGTCGACAAGCTAGAGAAAGAATGGTTCAAGGCGCACCGGTTAATAGTCAAACGCGAGCAGTGATCGGTCTTTGAGCCTCGAACAGCAACGCTTGAGACGTTCAGGCAAGCAAAGTAAACAAAGTAAACATGAAAAAGTTCAATTGACTTCAATTGATTTCGGAATTGTCATTGTAAAACTTGCGGCACTTGACGCTGTTGGTAGCCGTGTGGAGAAACGTCTTGTCGTTTCGGTCGGGTGCAGCGGGAGGAGGAAATGAGTCGAGTATGTGTAATCTTGGTGAAAGAGAGAGAGAGAGAGAAAACAATTGAGGAGAAGAAAGAAATGTGACGATGCATGAAAGAAAAGGGGCTTGCACTTGCACCCTTTGTTCCTTCCATACCTTGCTTTGCTTGTTCTGCACTTTCCATAAAATTGAACGTGAACCATCACGTGCCTTCCGATTGTGGATTCAGCTATTTTATTCGGGCAAGGGGAAAGGAAGGTGCGACAGGCGCCTGAGAAAAGCTAAGCTGCAGCTAGGGACAGGAGGCCCCCACCTATGACGACACTGGCGGGGTTGGAGCTTGTCGGGGAAACAGAAGGAGACAAATACGGAGTAATCACTTTGTCTGGCCGAGGATAGAAGGGGCATGGGAAAGAGGACGAAAAGAGGAAAAGGAGGAAAAGGAAGAAAGGGGAGAAAAGAAGGGAAAGAAGGGATCAATGCCGGCCAATGGGCCAATTGGGAAGGAGCAGGTTGCGGCGTGAACGCGGAAGGAACGAGAGGATCAAGAGGGAAATACGACGGCATGCAATGCACGTCGGAGACGCAAGACGGGCTATCAAGGCCAAGATACGGGTCGGATAGGGAAGCAACGAAGCAAGGAACGGGGGCGCGTTGGAAAGTGCAACCGGGTGTAGAAAGAGCTAGGGGAATAAGGAGGACAACAAAAGCAAGGAAAGAGCCAGCAACACAGAATGAGGAAACAACGACCAACACAATAAAGGCTTTCACTTTTTTGGTCGTTTTCAGATAAAAGCAGCGAGAATGATAGCAGGATGCGGACGAGGACGGCGTCACAGATGATCTTGGCCGTCTTGACCATGCAGTGCAATAGACGGCTTGTGAATGGACACATGCAAGAAACGCGGGCCTTTTTAGTAAGTCGCGCGGAAAGGGAAGCGTGGAAACCATTCCCACTTTCGATGTATCTTGTCCTTTCCTCCTTCCTCTCTTTGAGCCGTTCTTTCTTGTCTTAAGGTTCCCCTTGGACTTGTTTCTGCAGATCTCCACTTTTAAGCTTTAGTTGCGGTTTCCCTCTCCCTCAACCACAACTGTCATCCTTCCTTCGGCCCCGTCTTCCCTGGTTGTAGAGAAGGAGCAACCCGCGCGCCGTTTCGTGTTTAAAACCTCTCGCTTTCGCAGTCTGTTGTTCTTCTCAATTTCCTTTTATTTTTACTTGGAAACTCTGCGTTTCAGCAACGATCTACAAAACGGTCTCAACTCTACGTCCGCTTTCCCACTATTCATCCTTTTCATCCTTCACATCCTTCTCCTCTTCTCCTCTTTTTCTTTCTCCTCCTTTTCTTTCTCCTCCACAACCACCCCACCTCCACCATGGCTATCAACACGATCCTGTTCGACTGCGACAACACGCTCGTCCTCTCTGAGGAGCTGGCGTTTGAGGGCTGCGCCGACCTCCTCAACGAGATTTGCGCCTCCAAGGGCGTCGACCCCGCGCCCAACTTTACCGGCTCGACCCTCATCACCGAGTTCGTCGGCCAAAACTTCCGCGGCATGCTCACGTCGCTGCAGTCGCGCTACGGCTTTCCCTTGACGGCCGACGAGACCAACTCGTACGTGCTGCGCGAGGAGGACGTTGTGATTGCCAAGCTGCGGCAAGCACTCAAGCCCTGCGTCGGTGTCGAGCCCCAGCTGGAGGCCCTCCAGAAAGAGAACAAGCACCTGCTGGCGGTCGTCTCGTCGTCGGCCCTGCGCCGCGTCAAGGCGAGTCTGGAGGTGGTCAAGTTTGACCGCTTCTTTGCGGGCGACCACGTCTACTCGGCCGCGACGAGCCTGCCGACGCCGACCTCCAAGCCGGACCCGGCCATTTATTTGCATGCACTCAAAGAACTGAGCAAGGAGGCGAGCGAGGCCGTGGCCGTCGAGGACAGCCGCAGTGGCACGCTAAGCGCGACGCGGGCGCAGATCCGGACAATTGGCTACGTGGGTCCCTACCCGCAAGAAAAGCAGGCGGAGATGGAGAAGGTTCTGCGGGATGCCGGCGCGCAGGTGATTATGCAGAGCTGGGACGAGTTCCCGGCGAAGCTGGAGGAGATTTCGAAGCTGTAGCTGTAGAGTGGCAGATGAGGTGAGAGTGATGAGCGAGACGATCCATACATTTGATACAGGTAGACGAACGACTACAACTGTCTATTCCATTGCATTTTTTTACATTGCGCTCAATTTTATACCAAATTCCGTCGTCTACTCATTGACATTACTATTACGTGTCTATATGTGTCTATGTGTGTCTTTATATATTCTGTTTACATATTCTGTTTATATATCGGCCGCCTCTGAATTACTGCATCAAAAAGGTATTAACACTTTGAAGAGTGGCCCGGCTGGGATTCGCGTGAGGCATGGCTGCCATGATGCGGGCCAGCCGCACACGGATCATGTCCTTGTTGAAGAGGGCCTTGTCAAAGGAGAACTCTGAAAGGTCTCGCAGCTCGCCGGTGTCGTCAAAAAAGTAGCACAACAGGCCCAGCGCTGTACCAACAGAGACGTCCCGTCCCGTCGGGCAGAGGACACGCAACCGCTTTGGAGATGCGTTGCTGGTGTCACTACCATTCTCCTTCTCCAGAAAATCCCTGGCTTTTTCACGCACCAGGAAAAGCGCATACCGCAGATTCCGTGCAATCACCTTGTCCTGCTTGCCAAGACCGACCTCACAGCTGTTGGGCGACTTCCACCAGGTCGCGTGCTCGGTGGTCTGCCGAACAAAGGAGATTTGGTAGATATTTGAGGCTTCTGGTGGTGGCGGCGGTGGAGATTCACCGGTCCACTGTCCAGCAGAGAGGTATGGAGTGATGACGGTCTCGGTAAAGGCCTCGCCGGTAGTAGAAGGAGCACTCTCGCTGCCTGCCTTGACGATGGCCGATATCAGTGCCGGCAAGTCGGCCTCGGGCGTTTCGAGGAGCATTTCGCTGTTCTTCCAAAACAGCTCTGGCGTCAGGTTGTGTGCCCAGTTCTCGGTGTCGTCAGCCGCGCCTTGGATGTAGCCGGCCTCCTCGCCCTCTTCGCCGTCTTCGCCCGTAGCTGGTACCCGAGACGATGTGCAGCAGAGCACCACATTAAAGCGGTCGCGCAGGTCCTCAACATCGGGCCATGGCATATCGGGTGTGACCCAGACTGGACGCAAAGGCTTGCCGTTTGGCAAGTTCTTCTGTCGCCACGCGACGGGATCTGAGCTCAAATCATCGCCCAAGCGGAACACACCCAGTGCGTTGAGGTTCTCAACAAAGCCAGGCACTCGTGCAAGCATCTGGCTGTGTTCGGATGCAGAGACGACACCCGGTGGCGTATACAGTGTCTGGGTATCTTTTTGTGCCGCCTCGTCTCGGCCGCCCTCGCCTTCTGGGACGCCTTCTGGAAAGAGTGCCCGGTTCAGCACACAGCACCATAGAGGCACTGTCTTGCTCAGAGCATCCGGCATCCGCTTGCCGCGCCGTGTAGAGTCGACCAAGACGCAGCCTCCGCCTTTTTCTGGCGAACCTCCGCAGAGAAGTGCCGGCAGATGCAAGTTCAAGCGCCGCGTGCTAAACTTCCACTGGTTCGTGTGGCCGTCCGTAGACTTGAAATACGCCGAACCGCCCTTGGTCGTCACCGGAATGTACCAGCTGCCGCAGCGCTCGTTGGCCACAACAACAAAGTCTGGGTAGCGCGCGGCCACCTCGGCCACAAAGGCGGCATCGCGGCAGATCGACTTGAGCCGGTGGGTGATGGACAGGTGCGAGCGGCGCAGATCGCCGAGGACGCGCGCAAAGTTGTGGTTGGCCTGGTCCGAGGCAAAGATCAAGTCGGCCGTCGCATCGTCGGGCATGGTCTCGCTGTCACTGGCCGACGTGGCGGTTGGTGGTTGTGTATCGAGTGTGTGTGTGTGATGGGATGGGATGAGTTAAGCTTTGAGGTGGTGAAGCTGGGTTCAGGCAAATATTTTGCTGCGCGCCTGGCGCCATGCCGTTGGTGCCCGCCCGCTAAAGTCCGCTCTTAGTGCACCTTAGTGCACCGTTGAGGAAATCCTCCAGCACATCTCGGCATAAGTATTAAGGCTTAGCGCGTATCCTGTCCATCCCATAACTTGAACTCTGTCTCATATTCAGACTTCAACCTCAGTCCGCTCTGGTACGTATTGCCAAGTCCAGTACTCCGTAACTCGTTTCATTTTCCTGAAATAAATCCCAAAGAAGAAGAGCAAACTTACCCGATGAGTCCCAGAACTTGGACAGTTCTGGGAAAGCTGCTGCACCAATAAGCAAGACCACTTCGGGGTGCCCGAAATTGTCGTTGTTCGCCGGTCGGTTCGTCTACGTGTAAGTATGTTCTTTCCCGTTGTCGGCACTTAGGCCGGTCGGGCAGTCACGTCGTTGGAAGTCTAGAGAACGGCCTCTCGCAGCGTCGTATTGTTCTCTCCATTTCTTGCAAACGGCAGCGCCGATGGTGTGGGGATCCTCGACGACAAGCCGGCAAGCGGATGGCAGTAAGTCTGAGGAAATGCGTAATGCAAGGCTTCTCGAATATTGCGATGTCCCAAGAGAGTCCTGATAGGCTATCGAAGATGTGAGTCGGATATGGTTATCGGTTATCAAGGCCTCCGGTGCTGCAGGTAAGACTGCTCATCAGTCGAGTGTGCCAATGTATGTTCTGCAACTGTAAAAGCATATTCGGTTCAGTCATCAATCGTCGTGGTGGATGCCGTATCATAGTTTGTCGTGCTTCGTTGATGCGTGCTGATGTTTTCAAGTCGCATGTTTTTGTTGTGTCAAAGCTTCTAGTTTATTGCGTGATTTCACGACACTAAGAAGGGCTGCCCCGGGTCGATAAGACAGAAAGAACAATAGGGGGCTCTTGCTTCTTTTCCCTTCTTCTGCCGTTCGATTATCCCGAGAGAGAATGGAAAGCACGCCCAACTGGCTCCTTCCGTCGCTTTGCTCCACTCCCCCTTTCTTTTCCCCTCCACTGCTCCTTCCTCCTCGTAGGGCTGACCCGAATGTAAACAAGTTTCCAAACATGCAAGTCGCAATGCGCGTCTGGTCAACTGCCCGGGTTGCTCTTTCTGTACTCTGTGCTTTATAAACTCGGTACTTTTGCTCCTTCCTAGCCGAACTCCACGCCTTTCTACTGCGACTGCCGCCGTTTTGTTTCTTTCTCTCTCCTCTCCCCTTCCCTCTTCCCTCCTTCTCTCCTTCTCTCCTTCTCTCCTTATCCGCCAATACTGGGCTCTATTCTGCTCACACGGCTTACCTTATCACCCTCCTTTATGCATGGCCTAATATTCTTCTCAATAGTGCATCGAACTGCATGAGCAGTCGCCTTTGCATATCCCCAATCAACAAACGGTAGATGCAAGTCGACGGTCCATCGACCACAGTCTCGAGTTTTGGTCCCCATTTTTTTTGTCCTGGCATTTGACCATACGGAGTACGGAGTACATAGGGCTGAAATGGGCGGGAGCATCCACTGTTTTGTCAGTCGCCGACCTCTATCAACCATACGACCTTTGTGCTACTCTGTACACTGCCAGACGAACAGACTTACATCCCGTCACATTGCAGATCAAGTGCAGATGAGGAGCTGGATGGTACAACAATGAGCTGGTTGAGTTGACTCGTGTTCTGCATGAGTGACAAAAACGAAAGAAAAATAAACGAAAGAAGAAAATGAAAGAGAAAAGAAGGAAGAAAGAAATTTCAAATGGTGGAAACAAAACATGAAAGAAGACGCACAGCCTGTGGTGTCCTCGTGGTACTGCGTGAACACACTCCTGGATAAGCCACAGAATGTGCCAGAGAGCACATAAACAGAACACAATCAAACGGAGGCTCGTCCCGTTTCGTATCCTTCTCCCGTCGCAAGGGTGCATCGTAAAAGCAGAGTGACATTCATTCGAAGCCGTCGAGACGTCGTATTACCCTGTGCCACCAGGCAAACCGTCACATATCACGTCACTACTCAACGGCTCTCGCTTGATGCAACGGCTGCCCGTGTCTGTATGTGTATTCATAAATATTCGTGTGTGGCAGAAGCACGAAAGCACAGTCACAAAGTGGCATGCCGCAGCAGTGGCACTCTTCCAACGGTGGTCATTTAACGGCGGGTTTCCGATGATAAGCCCCTTGACATACAAAAGAAGCTCAAGAGTAAGATATAAGACACATCTCGGCTCTTGTCGACTCTTCGCCTCCTTCTCACCTCGTACAAGACGTGTCTGTCTCTGCATCCTTCTTATCATCTTTTCTTCTTCCTCTTCCTCTCCCCCAACCCTGTCGAGCCTGTCTTTTCGTACAATAATCTTGTGCTTTTCCTCGCGTTCTTTTTCTCCTCGTTGTCTGTTTCTGCATGTTTCTGCATGTTTCTGCGTGCCTCTGCGTGTCTCTGCATGTCTCTGCATGTCTCTGCATGTCTCTGCGTGTCTCTGCGTGTCTCTGTTTTGTCTCTGTTTTGTCTCTGATGCAGTTTCTCATTCTCACGATATTACTCGGTTCTTCCCTTTCCCTCAATCACTTTTGCCTCTTCTTCTTCTTCCACCCATCCCAGCAGCTCGTATTAGTCGCCTGCCAAACCCACCCCAGACCTGGTCTACCAGCTCCGATATCTTCTGTTGAAACAGCTCGACTGTGCCGCACACCCGCTGTCAATTATTGCCTGCCTCCATCACTAACAGTGACGAAATACCAATGACGCCGTCGACTTAGTACGGGGCATCCAGAGCAACACAAGACGGCACGGCACGGCTCGGTCGTTTCCTTCCTATTGAGCAAAGAAGCCTCCGTGTTTTTCTTTGCAACGTTTCTCGCTTGCCACCACGAACCCCGTCGGTCTAACCACCCCCTGCACACCCGCGCCAACCTTAACTCGGGCGCTACCCTGCAAGATTTCCCAGCCTGCACACTCTTGCTGTGTCTTTTGCCCTCACATTTGGGACATTTCCGATCTCCTTGCTCCGCCAAGTCGGGTTTGACAGGATGACAGGCCGACTATGAGGCAAGCGGCCCCTAATTTTAGAGTACAAACGTACCAAAGTTAGGGAAAAAAAAAGAAAAGGAAGAAAAAGGAGAGGGGAAAGGAGAGGAAAAAGGAAAGGGAACAAGCGGTCAGAGACAAAACGGTGACTTTGAGAGAGAAGAGAAAAAGGCGAGCAAAGAACAAATATTCCACACGCTTTTACGCTTCTTCGCTCTTTCCCATTTCCTCCGTTCCCTCTGAACTATCTTATTCTCGTGGTCGCTCGTACCTACCCGCTCGGTCCTCGTCCTTCGCTCCTTCCCGCCCATCGAAATCGGTACACCGAACGGCGAACAGCAGGCGCACCTTCCCAAGCTCCAGCACAGAAAACACAAAACCTTCCATCCTACCTTCCGTGCAGGAGAAGGAACGACCCCATCGCGCCTACCATACCCACGCACCACACAGTAAAACCGAACCTGCAAAGCAAATCCACCGCCCTACAGCAAAACCCACCCCGTCATCTCTCCACTTTAGCGGCTCTACACAGAAAGAGCCACCCAGACAGTATTCCATCAGGCAGGTCCAACCCACGAAAATAAAGGTGAGTGAAAGAAGATACAACAGTACTACGGAGCCTGCTGCTCCGCACTACAGCGTAATGAGAGAAAAAGGCACAGGCACGGGCAAGACTAACAGTGCAACGAAGGAGCGATCCGGGCGAACGAAGCTACCATTTGACGCCGATCGCGATTGCCACCAGCATTTTCCCCCCTCCTTCGCGGAGTTCGATTTGCACTTGTTCTAAAACAGAGCCTGGCTTCTTTAGGTCTCTGGCTCCTGCCTCGCCAGACTTACCAGACCAAAGACGAAGGAACTACTGTTAGGAATCCCGCCTCTTCTTTCCCGTTTCACCTTTTTGCTCTCTTTTCTTTTTCCCTCCTTCCCTCTCATCTCTTTCCATATCTCCATCTTTCCTTCTCTTTTTTCTACTTTTTGGCGCTCCTTCCATCTAGTGAGCCCTGTTCCCTTTTTGTTTTACTTCGTTCAGGACCGTTTCGATTTTCGTACGGGAAAGGGCGATTCATCTTACGTCCGGAGCTTGCGCCTTCCTTTCCCCCCTACTACGAAGTACTAACTGAGTAGCCCAGAACTTCCGATTTGCCGTTGCATGCACACTTTGCGCTTTCCTCAATCCTTCATTTCACTACTCCGTACTCCCGCGCCTTCTCCTCTTTTTTTCGGCTCTTGCATCTCAACGGTCTCAAATCGTCGACGCGGTGATAATCACTCACATCAACATCGGCCAACGTCGACCAAACACCAACTCGACGACAAGCCGATACCAACGGCCACCACGACCAACAACAGCGGACGGCGTACTTTGACAGTCAACGGCCAACACTCAACACGCAACGGTCACCCCCAGATCCAGTGTCGATCGCCAGAGGAATATCCAGGACTTTTGTTGATTTGTTTTTCTTTACGTTTGTCTTTCTGGCTCTCTTTTCTCTCCCGTCTCTCGTTTCCTGGCCCGATCTGCCAGACCACAACCCGGATGCCCATGCCGCATATCGCGTCCCCCATGGCCGTGACGCCGTGACCCTGTCACACATCGTTATCGTCTCGTCTTTTTTACTATTCGATCAGTATCTTTACCGGGCTTTTTCGGTTTCTTCCCAGTCACATTTCCAGCAATATGGCGTCAAATCCGCCGTCTGGCCACGTCCCACCCGCCGCCTCTTCGTCTTCAGACGCGACCGCCGCCGATGCCCCTAGGCGGGGACGCGCCAGCCGGCCCAAAGTCAAGACGGGCTGTAAAGTCTGCAAGGAAAGGAGAATCAAATGCGACGAGAAACGGCCATCCTGCTCACAATGTGAGCGCTCCAAGAAAGTGTGCACCGGCTACCCGCCACCGCCCCGTAGCTCAAGGCCCTTTGAGGAGGTCGCCATTGCCCCGAGGCCGGTCCTGGCCGCTGCCCCGTCTGCCCTTGCGCCCGCTCCTCTGGCAGCAGCACCAGCACCGTTAGCACCACATCCGTTGGCTCCCCTTGCACCAGGAGGTCCTGTTGCCCTCGCAGCTGCACCACGATCCTATCCCCCAACAGGACCAGCATATACACAGCCCATCCGGCAGTCCATCCAGCCACAACTGCGACCACGGCAGCCGCTTCTGCCTCAACAGCAACAGCAATTACAACCTCGTATTCAGTCACAGTTTCCTATCCCTCCTCTCCAATCTCAATCTCAGTCCCATTCTCAGTCCCAGTCGAAGCCAGCACCGTCGGCGTCTCAGCAGTTGCAAACCACGCAACGCCGGGTCCAGAAACTGCAGCAGAGACGCAGCGTGCTGCCCAATATCCCTATTGCGGCTTTGGCCACGATATCGGGACACACCATCCAGTACCATCCGTCCATCAACCTTCCCCTCACAGAACAGGAAGGCCTCTACTTCCAGCTCTTCCGCCTCCAGACCGCCAGCGAGCTGTCCGGCTTCTTTGACGACGTCTTTTGGACCCGCCTCGTGCTTGCAGAATGCCACTCCGAGGCCGCCATCCGCCACGCCACCGTCGCCCTCGGCGCTCTCTACAAGACGCTCGAGACGACGACAGAATCACCGCCGACGTCGCCCGCTGACTCTTCGCACAACAACCACGATAGCGCCCGTGAGCACTGGCAGGCTGCACTCAAGCAGTACGCAGAGGCGTGCCGCGAGGTGCGGATGATTAGCGGCGAAGACGAACGTGCACAGCGCACCCGGCTCATGGCCACGGTCCTGCTCGCGTGCTTCGACTCGTTTATTGGGCACCACAAGCATGCCATTGTTACGATCCAGAGCGGCTTGGCCCTGCTCAACCAGCTGCGCGTCGACCGCCGCCGCGCTCTTGTCGACCCGAGTACTGCGTCTGAGCCCGTCGAGAGCGAGCTGACGCAAATGTTTACACGCCTCGCCATCCAGGCCAAGTCGTATGACATGGCCTTTCACTTTCCGCAGCCCTACGTCGTCCAGCTCATGTCTACCGGCAAACCCGCCACGCCGGGTAATACAACCACTAAGCCGTCTGGGTCCACACCAGACAGTGCGAGTGCGACCTCTCCACCGGCTGCCGCACCTGCCGCACCTGCCGCCCCTGCAAGCGAAGCGCCCCCGCTGCCGACGTCAACCCACCAAAACCCCATCCCCGCCCAGTTCACAACTCTCCGTGAAGCCCGGCTGTCGTGGGATACGCTGTTGGAACATATTTTCCGGTACATGGAAATGATGCTGCAGCTAGCCAACGGACCACCTAATCTGCTTCCTGTGTCGATGAAGAGCCATGGCACGCGGTTCGCGGCGTTAATGGAGGCCTGGTCAAACGCCTTTGAGCCGCTGCTCATCAACCGCCACCGCCCGGGCGTCAGCACCCAAGAGAAATGTGGCATTGCCGTCCTCAAAATGTTCCAGATTATGGGCGTCATTTTGTATGTGATGACGTTTAGCGACTCGGAGATGATGTTTGATTCGTACCAGCAGCAGTTCAAAGAGATTGTCGACCTGGCTAGTGAGGTTGTCGGCGATGAAGAGCGCCGTGCGGCGGCGGCCCGCTGTCCCGACCCGACCAAGTGTGTCCACGATTTCCATAGTAACCACGGTGCCAGCTTTTCCAGCTCGGGTGCCGAAAGCGGCGATAGCGGCCGCGACAACTACGACACCCGCCATGGTTTCGAGTATCGCACAAGCCATATCAAGGCCAGTTTCAGTACAGATCTGGGCATCGTGCCGCCCCTCTATGTCGTCGCCACCAAATCGCGCGACCGCGTGCTGCGCCGGCAGGCCATTCAGCTTTTGCGGAGCAGCGCACGGCGCGAGGGCATGTGGGACAGCGAGCTGGCAGCACGGATTGCCATGTGGGTGGTGGACATTGAGGAAGAAGGCGAAGAGGACGAGTTTTACGAAGCCCTGCAGCGGTACGGCCATGTCGGTATGGGAGCGAGTGCGGTTGGCGAGGTTGCCTTGTCGCCCGACGCGTTTCTGCTGCTGCAGCAAGGACAGCAGCAGCCACAACAATCCGAACAGGCACAACAACAACAACAACAACAACAACAACAACAACAACAACAGCCAGCGTCTAGGGGCAGCTCGGTTGATTTTGGCGCTGTGCCGCTCGGCCCCGGCGGCAATGCACGCTGGGACATGCGGCGGGCCAGCCAGGCATCCGTCCTGCACACCACGAGTAGCAGCCATAGTACTAGCAGCTCGACGGCCTCGCCGCAAGACCTGCATGCCTCTCTGGCGTCGCTCCAGTCGGCGTCGTCAAATTTGTCAAACCTGTCGTCCCCACCCCTCCCATCGCCGCCCGTTCCAGCTGTCGCACCCGTCCCCGTCACGGCCTTTTCTCATATTACGGCCCCGCTCGACCCCAGCCTGCCCTACTACATGCAGACCCAGCACCCCATCCCTGCCAAGAAGCGTGTTTTGGTGAAATCATGCGAGTTTGACCTGCGCGAACACACCGCGACGCTCAAGTGCGGAACGCGCGGTCTGGCAGCGGATGCTCTCGACGCCAAGACCCGGCAGACCCAGATCAGGTGGTGATCTAGAAGGGTCGAGGGCCTGCTTTGTTTTCTTTATTGCTTATTGTATATGTTTTGTTGGTCATTCTTGGGTACGGACATGATACGGTGCATGGATGGGTTGGTTATGTGTTATATACCCCATGGGATTCTTTTTTTTTTTTTTGGAAAACGAGCCAGATAATGTGCTTCAGATTAGCAGCAGGTAATCAACAGGATGGTAGCTTTAGTAGTATGGATTCGCATACCTTGCTGTATCCTTTAATCGATATTGTTTTATATCCAATTATGAGAGTGTAGATTACGGCGGGTTGTATTTGATTTATTCTCACTGCAAATATTGTCATTTTTTGTTTTTGCTTTCTGTTTCTTTTTGTTTTCTTCTTTTTCTTCTTCTTTTTCTTCCAAAAAAAAGTTTATAAAACCCAAATAAAACCCAAATAAAAAAGCAATCAAGTCAGGAATGTATAAATTAGTAGAATAGGCTGACACCCAACACACAGTCATAACGCAAATGCTATGTTTTTCTTGTAAATGTATCTCGTTCTGTGTCGCTCCTGCCATCTGGTGACATGAATTTGTCGCTCTTGCACTTGCAGTGGAAGCACGGACCAGGTGAGACTGTTGGTCGCAACCAAAAACCAACTCAACTGGCAGGCGCGAGGCGCTAGGCGTTAGGCGCTAGGCTGGAAAGGCAAGCAGGCAAGCTAAGAGCACCAAGAAAAAAAACAGAGCAGGAGCGACACAGGAACAAACAGCCTGCCTGCCGTCCTAGCTTTCTTTCTACGCTTTCTAGAACCAACAAAGGCCAACGCCAAAAAAAAGTTACGACATCAATTCCCACCACATCACACATCTTTTCACTCTCCGCGACAGCGTCACCTTTCGGCATTGCAGCTTCTCCACCACCGAAAGCGCACACCCCGAGGTCGATAATTGCTCTCCTTTCGAAGACGACGCACCAGACACACGCACGGTCGATCTGCGCTCACGGTTTCGTCTCCCCAAAGCCGAGAAGAGACGCGCTTTTGTTTGCACCTTTTGCGACCTTTTGCACCTTTTGCACCTTTTTCACCTTTTGCGCAGCATCACAAAGGTTTTCGACACCTCCCCCACCGACACGATGGCGAAACGGCGTGCGGCGGAAGACCTCGACGTGATGGAGGGCGTGACGTCGCCGGCGCCCAAGAAGCAGCGAAACGACGGCCGCGAAGAGCTGTTGAATGGACGCACATCACTTGAAGAAGTGGTGAGGGCAGAAGAAGGCGATGCTGACGAAGAAGATGACGACGACGAAGAAGACGAGACTGGACCCCTGCGGCAGGCGGCACCGACGGCAGGCTACGACGACCTGTACCTCGACTCGATCGACCGGCAAGTCTTGGATTTCGATTTCGAGAAACTGTGTTCGGTCTCGCTGTCCCACATCAACGTCTATGCTTGTCTCGTCTGTGGCCGCTACTACCAAGGCCGTGGGCCCAAGTCGCACGCTTACTTCCATGCGCTCGACGAGGGCCACCACGTGTTTATCAATATGCAGACACAGCGCGTCTATGTGCTCCCCGAGGGCTATGAAGTGCTGAGCCGATCGCTCGACGACATCAAGTTTGTGGCCGATCCGCGGTACACGCGCAGCGACGTGGCACAGCTCGACCGCAGGACCGCGGGCAGCAAGATCTGCTATACCCTGGCGGGCAAGCCGTACACGCCAGGCTTTGTCGGCATGAACAACATCAAAGAGAACGACTACTTGAATGTCGTGGTGCAGGCGCTGGCCCATGTCCCGCCACTGCGCAACTTTCTACTTCTTGACGAGTTTGGGGCGAGCACGGCCAACCACGCGAATGCCGAGCTTGCCAAGCGCTTTGGTCTGCTGGTGCGCAAGATTTGGAACCCGCGCGCGTTCAAGGCCCATGTCTCGCCGCACGAGCTGCTGCAGGAAGTCGCCCTGCGCTCGAACCGACGCTTCACGCTGACGACCCAGGCCGACCCTGTTGACTTCCTGACGTGGTTCCTCAATCATTTGCACCTGGGCCTCGGCGGCAGCCGCACACGGCCAGGCTCTTCGATCGTTCAGCGCGTCTTCCAGGGGAAAGTGCGCGTCGAGTCGGAAAAGCTGGAGGCTGTCGGCGCGTCAGCCGCAGCTGCAGCGGCCGCAAAGGCTGCAGAGACCGGTGGCAGCGGCAGCGGCAGCTCACAGCAGCCCCCACAACAGTCTTCTCCCGACTCCATGATGATTGATGCACCCCTGCCTGTCCGTCCAGGAATGGGAGGCTCAATGGCTCCGCCACCACCGCCTGGCATGGCCTCGCACCCATCACACCTCCAAAACCAGATGCCGCCGCCAGGCCTCGGAGGAGCACCAGGCCAGGGCCAGTTTGCACAGCCGCCACCACCGGGCGTGTCTTCTGGCTCGGGCATGTTCCATATGCCGCCGCCATCGCTGCCGCCCGGCGTCTCAGCAATGGGCCAGCAGTCATCTCTCCCGCCTCCGCCCAGCTCACTACCTCCTCCTCCCCCGTCCTTCGCTGGCCAGCAGTCGCAGAACCAGAACCAGAGCCAGCAACAACAACAACAACAACAACAACAAACGGCATCACAACCGACGACGGCTGTTGCTGCTGTCCCTGCCGGTCCGCCAAAGCCGACTGTCGACACCAACCGATTTTTGCTGTTGACCCTCGACCTTCCGCCAGCACCCTTGTTCCAAGACGAACAGGAACGCAACATTATCCCCCAGGTGGCCCTGACGACACTCCTCGGCAAGTACGACGGCCAGTCCGCCCATACTGCCCGTGTCGACCAGTCCGATGTCCGCCGCCGCTTCCAGCTCCAGGGCCCGCTGCCGCCCTATCTGATCCTGCACATGAAGCGCTTTTCCGTCAACAAGTTTATTACCGAGCGCAACCCGACGATTGTCACGTTTGACCCGCGCGGTCTCGATATGCGGCCCTACGTCGGGGGTGCTGGCGGCACGGAAAGCAAAGCCGGTGATGACGAGTACCTGTACGACTTGGTGGCCAATGTCGTCCACGAAGCCGAGCGTGCGCGCGGTGACGACGTCGCTGTCGACTCGGCCGAAGAGCGCCGGACATGGAAGGTCCAGCTGCGCGACCGGACGGGTGCAACGGCGAGCACAACGGCCAACGGCAATGGTGTCGCATCCGCAGACAACAACGGCGAAGACAAGTGGGTTGTTGCCCAAGACCTGTTTGTGGAGCCCGTGGCTGGCGAGCTGCTGTACCTGGCCGAGTCGTATATCCAGATCTGGGAGCGGCGGCGGCGGCCGACAAGCAATGCTGCAGGCACCAGCAACGGCAAAGCGAAAGCGAAGCCTACAAACGGCACAGGGAAAGCAAAAGCATAAAGCATAATGGATAGCATGGTGGTAAATATCATGTACAATAAGCGTACTAGGCTGGCCAGATAGACGGAGAAACGTACTAATAAAAATATAAAATATAAAATATAAAATGAAAAAGTACACCAATGATATGAACATGAAGTATCAAACAGAGAGACCAGTGCGAGCAAGTGCCAACATGAATAGAAGCCGTGAAATGCCGGGCTGCAGGTTAAGCGAAACATTGTGATGGTAAACAATTGCCAAACGGCGAAAAAAGAACAGGCAGCAAATATGAACCGCAAGAATATGAAAATGTACGACGGGCAATAATGATGATAAACAATGAAGAAAGTCGTGGTAGTAATATACACAAAGGCCCATTTCCTTTCTGAAAAATTTCACTTCTTCTCTCCAGCGTGGTCCTCTTACAACAAAAACAACAAACAACAGAAACAAAACAACGACCAAAAATGCACTCGCACACAAACATCAATAAAGCGCCATGGACAAAAACTTGCGCGGGTGCAGCATCTTTTGCAGGAAAAATTCGCGTGCGGCCCTGTTGTCACCCTCCTACGGCGTGCCGTGTGCGTGTAATTGCTGGTGGTCGTCACCTCCCGACGCTGTTGTTGCTGCTGTTGTTGTCGTTGATTGTGCTGCACTCCGTACAGAGTACGGCAGCTTCCCTGTGCGCCGGTCGGACTGGTGGTTTTGGTGTTGGTTGTGGTTGTGGTTGTGGTTGTGAGAATGGTTGTGATGATTATTATGGTGGTGATTGCTGTTGTGATGCTGGTTGTTGTTGTTGCCGCCGGCGTTGCTGTTGCTGTGGTGTTGCGACTTCTCCCGTCGGGACTCCTCAATCGCTGACCGCTGCTGGATCGACGAGTCGTGGCTCTTCCAGTCCATCTTCGTCTCCAGCGGGAATCCGAGTGCTCTCCGCATGGTTTCACTAAGCTGTTAGTATGATGTGGGGTACACAAGACATGACAGAACACAAAAAGAGGGACCTACCGAATCTTCAACACGCGGCTGCCGTCGGTGCGCGTCCAGACACTCAAAATGTCCTCGCCATTACGCACACTCAACACGGCACCGCACACCTCGTCCGACGCATCGCCAAACTGGTCGCCAATAATCGCAAACAACAAGTCCTCCCAGTACCGGTCCGCAACACCCTTCTTCAGGCGCACAATCCACTTGCCACCCTTGCGGTTTTCGGCATCCTCCCAGATCGGCCGGATGCCCTTGCGGAAGAAGTGGTAGTCGGCCACCAGCGGCAGCGTCGACGGCCGCTTCAGGTGCGAGTACACGGCAAAGAAATCCTCCACCGAGCTGACCTTGGCCATGGGGTGGAGCGTCTTCTCGTACTCAATGTACCCGTTGGCCTTGCTGATAGGAGGCCGGAACCAGAACACCCACTCGTTGCGTAACAGGTACCGCTGGTTCTTGTCGGCCGGTGGTGCTGCGGGGGTGGCAGCACCTGCACCCGTTGCCGCGGCCGCACCTGGCGCAGCACCAGCAGCACCAGCAGCACCAGCAGCAGCAGCACGTGCCGTGGCAGCAGACGATTTCTCACCTGCTGCGCCTGCCGCGCCGACGGCCGGTGCCGACGTAACGGATGTTGCCGACTTGAAGCCCACGTCAAAAGGGTTTCCTGGTGACTTGGGGGTCTTGGCCGAGGTACCGAAACTAGAGAATGCGCCCGAGCCAAGGCCGAAAGCACTGGACGCGGGGCCGCCGGGACTCATGATGCGGCTGCCACCCGGCGTGGTGACCGCATTGAGCGGGTTTGGCTTTCCTCCATGCGACGAGCTGTCACCGCCGAATCGCCTAGGAAGGGTGGTCGTGTTACGTGTCGAGGAGGGGGAGGCGGCGGGCGCGTCGCCAAAGCTGCCGATGTTTGGGCTCGAGCTTGTGGAGAGAGAGAGCTTGTTGGAGCTGGAGGCCAGTTAGCAGAGTGTATATATATAGGAGAGGAAGATTGCTGTTGGCGGCAACTCACTTGGTACGGCGGCCGTAAAGACTATCCATGGAGCCTGATTTGTTGGGGGGTAGTGATTAAAGAAAGGAGAGATAATGTACACGGGGCGAGAGGGGGGGAAGCGGCGCAAAAAACGGCAAGAAAAGAGTGACAGTGCCGAGATCAATGCAGTTGTCAAAAGTGGTTCGGCGTTTGTCGGGGGTATGTATATGTAACACGGATGACGGATGTGTGGGACAGGTTTCGACGTGTGCGCGCGCGAATCGGGATCGTTGGCGAAGAGAGACCGGTATCAATGTCAAAAGAGAAGCAAAAGAAGTGCCAGTAGAAACAGTATATGCCAAAGATTGCAAAGATAAGGACAATGTCGACAATGAGGTGAAGAAGCAGCGAGCAAGAGAAGCGGAGAGACCGGGTTGGGTTTCAAGACAAAGAAGTTGAAGAGGAGAGTGCGGAGTACTCCGTATAGCGTGAAAAAGGACGGGTGTGCACAGAAGAATGGGAGTGTGATAAAAGAAGATTCGACAAGCAAAGAGGGGAATTGAAAGAGTATATCCTGTGCGATCAAGAGAGAAGTCGAGGCAATGGATGCAGGTCGTGGAGGAGGAGGCGACAGAGCACCGGTGAGGTGGCGGCAACTGTCGCTCGACAAAAGGCAACGAAGCTCGGATCTGCTGTCGACCTTTCTTTCGTGCTCTCTCCGGCGTCGTCCGTAAGGCTCTGGTTCTTTTCGGTCTCTTGAAGAGCGACTTGGGATCGAATTGGTTTTCTTTTTCTTTTCTTTTCTTGTTTTCTTTCTTTCTTTTTCGGTCTGTATTTCGGCAGCGGTACTCTGTAGAGCTTGCGGGGATATGCGTGCTTGTGCAAAATCTGTGACGGCAGGGGTGGAGGTCGAAAATCGAAAATCGAGAATCGAGGCAAAAGATTCGATGGGCGGTGTTAGTCGTGTGTCGGCGAGGAGGGTGTTTCGAAAAGGAGGATCTTTTTTTGGTGAATGGACGAGGCGGAAAAACTGGTGAAGAAGTTTGGTGAATGTACAGAAGGCGAGATGGCGAGAAGGTGGAAAGAAGAAGGGGGAAGACTGGAATAGGAATGCAAATGGAGGAAGGCGCAGATTGGGATTGGGAAGCAAAAGCAGGAAAGAACGAAGAAAAATTAGGTGAAGAGAAAGGCGGGCTCTCTAGAGGAAAAAAGGGAAAAAGGTGGAGGTTGAGAATGCGAAGGTGTGAGAGTGGAGGTTGGCTCGTAGGAAGGAGCGAATGAACAGCTGGAGCCAAATAGCCCCCAAACGACACCAAACGACACCAAACGAAACCAGAAGGCACCAAAGGCACCAAAGGCACCAAAGGCATTAAAGGCACCAAAGGACTAAAAAGGGCAGCTACGACGGCGGTGATTGGCGAAACAGAAGGCGGCGAATTGGGTGACACAACGAGGAAGGAGCACCCAGCGTTATGGTGCCTGAGTGCCGCCGTAGCGGGCAAGCACGAAAGTACGACGCTCTTCCTTCTCTTTCCTTCTGAAGCCGTAGTTCGTACTGTGTTAAATACCCCTTGCGGTGTAGCCTCTGCAGCAGGCCGACATGGGAAGGTAGAAAGGGTGACTTTTCAAAAGTATCGTCCTCGTGACTATCATATACGACGTACAAGGGTTTCTATCCTCCCCTATCATCTTCGTCCTCGACCGTGACTTGGCTCGCTGCAGAACGCACCCTCGCACCTTCCTGCCGAAGCACGCCCGCACCTATAAGGGCAGCAGCGAACGCCACTCTCTGTCCATAGCTCCTTCCTCCCCTGATGACAGCACTGTGCGCGCTTACCATTTGTGCAACGCTTTGCTTCTTTTGTTCTTCGGGCCACCTTTTCACCTTCCCCACCTTGCACCTTCTGCGGCCCAGTTGTCCTCAAAGTTTTACTATGCGTCGTACGTCGTACTTTATATTGGGTTTACATTGTTTGGGTTAGACCAAGACAGATTGAAAGGCAAGGAGACTTTTCTTCTTTTTTTCTTTTTTTCTTTATTCTAGAAGAGGGCTGGTTTAGCTTCTTCTCTTTGGTTGATACTGTTTTCTCATTCCTACCGAGTATACTGGTTTGTCCAACTGCTTGTTACAACGAACGGCATAGCAGTCTGTTGTGTCTGTCTTGTTGAAACTCTATTTATTTTCCATTACAACTCTGTAAGTGTTCACTCTCCTGTTACCTCGCCTCTTCGCTGCTGCCGGCTCATGCCGGTTGGGCCGGCAAAACCTATTCTGTCATCTTGGTTGCTCGCCTGCTCTCTACTCTCGTCTCTCGCGTTTTTCGCCGCACCTGTGTTTTGCCGTTTTCATTTTATTTTATTCGTCGTGTGTTGGTAACCTCTTACGGCGTATTGTTTTCTGACTTTTTACGAGTGTTTTGGTCTAGCTTGTTGAGGGCATAGAGACTTTTATGGAGAGAGAGTACACTATGTGCTCCGTCGGTTTTTGAAAACCCGTCCGCGGGACTGCAAAAGCCTTTGCGGGGCAGTTACGTCTTTCATCCCATCCTTCCTGTTGGAGACGGAAGCCGCTTGGCTCGTTCCGATTTCGACATTCTGCCCAAAAAACCTTCAACACAGCTCCAACGGTCACCTCTTTTCTTCCCGGCGGACCGCAACACGATTCGTGACAATAAAAAACCAATTGAATCTCAACTCCTTCCTCGAACAACCTTCTACCCCTCCACGCCCCCGGTCGACACCGGCAACAAACCCCCGCCGCAATGGACAAAATCACAGACAAGATCGCGGCCTTGTCGCCCGAGTCCTTTTACTTTTCGCTCGAATTCTTCCCGCCCAAGACGTCCATGGGCTTTGCCAACCTGCGGGACCGGCTGGACCGCATGGCCCGCGCACTGCGGCCGCTGTTTGTCAACGTGACGTGGGGTGCGGGCGGCTCGACGGCCCAAAAGTCGCTGGAGCTGGCTGAGATCTGCCAGCGCGAGCTCGGATTGACGACGTGTCTGCACTTGACGTGCACCAACATGAGCCGTGAGCTGATTGACAAGGCATTGGAGGACGCCAAGGCGCTGGGCATCCGCAACATCCTGGCGCTGCGGGGCGATCCGCCACGGCCGACCGAGTACAGCGACGACACAGACAAGGACGCGGCGGCCGCGGGGATTGCGCCTGGCTCGGACGGGCTCGAGTTTACGTACGCTGTGGACCTTGTGCGGTACATCCGCAAGCAGCACGGCGACTACTTTTGCATTGGCGTGGCAGCCTACCCCGAGGGCCATGCCGAGGAGAGCCACCCGCTGGGCCAGAGCCTCGAGCACGATCTGCCGTATCTGGTGGAAAAGGTGCAGGCGGGTGCCGATTTCGTCATGACGCAGCTGTTCTTTGACCAGGCGGCGTACGCACGCTTTGAGAAGCTGCTGCTGGAGCACCCGAGCGGCGCCTTCAAGGATGTTCCCTTGATTCCTGGTTTGATGCCGATCCAGAACTACCAGATGATCAAGCGGACGACAAAGCTGAGCCACGCCCGCATACCCGACGCGCTGATGGACCGACTCGACGCGGTCAAGAAGGACGACGAGCAGGTCAAGAGCGTGGGTGTGGACATTATCAGCGAGCTCGTGGAGCAGGTCAAGGAGATCAAGGACCGGACGCGCGCCGACAAGCCCAAGGGCTTCCACTTTTACACGCTGAACCTGGAGAAGGCCGTGTCGTTTATTATTGAGCGGACACGCCTGATCCCGCCCGGCACGCCCGACGACGACGAGGAGGCCGTTGTTGAAGTCGCGGTGGTGGACTTTGTCGCTGTTGCGGCAAACTCACGCGGGGGCGTGCCGTCCATTCGCATCAATGGCAGCACAGGCACAGACAGCGGGACTGCTGTTGCTCTGCCGCCGCAGGACGGCCACCCGGCACGGCGCCAATCGTCCATCGGGTCCGACCCGCGCAACCGTGTGATAGTATCAGGGCGCGCGGCGTCCCACCCAGACTACGAAGCCACGGCGCTCGAGGCCGGTATTCCCGCCGAGCCCGTCAACACACGTTCCAACACGCTGGCCATCTCCGAGGGCGAGGGTGCGCTGGGCCGTGAAGCGACGTGGGACGATTTTCCCAACGGTCGTTGGGGTGATGCGCGCTCGCCCGCGTACGGTGAGATTGACGGCTACGGTGTCAGCCTGCACATGACGGTCAGCCAGGCGCTCAAGCTGTGGGGCCGCCCGACCAAGACGGAAGACATCAATGCCATCTTTATTCGGTACCTGGCGGGTGAGCTGGCGGCGATTCCCTGGAGCGAAGAAGAGTTCAACCCCGAGACGGCCACGATCCGCGACCAGCTGGTCAAGCTCAACGCCAAGGGCTGGTGGACGGTGGCGTCGCAGCCCGCCGTCAATGGCATTCCCTCGACCGACGCGACCTTTGGCTGGGGCCCGCCGCACGGGTTTGTGTTCCAAAAGGCGTTTGTCGAGTTCTTCTTGCCGTCGGCCGACTGGGCGGCGCTCAAGACGCGCCTCACCGAGGACGCCGCCGTCCGCGACAGCGTCTGCTTCTACGCCATCAACGCGGCCGGCGACTTTGTCTCGTCCGACGCCAGCGGCCGCGTCACCGAGGGCGGCAGTGCAGCCGAAACGGTCGCCGAGGCCAGCACCAATGCTGTGACCTGGGGTGTCTTCCCGGGCAAGGAAATCATCACGCCGACGATTGTCGAGGAAGTCAGCTTCCGCGCGTGGAGCGAAGAGGCTTTTGGCATCTGGAAGGAATGGGCGGCCCTCTACCCCAAGGGCTCGCCGACCGACATTATGCTGGAGAAGACGCGCAACGACTACTGGCTGGTCAACATTATCCACCACAACTACATTGAGAAGGACTCTCTGTGGGACCTGGTGTCGGCATAGAGGAGAGAGGAAAGAGGAGAGCGGAGAGGGGATGAAGAAGAAGGATAAGGAGAGTGGTTGCATTTACATTTAATATCTCTGTTGGTTGGCACTTTTGGCATATGATTTCAACATCACGTTTGTACTGATTTTGTGCTGTTTTTCACTGGTGTTATTAGGAGTGGGAGAGAGTCTGGGAGAACCTGAGAGATCACGGCAGAAATGACATTGGAATGGTGCATTGGTTAAAGAAAAGAAAGAAAACAAAACAGGAGAAACGTGATCTCTTGAATAATACTTTGATTTTACAGCACAAGTTGGCTATTTGTATATGTCTTGGGGCATCTAATTGTGTTATTTTAAATGCAACAAAGATATTCCAAAGCCATATGAACATTCGAAAGCTATATGAATCGAATGTTCTCGTTCATGAGATAGATGCTGTTTGACGAATTGACGTTGAACTTGCAAGGTATCAAGAAGGCTGTGTGAATACTGTTAAATGGGTGCAGAATTTCTAGTACCACTATGGCTGTTTGGTAGCGTGGCGCACGTGACCTTCTCAAAGGGGCGATTTTGTTAGGCAACTGCACCAAAGTCTAACCTCACTTGGCACTCTTCAATCTCCAATCAACAATAAACGACATCGCCATCGACCTCCACGGCCCAACAACCCCGATAACACGAGTCGCGCATCACCCAGACTCTTTTCCGACTCGATTTTCTTACTGCCCACACTGCTCCCACCGACAACAGCCGCACACATCCCTCACCATGTCCGAACGCAAGGTTCTGTCGAAATACTACCCGCCAGACTTTGATCCGAGCGCGCTCGCCCGGCGCAGCAGCAAGCCCAAAAAGGGCCAGCAGGCCGGCCCTGCTGTGCAGACCGTGCGGCTTATGGCGCCGATGAGCATGCGCTGCACGCGCTGCGGCGAGTACATTTACAAAGGCCGCAAGTTCAATGCGCGCAAGGAAACGCCGCTCGACGAAAAGTACCTGGGCATCCAAATCTACCGATTCTATATTCGGTGCACACGCTGCAGCGGCGAAATCATCTTCAAGACGGACCCAAAAAACCAAGACTACACGCTGGTGTCGGGCGCCAAGCGCAACGTCGAGGCATGGCGGCACGCGACCCAAGAAGAGCAAGAAGAAACGGACGAGCAGCGGCTGGACCGACTCGAGGCAGAAGAGGCAGAGGCCAACGGCGAGGCAGCGGCCGAGCAGAACCGCATGGAAGAGCTCGAGGCCAAGACGCTGGAGGCCAAGCGGGAGATGGAGGTGGCGGACGCGCTGGACGAGATCCGGACACGAAATGCACGGATTGCCCGAGCAGACCACCGAGAACACCTGGAGACGGTGGCCCTGCAGGCGCGGCCAACCGGCGAGGAGGAGCGACTACGGCAGCAGGATTTGGAGGATGCAGAGGCGGCACGGGCAGCGTTTGCTGCAGCGGCCGAGGGTATCGAGGAAGACGAGAAGACGAAGGACGACAGCGGCTCAGACTCGGACTCGGATGCACAGCCGGCCTGGCTCAGCAAGACAGGCTCCTCAAAACCAAAGACAGCAGCTAGTAGCAGCAGCGGCAGCAGCGGCAGCAGAAGTAGTGCGACACCGAAGCTGCCAACACCGCCTGTGGTTGCCGAGGAAGCTGTGCCGGTACCGAGCTTCAAGCGGCAGGTCAAGAAGAAGAAGGACCACGCATCCCTTTTGGGCATCAAGAAGAAGCCGTCGTTGGTGTAGGCTGACACGCAGGAAAGGACGATGTTGCATTTCAGGGCGTTACGAATCATGGGTACAGGGAGGATAATGGATACACGGCGTGTCCACGTGTTGACAACTTTTGATATTTGATTATGATAGTCTGATATGGTTATACCCTTGGGTTTTGTTTGTTTTCTGTGTATCACAGTACTCTGTAGAAGAGAAAAAAAGCTAAAAGAAACCATTGAGCCTCCGGCGACGGCTGTCTCGAGGCCCTGTGCTGCAGACGGCGATGTGCCGGTCGCAGACGGTGGACTATGGGGTGGTGCTGGCAGGCGAGATGGAGATGGAGAAGGCGATGGACTCGGGTGAGACCGTGGTCTTGAGAGAGGGCGGCGTGTGTATCCAGCGCGGCACACTGCACCAGTGGCGGAACAACAGCCGGAAATGGAACCGGATGCTGTTGGTGCTGATGGATTGGCACTACGGGACATTATAATTTTGTGCAAGACATACGAAGCATTTAAAACAGTAGCTCAACTATATACAATCACTGGCTACATCAACAACTACTCAACTACTTTGGGATCACTGGAATCAAAAAGTACGAGTCCTGCCCGGGCCCCGTGTAGATGGTGGACGACACGAACAGGTTGAGGGCCATGGGACTGGTGATTTCAGTCTCGGCCGGCCTTTCCGGTCTTTGGCCCGGATGAGGATGAATGAAGGATGGACGAGGGGATTGTCCATCTACGAGTATTGGGCATCGGCCCGTCCATCGCCATCCCCAAACTCTTGCAGAAACTGCAGCTGGGTCTTGACGACATTGGTCTTGTCGAAACTAATAAAGTAGTGTAAGAAGAGTCACTGTCAAGGTAGAAGATGGAAGAGCGAAATAAATTTAAAATTTCCTATGTGTACGTTTGTGTGTACCCGTTGTACTCCTATCCTCCTGCAAACAAAACGTAGGATAATAAAATCAAATGCCATAAACCGATACCTGTCGATGTTTCGTATTTGCCATCGAGATATTAGGCAACGAAAAAAAATCCCTTTCCCAGCCAAAACGCCGTTATAAAAAAAAACCGAAAAGGCCCATCATTCTCTATTCCTCAAGAAGACGGCAAAAAGGACGCTTCGTAATGCTCAAAAGCAGTGTGTGTTTATCGTAAGTGGTCAAGTCTTGTTTTGTTGGCCGACTATATGCCGTTGGTCAACATGCCATTGGTCAATGTGCCGTTGACCAGTGATTGGCGGTGCGCACGGCGGTGCGGGCTGTTGTTGAGGTGGTGCTGGCTGTGGCCGGGACTTGTGCTCTGGCTCGTGCCGCGGCTGTAGCTGCTCGTGTTGTGGCTGCTGCTCACGGGGTTGCTGTTGTAGTTGTTGTTGTTGCTGCTAGACGTCAAGCTGCCGCTGCGGTACCGGTGGCCGTGGCCGGCAGGGCCGGCAACGTGCAGATGTGCAGGCGGAGGCGAACCAGAGGTAGCGTCCATCTGCTGCTTGGTGTGCAACAACATCGACCGAGCATAGTCGGACAGATTGGACAAACTTGGGGCACGGGCACTGCGGGTGGTGATGCTAATATCAATGGGCTCGGTGCGCTGAGAATCGCCGGGCGGCAGAGGCTGGCCGCCGGCCACGTGCTGGCGCTGGTCCTGCTGGGGATCGCGGACGTCATTCGACTCGCCGATGGCGTGGTCTGTGGGACGGACGCCGACAAGGACCTCGCGGCGGTCCTGGTCGGCCATATCGATGGCAGCAACAGAGCCTTGGGAGTTCATGTTGTTGCTGCTGTTGTTGTGTGTGTGAAAGTCTGGGTGGGAGATTTCGGCAGAAAAAGAAGAGGATGGCTCGTTGGACTGATGGCCGACAATAGCAAAGTCTCCGTTGGAGACAGAGGGCATCGAAGAGCGGGAGAGTTGTTTGGTGAGGGAGATGAGACGGTAAGGAAAGAAGAGTAAAAGTAAAAAGGTTAAGGGTGTTGGATATTGCAATGTAAATATATATCAAAAGGTGTGTAAGTGAAAAGAAGCAAAGGGGAGGCGGGCCGGTCTTAATATAGAGGATAAAGTGATATTATAGTCGGCCGGTAAGGCAAAGCGGGTTGGCAGGCTGGCAGGCGACTTTTGGGGTGTAAGACAAGACAGCACGAGGCTCTTTCTCTCTTCTTGGCAGGGCTATACAACGACGTAACTTGTCGCCGTCGTTCAAACAAGGAAATAAAAAAGAAGGGTCCTTCTGGGTCTTGGGGCGCTGGGGCGGTTTGCCGTGTTCTGCTGGGTTTTGCTGGGGTTGGCTCTTTGTTTTGGGCCCTTTTTCGAATTTGCCCAGGACAGGGGTGAGACAGTGCCAAAAGGTCGAAAGGTCTGGTGTGGGATAGGGGTGTGGGTTCCGGGACCTGTCCTTGTTTTCCCTGCAGGAAAGAGCTTGTGAGGGGTGGACAAGAGAAGAAAGGTGAATATGTGCAGTCTACAGCACGCGAAAAAGGAAATGAGTTTGGAAAATGAGAAAAATAAGGGTTCAAAAACAAGGAATTCTGGACATGCACATGCAGGCCAGGTCAGGAGAGATGGGCAGCTAATCTGCACGAATACTAGGATTGGTGATTTGGCAGCTGGATTATATTTTAATTGTAGAATGAAGAAAGAAAGAAAAGAAAGAAAGGGTAAAAGAAAGAAGAAAAAAACGAGAAAGATGACGAGTTGTGCCTTTTGACATAAAACCAACACCAGCGGATAGACAGAAGTGCTGTGTGAGAAAAAGAGACACGACAAAATGACAGCAGAGAGAACATGGACGGCAAGAGGCGAGCAGAGGCGAAGGGCAAAAATAAACAGAAACGACCAAGAACCAAAGGACTGGACAGGCGAAAGGGTGTCCGGCTCCGAGCAATGCGTTCATACCCCGACTCTGACTCGGGGTGCACTGCGCGTAGAATGGAGAACGCAAACCAGATACTCCGTACACAGTAATAATGTACAGCCAGAAAACCAGCGAGATCCAGAGGTCCCAAAATCCACTGAAGACCAGATTTTGTTTTTTTTCGCCATTAATTCTGGCCTCTTCGGGTCTCCTCTCTCCTCTCTCCTCCCAAAACTCGACGGAAAACGAGACAGGGTTTTGACGGACGAGACAGGGTTTTGACGACAGATTCTCACATCCAACAAAGTAAGGATCGACCTGGTACAAGTGGCCTGGGCCCTTTTCGTGCCGGCCATCCAAGAAGCCAACATAACAAAATAGCGCACTCAAGCACTCAAACACACCTAAAAGTCAAAGTCACTCAACTAAATTACCGTTCATAAAAACAGGCCAGCAGAGCGCGTGCAGATCAACAGTTACGGGCGGTGATGTGAGTTGACGAGGATGGGGTGACCAGGGGGGTTCTTTTCTACTCGTATTATCGTGTCGAAGGTGGTCTTGCTAAGAGCTGCAGCAGAGCTCGGCAGCAGAGCTCTCTGTGACTTGTCTTCTATTCATCCCTTTGCCCTCTGTCCGTCTCTTATGTCAGATTCCATCCTCCATGCAACTGTTGACTTGCGGAGTCGCAATCTAAAACACATCTTTCCTGTTACAGCGGCCCTACGACATATGTTGTGCGTCAAAGCTGTCTCTCATGTGACTGCATTCGGTCAGAGCTCTCTGGCCCTGCCGTGTTCTGTCTTGTCCTATCCTTTGTACGACGTGATTGTGCCATGTTTGTCTAGTGTCTTGTGTCTATTGTCTCTTTGTCTACCCCCGATGATGGCATTGTGATGCATATTGTGGAGCTTTGCTCTGTTGTAAGCTGCCGACATGTTTCAAACTTCGACGGCTGCTGGCCCGAACTGAGTAGACAGACAATAGCAGTCTGTGGAAATCGCGTGCAAGTATAAGCAACGCTGGTCAGGAGATAGAAGTCTGTATAAAGTGAACAAAAACCACGATGCACGCCCCCATCTGAGACTCTCCACCCTTGGCTCATGCGGGCCTTTGCAGAAGGTGCAAGGTAGGTGGCGGCGGGCGGCGGTGGGCTTGTAGGTCCCTTGATTTTGTATTCTACAAAGTCACGAAATGGAGAGTTGGGGGCAAGCTTAAACAAGCTTAACGAACAGCTGCTAGCTCTCTGTTTTTGGGGAATATGACGTCGTGGTCCATGAAACGGGGAGACGGGGATGGGACGAGTGTTGTGGGCATTGTACGGGGAAGCAAAGGCAAAGCAAAGGCAATCAAAAGAGAAGAGTAGCTTGAAGCGCGGACATGAACAAAAAGAATATGTTAAGACAGACCCAGAGGACAAACCAAAACAGGAACTGGATTACGCATCTGGTTCAGGTCTGGCCACAGACGTAATAACGACGCTCGATGGCACTTGTTTTCCCTTGGATATGGAGTAGGTTGCACTACCAGACGAGCCAGGCTGCCAGAGTACATAAATTTGCCGTAGACTGTAGGAACCTCCACCCACACCAAAGCCTTGGCCAATGGCGCAGACCAAAACGGCCTCGTCCTCCTGCATTGGCGTTCGCCTTTCTTGGAGGGCGTTGCCGCCGAATGCAGAAAGACCCTGCAGATCGTTTCCTGCAAACCCCCCCGGCCACATCTTCCACAACTCCCACAAGCCCAGTCCCTACTACGACGTACTTGGGCCCTGTTTTTTATTGTTCTGTTCTCTTTTCCTGCACCTCGAGGCAGCTGCATATGGTCTGCATGCTTGAACAGGAGGCAATCTAGGAGAGAGAAAGAAAAGGGCACAATGGAGGACGAGTAAGAGAAAATGGAAGAACTCGTGTGTACTTGCAATGGCAGAGCATGGCCAGACCGGTCGAAATATGTCATTGCCAGAGCCAAGAGTCATCGCTGCAAAGATAGTCATACCAAACGAGCCAAAGTATTGCTGGAGAAGTGATGTCTATGTACTCTCGAAGGCTCGAAGGCGCTGTATTAAGTGCCGGAATACTCCGTACCAGTGACATCAATTGTAAGCCACACGTAGAAATACTCCATAATGGCAGCAAAATTCCCTTAGAAAAGACTGCCGTAGTACTTGTGTGGTCGAGGAAAGGATGGGCGGCGATCGTCACTTCTTGATTTTGGAGGTGGCCGAGGAGTCGAGGTTGAACGTTTGGCTGTTCGTTCCTTCCCCTTTTTTTTCGCTCCTTCCTGCGGTGCGACGGGCGGCAACGGGCGGCGGCGGTATGATGTCATTGGCCCGGACCCACTTCTGCCAGGGCACTAACACACTAACACACTAAAACACTGACAAGAAAACCCGCCGAGATGCTTGTGAACAAAGGCAAAGAACGTTGTACGACGTAGAGAAAGTAGTTTCTCATTCTCAGAATGGGTATAAAGAAGCAAAAGCTGTCAGAAGAGAAAGAAAAGTAGAAGAAGGGAATCCACAAAGTGAAGGTGACGCACGAGTGACGAAACCGCTTTCTTTCAGAATGCCATGAGTCAATTGGGAAGGAGCGACTGGTCGAGCATCACCTCGACACTTTTGGCCTTCTCTTTCGATTGACAGTAATAAGCTTTCTTCGATTTTGTGCTGCTTCTCACACCCATTGATGCAACTCGCCGATGCAACTTTCGACATCGCAAGGATGGGTTTGCATAAGAGTATCAAACTGTCGAGTGCAACGCTCTTTGAAAACTCAAGAGTCTTGAGAGAACATTGAAATCACAGCCTGGAGAGCCTCTAAAAAGTTGGAAAATGTTGGCATTTGCACGGCATGCAGTAATTACCAAGTACTTTTATCTGTGTAAGATACTGAAGTACACGGCCGCGGCTGCTTATCGCTGCAACGGTGCTGAGTACAGGCACTGCACTGCCGATCGGGTTCAGACCAGCATAGCCCGGTGGAAAGGGCTGCACCAAAGTCCGGAGGACGGAGGTAGAGCGCCGCAGTCTGGAGGCACACAAAAGAAGAGGCGAGGCCAAAGACGAAAAGAGAAACTGGGTTTGCTTTGGTTCCCTATGGAGCTACTGCGCTGTCGCTCAACAACTGCTTTGGACCACTCGTTCCCAGAAAGGGAAACGAGCAAGACACGAGTGCCCAAACAGGAGTCCAGAATACAGAGGTGGGACACTGTGAACAGTCGAGAAAACGTGAGACAGGTTGGAACGGCAAGACGAGTCGACAGTGTGGAGCCACCCGTGCGACGAGGAGGGTCTGGATCAGAGGAAAACGACGTCAGTCCTGTGTTGATCGTCTGTTGAAAACGGCTTTTGTTGGGTAGGAGCTATGGGTGTGCAATGAGAGTGGATGGTGTGAAGTTCAGTACTTTCTTTCTGTGAACAAGAGCCGTGATGCGCATCCGTGACGGTGACGAGCATGGCGAAAAGTTGCATTGGGCAGAGTCCATGTGGAGAGAATATGTACATACAGAATATGCACAGAAAGGGGTGGAAAGAGGTACCCGTGTAAGCCAAGAACGCATCGAACGCACCTTCCGCCGCTGTTTGTTGCTTGTTCGTCGCTGTTGTCAACTGTGGCTCTTTCCCCATTCCCCCATTGTCGTCACTTCCCAGCCGGGTCGTTGGCCTTCCGTTCGCCACACGTGACGCCGTCGTTCCATCTTTCCACCTTGATTCTTTCAACCTCTGACGGTTGCTCACCGTGCCTTGTACACCCCTTTTTGCATGTCAACAGTGCAGTGTAACACCAACAACACTATGCACTTCACCACCTGCGATTCGTCACAGCATTTGTGGGCTTGAACAACACCCTGCTTCGATCTCGACAAAAGAGTCCCGTTCAAGCGAATCGACGCACAAAAATGGGACCCTAGATGAATTGGCAGCCCGATAGATTGATAGACTGGTTGATAGACAAACGGATAGACAGGTGGACAGAACACCAGAGAAACCAAAGGACTGTACATCGTCTCTTTCCGTCTTTGTCCTGTACTGCTGTACTGTGGCCCAGCTCCAGCATCGTCCAGCGTCCATCTTCCATCTTTCGTACGCATAGACGCTAGAAAACAAACAAACGTCAGAAAACGCCACTGGGCGTCACCGGCGTCATTGCTGTCTTCACAATCGCTCACCACTGGCGGCGCTCCGACCGTCCACTGCCGTCGTCGCCCAGCATCTCGGCCAGCATGTCCCATTTGGCCGCGGCCGTTGCGTCTCTGCTGGCCCGCGCCACGCCTCGAAGCCCGCTGGCCACAAAGCGTAGAGTGCTGTCGAGATCGGAGCGAATCGCCCAAAGGGAGGCGCTGTAGTCGAGTTCTTTCTCTTTCTCGTTCGTCCCGTCCCCACTTTTCGTTGTGGTGCTTCTCTTCCCGTAGACATAGTCCTCGCTGTCGTCACCGTCGGCATGGCCGTTTTCGTCATCGTCATAATCGTAATCATCGTCATCGTCGTCATTGTCGTCATTATCGTCTCTCCCCACCCTTCCTGGCCTTTTGGGGGACGCCAGAAAGAGTGTGCGGCGGACCGAGTCTGGTCCTTTTCGTGCATTGGCCGCACCACCCCTTTTCGTCTTTATTGGCGTCTGGTAGGGTGTTGCCGTCGCCGACACTGATGCAGACAGCACTGACAGTTTCCATGTTTCCTGCAGCGCTTTCGCTGCCCTTGCTGCATTCGCACGGTACGCATCTTCCAGCCGCAGCGCTAGATCCAGCAGATCCAGCACACCTGCATGCAGTGGCTGCAGCTTGGGTCCCAGCAACGCCTCGTCCACCAGCGAACGCACAAACTGCGCATGGACGGCAATCATGGCGTCGACGTCCAGGGTGGTGGCGCCGTTCTGGCCCAGCAAATCTTGACGCAGCCGCTCGACACGCGGTGCAATAACGAGCGTCGCCAGATAGGACTGCAGCGTGTTGCAGAACCACAGCAAACGTGCCCGCAGGGTAAAGTAGAGTGCCCTGTCGCCGGACGGGAGGGTGTTGCTTTTGCCACCGCCATTGTTGTTGCTGTTGCCGTCGTCAATTTGATCATCGTCCAGCAGCCGGTGCCGGCTCAACAGTGCACTGGCCCGCCGTATTTGCAGCAGCAGGGTAAACACCGACTGGTATCCAGCCAGGCTGTCCGAAGGAATAACAATCTGCACTGGCCACGCCAAACGGTATGTGGGCTTGATGCGTGCCAGGCCGTCGCGTATTGACTTTCTTGCGACAGCCGGGTCATTGCTATTGTCATACAAACCCTCCTTCTCGAGCACCAACGACAAAACACCCGTCTCCCCAAACGCTTCACGCATCATCTCCGTCATGGTATACCGGTCGAGCCAACGCGGGTTGCGTGTGTCGAGGCTGTGAAAGATACGGGAAGCGAAAGCGTCGGCGGCTGCACCGTCAGCCATCAAGTACACTCGGTGTAGGGACTCGAGTGCGGCCCCAAGTCCACAAGCACCAACGAGGGTCGCTTGTAGTGTGGCCGACGCCGCATGGTGCTTGCTCTGAATCCAGCGCTCGAAAGCATCACCGAACAGCTGGGCAAACGGCGCCATGTCCGCGTCGGGTGGGCACACCGTGGCAAAGTCCAGACGGGGTTCACTTTCTGTGCTGACGGAGGTAGTGGCAGTGGCCGTCGCCCGTCTTGGATCCTTGCCCAGATGTTTGAGGACGACAATGCTCTTGCCCGTGGTAAATATCTTGGTGGCCGCCGGCTGCAGGAACCGCGGCGCATGCAGCATGCCGTCTGTCGTCCGCAGCAGTTTGTACTGTCCCTGCCAGATCTGGTGCAGCGGTACCGAGGCATCTGTCGGCCCGCCGCCCGACACGAAAAACACTTTATCGTGGCGGTCGAGCACGCCCTCCTCCATCCATGCACGGATCGGCCGCAGGTAGACCTGGAAGCACTCGAAGAAGAGCGTGCCCAAAAACTCGTAGAGGTCGGCGTTGCCCTCGTACTGCGCAATGGCCGTGGCATCAAACAGAATCTCAAGGTACCGGAAGGCATGTGCATTACCGCGCTCGGCTGCATCGAGATTCTGCACCACGCCGGCCAGCGCAAACAGCTTTTGCAGAGACGGCTGCAGCTCGTCCAATACGGCCACGACGCTGACAATGCACCCTTCTGGCGGGAGTGTCACAAACCGTGCCTGCACTGAAGTCAACTCCTGGTCAAACGTGTGCAGTCGCCGCTGGATGGCTTCCTGGAAGACCTGGAGTAGAGGGACAGACGGTGCCGCGTCGCTCCTCTGCCGGCTGTTTGATGGTACAAGTCGAGCCCGCTTCCGTAATGGAAGAAGTCGTCGGCCGCTTTCAGCAATGGACTCGAGAAGAGATGCTTGCATGGCCACAGACACGTCTGTCAACTTGAATCTGTCGGCGACGACGCAGTCACGGCCAAAGAGTGTCGTCTCCAGCCCCTGCAACATAAACAGTGTCTCCCGCACAATCTGCAGCTCCGACACGGCTGTCCTGCTGCTGTCAGAAGCTGTGTTTGATGGTGGTCTTGCTGTCCGCCAAGACTGGCTTTCTCTGACCGTCGTCAAGAGTGCTGCCAGTTCCTCTCGTGTGTGCGCGTCCGTTGCTACCAGATCGCGGTATGTCCGCGCCTGGTCGGGCCCGTCGGCCTCGATGCTCGACATGGTGGTGTCATCGTCGTCGGCCGCGTCGTCTTCGTAGCCGTACCGTTCGCCATAATCGTCAAAGTCGTCGTCCTCCTCTTCGGCTTCTTCTTCGCTTCCCCAGCCATCCTCGCGCATAATGTCCTCCCATCGTAATGGCGGCGGTTCCGTCACACGCCGTGATGCCACCAAAGCTTCCAGGTCGTCCAGCACACCCTCCTTGGTCGCTGGCCGGTCCGACAGCTCCAGCAAAAAGTGCAGAATATCGGGTGTCCATTTTGTTGTGAGCGGCTGGCCGTCCTCGTCTCGCTGCGTGGAGAGTGCCGTTCGCCGTTCTCCCAAGGCATCCGAAAGACCGTCACGGCCAGCCACAGAGAACCGTTCGACCAGCCCGTCCAGCTGGCTCTCGACTTCAAACTGGTTTGTTCGCAAATTGTTCTGATTCCGTACTGCGCGGAGCGTTGCATCGCGCAGTGCTGTGAATGTCGCGGGGTCGTTTGTTGCCGTCACCGCCGTCACCGCTGCAACCAGCTCCTCTGTCTGTGTCGTCAGCGACGCGAGGAAGGCCATTGTGGGTGGCAGAGCGTATAAGAGGGACGGTTTCTGTGATGACCGATTTACCCCTTTTTCTGTACTTTGTATTTTCTTGTAAATATTATTCGTCCAGGCGCATCCATCGCACCTTCCTTTGCCAGTGAGAATAGCTCTAAAACAGCTTTACGCGTCGCGTATCGGAAACAGTGCGATTACCATAAGGAACACAGTATACACACTGTCCTGACACCAGCCACAAACGGCTGCCACGCGTTTAAATGACATCAACTGCCCCCTTTTTTAGTACGCAGCTCGCTGCAGGAACGATCCAGGGCAGCCCAGGGCATGTGAAATAGGGGGGGCGCCTGCCAGCCAGCGCCTGCCAGATTTCGCACTGGTTGGCAGAGCCTCCTGCCTTTCCAGTTCTCTCAGTTTTCTACTGCGAAACTAAGGCCAGCTTTACCAAAAAGGTGCAAAAGCACGAGGCAAAGTCGACGAATCCAAAAAGGCAAAACGGTGAAACGGTTAATCGACGTTTGCCCCTGGTGGACAATCTTTTTTTGTCACTCTCTCACCTGAGCATCACAAGCCAGAGGCCATCTCTGAGCACGACGAATATCGACGAAACAGACGGCGCACTTCATTTCTGGACTGCCGCGTTTTTCAAGCTCAAAAAGGAGCATCGCGAAGATTGAAGATTGCGATCATCGAACTCGACGACGACGACGCATCTTCCGACGACATTGACGATCCAGACGACGAGACAATTGTCTGTACGCGACACGACCAAGAATCTGACCCTCGATCGTGTCCGTCGCGCAATTGACTGCGTTCGCAATCGTTTCTCAACGCCCTCGATCGATCCTCAAAGACTGCGATATCTCAACGACAAAACGACGAAACCACGAACCAACGAGCGACGACATCGTAGAAGCCGCCACGGTCTCAACGGCATCGCAAAGACGTCGCCTCGAAACACTGCCCCGGCCGGCATCCCCCCTTCGATGACCGGCTGAGTGTGTTCTCGCTCCTCGATCGACTGTGATCCGACCTCGACCTTTTGACCTCCCTTTTCTCTTCCTCCTCTTCATCCCCGCCTCCTCTCCACAACCGCCACGATGACAATCGCACGGCCGGTACGCGCGCTCATTGTAGCTGTCGTGTTTGCCATCTGTCTCTTGGTCATGCACTTTGCCGGCGCGTCGTCCAGCAAGTCGTCTGTCTTCAAGCTCGACTCCCACGAGCGCGACCCAAATCTAGATCGTAAGTCCCCGAGTCCGTTCTAGCCACTCCATATAGAGACCGGTGACGCTCGCTAACGCTCGCTTGTAGCCACACACGAGCCTGCGGGCATATTACGACGCACGTCCAAGGGCTACCTCCCGGGCCCCGAAGGCACCGAGCGCATCAACGCCACCCTGCTGGCCCTCGTCCGCAACGGAGAACTCAACGGCATGCTGCAGGCCATGGGCGATCTGGAGCGCACGTGGAACCACAAGTTCAACTACCCCTGGACATTCTTCAATGATGTGCCGTTCACCGAGGAATTCAAGCGCCGCACCAGCGCCGCCACCAAGGCCGAGTGTTTTTACGAGGTGATCCCCGAAGAGCACTGGGCCAAGCCCGGCTGGATCAACGAGGACCTGTTCCAGGAGTCGGTCAAGATGCTGAAGGAGAACGACATTCAGTACGCCGACAAGCTCTCGTACCACCAAATGTGTCGCTGGAACAGCGGTATGTTCTACCGGCACCCGGCCCTCGAGCACATGCAGTACTACTGGCGCGTCGAGCCCAAGGTGCACTTTTTCTGTGACGTCGACTACGATGTGTTCCGGTACATGCAGGACAACAACAAAACCTACGGGTTTACCATTACTCTCTATGACGCACCGCAGTCGATCCCGACACTCTGGCCCGAGACCGTCAAGTTTTTGGCCGAGCACCCCGAGCACGTCCACACCAACAACGCCATGGACTGGCTGACGGACCGCGTGCGCCGCCCAGACCACAACAACAAGGCCAACGGCTACTCGACCTGCCACTTTTGGAGCAACTTTGAGGTTGCCGATCTGCGGGTCTGGCGCAGCAAAGCCTACGAAGACTACTTTAATCACCTCGACCGCGCCGGCGGCTTCTTTTACGAACGCTGGGGCGACGCGCCTGTCCACTCGATTGCGCTCGGTCTCTTTGAGGACAAGAACAATATCCACTGGTTCCGCGACATTGGCTACCAGCACATTCCCTTCTTCAACTGCCCCAACTCGCCCAAGTGCAAGGGCTGTGTCACGGGCCGCCTGACGGACGGCGAGGCCTGGCTCAACCGCGAGGACTGCCGGCCCAACTGGTTCAAGTACGTCGGTATGGGCTAAGTAGAGGGTGTGGAGGGAATATGCAGTGCGCGCTTTCTGCTTTATAACTGCTTCTCATCAATGCAACAAACACAACTGGCACAACAAAAGGCGAATGGGTTGCTTTCTGTCCATGTTTATTTTTTAAAACTATTTTTCTGTTTGTTCTCTGTTTTTGTTAACCAACCGTCTTTATCCTGTTGTTATTTTCGCTTTTCTCTTGCTGTACAAATACATCTCTTCCACCTTGCACCATATATCCAAGGTCTGGCAGAGATCTCTATAGACTACTAAACAAATATGACAATACAAACATACACCGAACATACACCGAAACATACATTGTGGATACGCAACACTGCGGGAGACATCACCTCGGACCAAACACTGTAACGACACCTGATGTGCCGCCCACACAGAACTGATCTCCCCAGCCGCCATCCTGCCATGCAATACAGCTCGTCACGTTCCTCCGTTCCTTCTCGCGTCCGTCACGTCCAATGGAACGACTATTGGTTGCTGCGCCCGGTGGACCCCAAGGGACGGTTACTGTCGCCACAACACGGCCTGTCAGCAAGTCCCATGCCCATACGCGGCCATCTGGTGTCGAGTTCTTGGACGGTTTGGCCCCTTCGCCAGTTGTAGTGCCCATCTCGTCACCTGCCACGACAAAACGTTCTCGGCCGCCAATGAGTGACTGCACTCGCAGCTCTTCGTTACGCCAAACAGGGGCGTCTTTTGGTGTCTGTGTCTTCTCCGCCGCGTCAGACGTATACGTTCGCAGACACGTGCCGTTCTCGCGGTCCAGCAGCCGCAGCTTGCTGTCCAGTGCACCCACCAACAACGACCGGCCATCGCGCGTCAAGCTCAGACTCGTCACGCCGGCACTGCCGCTAACCACGTCCGTCGTCAGCTTGCCGGTCCGCACATCGTACGTCCGCACACGGCCGTCGACGCTTGCCGCCACAATTTCGGGGCCGCGCACAACAATCGCCGAAATGGCGTCGCGTGCTTCCGTAAACGCCTGGATCGGTTTTGTGCTGGTGCCCCGCGTGTCCCAGACGCGCACAGCCGTGTCGAAGCCGCCGCTCACAATCAGACTGTCGCCCTCGCCCGCAAACGCCACACAATTGACGCGTCCGCCGCCCGTGCTGCTGCCGCCGAACCGCCGCAGCGTCTGGGCCGTCGTCACGTCCCACAGAAACACGGTGCGGTCACCGCCCGACGACACAAAACGGGCATTGTCGGCCGCGCAGGCCAGCGACAAGACTTCGTAACCGTGTTCAGCATATGTCTGGATGAGACGGCCTTCTGAGATGGCAAGAGCAGGTGTGCGGCCGGCAGCTCCCACGAAGCCAGTATCCTTTGTCTTTGTCGATGAACCGGGCGTGCCCGTCGTCGGCTGTGGGTTGTAGAGCCGAATCGACCGGTCGGACGAGCCAGTCAAAATGTACGTGCCGCTGCCAGCCGAGTACGCCACAGCATGAACGGGGCCTAAATTGTTAGTGGGAAGCAGATTAGAGTCAGATTGGAAGCTGGAGCACGCACCATTCGACCCGAGGAGCTGTGCAACAGGCTTGTCCGGAAAAGACATGTTGTGATGAGGAGGGAGGGAGAAAAAGAAGAAAGAAGACGAAAACAGAGAAAGAAAGAAAGAAAGAAAGAAAGAAAGAAAGAAAGAAAGAAAGAAAGAAAGAAAGAAAGAAAGAAAGAAAGCGAAAACAAAAGGGTCAAAAACAAAGGCTCGTCACGAGCAGGAAAGTGTGCTACCGTGATTTCATTCTGGCTTGAGCATTTGGTCCGTAAATGACACAAGTATAAGACCAAAAGTGGCTGTTGATGCCCGAGTACGTCGTAAATAAGTTATGAATTGCCAATATCAAAGCGAGTTGTTGACACTGAGTTATGGTGACCTTGGGTGCACTCTGACTGGCAGGCACCAGTGGCGCTGAATCTGGCAAGGCTAGTGATCTGGATAAGTGCATACACGGCTATCAACGTGAGACCAGACTACAACAAGAAGCCATTTCAAACGGTAAGATCCGCGTTATTTTGAAGAATCGAAAATAAAAAATAAAAAATAAATTAAAAAAACTCCCAAAATGTCTTCTCAAAATTATTCAACTCAAAACAAGTTGCAAGAACTCGCTGAAACACACCACTCCTTTCTTCCCGCTATCGTACTCGTTTTTGTGCATATCGATATCGGAGGCTAGCGGGGTGATTAGAGAAAGAAAAATTTACGGCGGGGCAGGTGCGAATGACTTACACGCCCTTTGCCCTTTGCCCTTTGCGCCTGCCGCTTTGCCTGCGAGTCCGCGCCTTCCCAGTAGTCCCTTTAGTAGTGCAGTCACTCACTTCCTTTCTAATCTCTCCTTCCTCGAAAAAAAAGTTTCGCGAGACGGAAACACAACAAAACGACAATGCCACATTAAACCATTTCCAACCACCGCCAACCCCCCCCCCCCCCCACCGTTATCCCAACGAACCCAAACCAACGGACGTTCTTCGTTCTTCCGTTGATCGTCTGTCGTTTGTCGCCGACTCTTCCGACCATGGCCTCCGTGTTCTTTTCCCTGACGGGCGAGTCGTGCTACACGTCTTCGGAGGCGAAGAAGCTGACGGAACGCATTAATGCTGCGGCCTCTTCTCAGGTCAAGGTTGCTGCCATCAGCGGCCACTGGGCGTACCACGTCAACCTCAAGGCGGGCACGGCGCCCAACGATGTCATTGACCGGCTGGAGCAGCTGCTGCCGCTGCCCAAGACTCCCAGGACGGCCGGCGAGGCTTCCAAAGTTTCGGCCTCTGGCCAGCGTCAGACATTTGCCATTGCCCCCCGCAACATCTCGCCCTGGAGCTCCAAGGCCACGAGCATTGCGGCCGTGTGCGGCATGGGCGCGCAGGTCGAGCGGATCGAGCGCAGCCGCGCCGTGACCGTCGAGTTTGCTGAGGCATCCTCGTTTTCAGGCTCGGCCGACGAGCTGCCGTTCCGCGACTTTATCCACGACCGCATGACCGAGTCGCTGACGGGCGGCAGCGAGCCTGACCTAGCCCGCATGTTTGCCCACGAGGCCCGCCGCCCGCTCGAGACCATTGACTTGTTCGGGTCGCCCGACAAGGACCCGGTCGATGTGCTGCGGGCGTACAACGAGGCCAAGGGCCTGGCTCTCGATGAGGACGAGATGGTGTATCTTGTCTCTGAGTTCAAGGCCCTGGGCCGCAGTCCCAACGATGTTGAGCTGTTCAGCTTTGCCCAGGTCAACTCGGAGCACTGCCGCCACAAACAGTTCAACGCCCGCTGGACCATTGACGGCGTCGAAAAGCCCAAGTCGCTGTTCGGCATGATCCGCAACACCCACGAGAAGAACAGCCAGTTTACCGTGTCTGCCTACAGCGACAACGCCGCCGTCTTCCACGCCGAGCCCGCCCAGTTCTGGTCCCCCGACTACTCGACGCGCGTCTGGCGTCTGACCAAGGAGGAGGGCCCCTCGTGCTTCCTGGCCAAGGTCGAGACCCACAACCACCCGACGGCCATTTCGGCTTTCCAGGGCGCGGCCACTGGTGCTGGCGGTGAGATCCGTGACGAGGGTGCAGTCGGCCGTGGCTCGACGCCCAAGGCTGGTCTTTGTGGTTTCTGGGTCTCGGATCTGCTGATCCCCGAGCTGCCCACCGCCTGGGACGTCGACATCGGCAAGCCCGGCCATTACACCAGCAGTCTCGACATTATGCTCGAGGCCCCCATTGGCTCGGCCCGCTACAACAACGAGTTTGGTCGCCCCTGCTTGGCTGGTGTCTTCCGCACGCTGCTGGCCAACGACGGCGAGGAGGAGACGGCCAAGAAGAACGCCTACCGCGGCTTCCACAAGCCCATCCTTATTGCCGGCGGTCTGGGCACCGTCCGTCCTGGCCACGCGCTCAAGAACCCGCGTGATGTCCAGAACGGTGCCCACGTTATTGTGCTTGGTGGCCCGGCCATGCTGATTGGTCTGGGCGGCGGTGCCGCGTCGAGCAATGCCAATGCCGGCAGCGCCGCGTCCGCTGCCCTCGACTTTGACAGTGTGCAGCGCGGCAACCCCGAGATTGAGCGCCGCGCGCAGATGGTCATCAACACGTGTGTCGCCCTGGGCGAGGAGAACCCCATTGCCATGATCCACGATGTTGGTGCTGGTGGTCTGTCCAACGCCCTGCCCGAGCTGGTCAACGACGCCGGCTTCGGCGGCAAGTTTGAGCTGCGCCAGGTCGAGAGCGCCGACAACAGCATGAGCCCACTTCAGATTTGGTGCAACGAGGCCCAGGAGCGCTATGTCTTGCTGGTCAACCCCGAGGGCTACAACCGCTTCATGAGCATCTGCAGCCGCGAGCGCTGTGGCTTCTCCAATGTCGGCACGGTCGTTGCCAAGGACGCCCACGGCCAGAGCAAGCTGATTGTCACCGACCGCGACGACAGCGCCTCGCCCAACCCGATTGACCTGCCCATGACTACTCTGTTCCCCAAGAACCGCCGTCTCGAGCGTGTCGTATCGTCGCGAAAGCCCAACCTGGCTGTGTTCGACCCTGTCGCCAGCATCCGCGAGGGCTATGGCAAGGGCCTGGACGACCGGGCCCTGCTTGCCGAGACGGTCCGCCAGGTTTTGCTGGTGCCCGCTGTCGGCTCCAAGTCGTTCTTGATTACCATTGGCGACCGCACCGTCGGTGGTCTTGTCGCGCGCGACCAGATGGTCGGGCCCTGGCAGACGCCCGTCGCTGATGTGGCCGTCACGGCCGGTGGCTTCAACACCGACGGCAGCATCCGCACGGGTGAGGCCATGGCCATGGGCGAGAAGCCGACGCTGGCCCTCATCAGCCCTGCGGCCTCGGCCCGTATGGCCGTCATTGAGTCGCTGATGAACCTGGGCGCCGCTGACCTGCTCGACGGCCTCAAGCGCGTCAAGCTGTCTGCCAACTGGATGGCTGCCGTCAACCATCCTGGCGAGGGCGCTGCTCTCTACGAGGCTGTCCATGCCATTGGTGAGGAGCTGTGTCCCCGCCTCGGTCTCGAGATCCCCGTCGGCAAGGACTCTACGTCGATGAAGACCTCGTGGACCGACAGCAGCGACGAGCTCAAGACTGTCACTGCCCCTGTCTCGGTCGTCATCTCCTCGTTTTCGGTTGTCGGCGACATCACCAAGACCTGGACCCCGCAGCTGCGTCGTCCCGAGGAGGTCGGCGAGACTGTCCTCATGTACGTCGACCTCGCCCGCGGCCACCAGGCTCTGGGCGGCTCGGCTCTGGCCCAGTCCTTGGGTCGTGTCGGCCACGAGGCTCCCGACCTGCGCGATGACCTCTCGAAAAACGACAACATCATTGCCGACTACTTTGACGCCCTGCGCCAGCTGCACGAAAGCGGCGTCGTCCTGGCCTACCACGATCGCTCCGACGGTGGCTTGTTGACTACCCTGGTGGAGATGATGTTTGCCGGCCGCTGCGGCGTCGATGTGATGCTCGACGACATTTCCCGCTCGGGCAAGCTCGAGGACGTTGTTCCTGCCCTCTTCAACGAGGAGCTGGGCGCCGTCTTCCAGATCCGCAAGGGCGACGAGATGCTCTTCAAGTCGGGCTTTTCTACTTGCGGCCCGCCGGCTGGCCTCATCCGCAAGTTTGGTGTCGTCAAGGCCCGCAGCCGCCAGTCCCTGACCGTCCGCTACGGCAACGACACGCTCGTTCAGCTCGACCGCAGCGAGCTGCAGCAGTGGTGGTCCAAGACCTCGCATGCCATGCAGCGCCTGCGCGACAACCAGGCCTGTGCCGACGCCGAGTTTGCCGCGCTTGCCGACGACGCCGACCCGGGTATCACCTACCGCCTGACCTACAAGCCCTCCGACACCCTGGCGCCCCTCACTGCTCCCATCTCCCGTCTGCTCGGCAAGACGCCCCGTGTCGCCATTCTGCGTGAGCAGGGCGTCAACGGCTACGCCGAGATGGCCTTTGCCTTCCGCGCTGCCGGTTTTGATGCCGTCGACGTGCACATGACAGACATTCTCGAGGGCCGCTCGCTCGCCGACTTTGTCGGTCTGGCCGCCTGCGGTGGCTTTTCGTACGGCGACGTCCCCGCTGCCGGTATGGGCTGGGCGGCCTCGGTGCTGATGCACAAGGAGAACGCCCGCCGCGAGTTTGAGGCCTTCTTCAAGCGCCCCGATACTTTTACTCTGGGTGTCTGCAACGGCTGCCAGATGTTGTCGCGCCTGCAAGAACTCATTCCGGGCACCGAGCACTGGCCCACGTTCGAGGCCAACGCCAGCGAACAGTTCGAGGCCCGTGTCTCCATGGTCACCATTGCCGAGGACGCGTCCCGCACTGATGGTGTCCTGCCTTCCGTGTTCCTCCACGGCATGGCCGGCTCGTCCCTGCCTGTTGTTGTGTCGCACGGCGAAGGCCGTGCCCAGTTCAAGAGCGCGTCCGCCCAGGAGGCTGTCGTCAAGGGCGGCCTCGCGCCCATCCGCTACGTCGACAACCGTTTAAATGTGACCGAGAGCTACCCCTACAACCCCAACGGCTCGCCGGCTGGTGTCGCCGGTGTCCGCTCCCTCGACGGCCGTGTCCTCGCCATGATGCCCCACCCGGAGCGCACCATTGTCGCCGGTGTCGGCAGCTACCTGCCCGCCGGCTCCGTCGAGGAGTGGGGCGATTTCGGTCCATGGGTGCGCATGTTCCGCAGTGCGCGCAAGTGGGTTGGCTAGTCGAGACGACGCAGTCGCCGAAGGCGAAGACGAAGACGAAGACGAAGACGAAGACGAAGACGAAGACGAAGACGAAGACGAAGACGAAGACGAAGACGAAGACGAAGACGAAGACGTCAGAGAGGAGTTGTCTATCTGCATTTGATTTTGATCTACGGTGTTTTATTCGGCTGGGCTAGAACTGTCTATTTTCGGAATTGTTGTTTTTCGTTTTGAATATCTATCTACATATATTGAGATGCATACTATTTTTATTTTATTTTCACCAAATAATCTTATTCAAATCTCGCCTAACTCTCACAACGTTCAACCTCATTTTTTCATGTAATATTTCATGTCTTTTATGGCGACGAAACAAGTAAACTATCAAATAGAAAAGGGCTCTTGCATGAGCAGCTCCAAGAAGAAGCGAGTGCAAAAAGTAAACGATAACCCAAGATCCTCAAACCCCCAATCCGAATAACATGAAAGAAAAATAAGTGCTCTTTCGTTGCAAGAACGTCCCAAATAACGCCAGTCTTTCCGATGTAATAAACGATCTCTGCCATGCGTACAGCCAATGAAATGGAAAATGGAAAATGGAAAATGGAAAATGGAAAATGGATAATGGAAAATGAACTCCCATCCTCTCAACAGCGCTTCAACCATCATAAACATCATAAATCAACACACTTTTCAAATTTAGCGTGCTGGTTGTTCTCTTTCGTCGTCTCATAACAACTTGCCCTCGTGTATGTGCACCATCACCTCCCAGATAAAATGAATATAGACAAAAGAAGAGCGATTCGGGGTGGGTCTTGGGGAAGAGAATAGTCCGGAATCAACAATCAAGAGCCCTTTACAAAATCTCTCTTAACTTTTGCTTCTGGGTCGGCGTCAGGGTCGTCGGGAACTTGACGTTGTACTTGATGACAAACTTGCCGCGCTGGCCGGGGAGCTTCGATATCGGCATGCCCAGGGACGGGTACGAGTCGCTGGAGCCGGGCTGTGTAGGGCCGGACTTGTCGAGGTTGATTTGCTTGCCGTCAATGGTCGAGACGGTGCGCTTCCAGCCCGTCAGCGCCTCCTTGAGGTCGAGGTCCACGTTGACTACGACGTCGTCGCCGTCGCGCGTGAACATGGGGTGCTTCTTCTCTTCGACGATAAAGACGAGATCTTGCTGGCCGCCCTCTTCCTGGTCGCCGACGCCCTTGAAGCGGATCTTGCTGCCCTTCTTGAGACCGGCCTTGATTGGCACTTCGAGGACCGTATCCGTCGTTGTGCGCTTGCCGCTTTCGTCGTACATCTTGCGCTTAATCTTCATGCGCTTGGTCGTGCCATTGAACATCTCCTCCAGCGTCACGGGCAGCGGGCGCTCGACCGTTGTGACTTCGGGTGTGTGGTGGCGTGCGCTGCGGCCACCAAATGGATCGTCGTCGCCCATGCCGCCACCGCCAAAGGACGCACCACCGGACCGTGCCGAGCGGGGCATGCCGCCGCCGCCGAAACTGCCGCCACCGAGACCACCGCCCAGCAGGTCCTCCAGACCCTCTGCGCCAGTGGTGCGCAAAAAGTCGGCAAATGTGGCGTTGGGAGCGTTGAATTTGAAGCCGCTGGCACCGCCGCCCGGTCCGCCTGTGGAGAAGTTGAATACGCGTGTGCCGCCGCCGCCGCCACCGGGCATGCCGCTAAAGTTCATGCCCGAGAAGCCACCGGGCATACCGCCCATGCCCGCACCACCAAAACCGCCGGCACCGCCGGCACCGCCGTCAGCGTCGCCTTCGTATGGCACGCCGCCGCGGAGGATGAATTCGAGGCCGTATGTGTCGTAGGTTTTGCGCTTTTCTGGGTCGGACAGGATCTCGTAGGCTTGCGAGCACTCTTTGAACTTTTCGGAGGCTGCGGCGTTGTCTTTGTTCTTGTCGGGATGCCATTTCAAGGCCATTTTCCTGGGGAAAGTTAGTATAAACATAACGTTGTAGGGTTAAATACATGGGTGAAAGACTTACCGATAGGCCTTCTTGATTTCATCCTGTGACGCATCTGGCTTGATGGCCAGCTGGTCGTAGAGCTTCGTTTCCTTGACCATTTTGGCGAGAAAACGGCGTGTGTGTTGGTTTGTGTTGAGGTTGGGATTGTGAGTAGATTGAGGTTAGTAAAGAGTCGGACGTCAGCCGGGTTTTATGGCGGTGACGATGAGGGGAGATGCGAGACCGCGTGCTGAATGGCTGGCGATACGTCACGTTTTCACGTTTTCACGTTCTCACACGTTTTCGAGAGTTTTTCTGCGTTCTGTCCCGGGTGTCGAGGGAGGGTGCGTGTGGCAAAACCGGGGGGGGAAACACAATGAGGAGGAGGGGAAGGAAGCAGCAAATCGCAATTGGCTTGCAGTCCTGTTGTTCTTGAGTTCGGAGACCTTTTTGTAGAAAAGTAAGGTCGAGTCGCAGTGCTCGGCGGGGTGTGGCTCAAGCGGATTGGCTCGAGGTCGGGTTCGTGAATTGGTTGGAGCGAGAGGCTATTGGAGATAATGGAGAGCAAGAGCAGGAAGAGAAACAAAAACGAAAAGAAGGAAAACAGAAAAGAAGGGAAAGAGAAGAAGAAAACGAAAAGCGGAAGCTAAACAGTCGAGATGACGGGCCGCTGCTATGTATACAAAAGTGGTGCGACTCCGCCGAAGACGTGCGAAATGTACTAGAAGCACCTCGAAGATCGCTAGGCTAGGAGGGTAGTGGTGACCAGCCAAAGCGGGGGGGGGTTCAAAAGTTCAAAAGTTGACGTGAGGCTGTGATGCTTTAGAATTCTAGGGGATGCAAGAGGGAAGAAGGAAGAAATAGGAACTAGCAGGATACAGCTCTTAAGAGGCAAGAAGTAAGGAGGACTTCTAGAGAAAAGAGGCAGGAACAACGAATGCAAGAAGAGAGACGGAAGGAGCAGAGGAGGTCAACGACTGGATGAGCGAGAAGCAAGAAGGGAAGGAGTGATGGGGCGGTGGGGCTCAACTCAGCCCGCTGTGCTCCGTAGATATTAGGAAATAGCGTGCCAATGGGCGGCCAGAGTGGGCAGTGGCGGGGAGGCCAAGCAACCACTACGGGCGCGGATACTGGGTAGAGGGCGATGAGGCCCTTTTGGCGGCGGGGTCTGCGTATTTAGTGGGTCCGCCACAGTAGGTGCGAGAAGCTTCGACGCTTGTAGGCCTATGACGTGACTCGGATATGTGTATATTTGGGGCTGCTGTAGCTGTTAAGTGCATTTTGAGCGAACAGATAAAACAAGGCTGAGAATACACTCTCATTTTATTTCGATTTAAATAGTATTTTCGCCAAGTGACTTGTTACCGTTGCATTTCACTCAAAATAAGCGAAGAGATGACAAGGGAGAAAATCAGGAGTTTTTGAGACGGACAGGGCGTCTGGGTGGTCCTCGGTGGTCCTTAGTCGACGTCATTGTCCGGATGAAAGTCGTGTGCCTGAAGCGGGGATTGCGACTAGCCGATAAATGCATATTTCTCTGAAAGGCACTTACACTGACAACTCTCGACAGCAACTATTACTGTGCCTGGATTTTGTACAAACGCACTTTGAGATGAGACATCTGCGTTATAGTAATTAAGCAGGAAAAAAGAATGGACATTAAAATACAGAGCTAGGTAAGGGGTAAGTAATCGTGGAATAAGGCTGTCAAATCGATGGTGATACTGTGACCAGCGATATGCAAATAAGCGAACAGGAAATGGCAGATGAAGAAAGAGGTGAATGCTGGATAGTTATTTTCTCCCCTTTTCATCACTTTCCATATCTTGATCTCTGACTTTGTTGTTTTCTTTCTTTTCCTTCCTTCATTTTTCGTCTCTCCTCGTGCCTTTGAACTTGGGCAACCTTTCCTGAAACTTGTTGTGTCGCTTACACCAAAAGAGGTCAATGCAACAAGCGGCAGATGAAAAACGAAAAATGGCAAGGAAAGGTAACCTTTGGTGTACTCTCAAAATTCTGTGAGCACAGATGGCGCTCCTCCACACACACACAGTTACACGTGCTCGACCTGGGCCTGGCCCACAGCCTTCTCGTTGCTGTGCGCCGTGGAGTACTCCACAGGCTGGCCGCCGAACAGCTGCTTCTGTTCCAACTCAGCCTTTCGCAGTTGTTCGGCCTGCTGCTCGTCCTCGAAGAGGAAGGCAAGGTCCTCCAGAGTGCGGCCAGAGGTCTCGGGCCACAGCCAGTGGATGAGGCCGGCCTCGACGACGATCCAGCAAGTGTAGACCAGCAGGAACTTCCAGCCAATCTTTTGCAGACCTATTGTTTGTTAGTGGGTGGATGGCGGAAGGTGGGAGAATAAAACAATAAGAAATAAAGATATAAAAAAATATAGAAAAACCTCACCAATGGGGTTGACGTTGGTACCAAAAAACTGTGCAGCCTTGCCAAAGAACTGGAAGATGGCAATACCACGGGCACGCTGCGCGTAGGGGGAAACCTCAACCAGGTACGTGTAGGTGAGCGCGCTGAAGCACGTGTTGTATGCTGGGCTGTAGGCGTATATCCAGAAAAGAGACAGGTTGGAGGCAATCTTGGACGACGTCGTAGCAGCCTTGGGGGCCGGTGCTCGTCGACAATGGCCGAGCACACAGTCCAGCCAATGTACACAGCCAGGATGGATAGGATGCCCGTCAGGTACATGGTGCGGCGGCGGAATCGCATAATGACGAGGGCAGCACCAACACCACAGACCAGGCTCCAGCACTGGTTGCCCAGGTTGTACTTGGCCTTGAAGCTGGGGTCCCTAAAGCCCAGCATCGTCAAAACGTCGCCGAGGTAGTACGAGATGACGACGTTGCCAGACAGCTGCGTGAACAGGCCCAAAAGAGCACCGATAACGACACGACGGAGGGCGCCGCGTGTGCGCACCATATCCATCCAGGACATCTTGGCATGCTCAAGCTCGATTGCGAGCGTCACCTCGATCTCGGCCATCTCGGCAATCGCAAACTCCGAGTTGGGGTTGCCCTCGCCGTGGTACTTGACAATCACCGCCATGGCCTCCTCGTGCCTGTCACGGCTGATGAGCCAACGGGGGCTCTCCGGAAGGAACATCACAAACGTGACCTGGAGCGCCGACGGGGCCATCTGCAGGAGCGAGGGAATGCGCCACGACCAGTCAGAATTGATCTTCTGGGTGCCAAACGTGATACCGGCTGCAATGATGGCACCGATAAAGTAGCAGGCGTTGAAGAGGGCCGTCAAGATAGGCCGCTCCTTGGGATAGCCCAGCTCGCCGATGAGACAAGAGCCGGCGACAATGGCAAAAGGAAGACCGAAACCAATAATGCAACGGGCCATGATATACATGATGCCGTTAATGGAGAAAGCTTGGATGAGCGAGCCAATAATCATCACGGTAGAACCGAACATGATGCACCAGCGACGTCCGAAGCCATCGTTGATGTAGGGAATAAACGGAAGACCGACGCAGGCACCAAGCGAGAGGGACGATGCCATGATGCCCTGGTAGCCGCCAGCGGGATGGTGAAAATCTGGCAGTAATTGTTAGTAGCTGCTTCGTATCGTATCTTGCCTTTTATGGTCCATCACATTGTCTGGTCACCTCATCTTGCCTGGTACATCATCTATGACTTACAGTTGCCCCATGCCGGCACAAGCTGCACGGCGTTGATAATCTGCGAGTCGAATCCGGAAGTCATCTCGATACCGATGACACAGGGAAAGAGTAAAAGGTACAGCGCCCGCAGGTTCGGCTTCCGGTACCACGGGAGCGGGTCCTCCATCGCCATGCGATGAAGGTCATTTTCTTGGCTCATGGCACCAACCATGGCTGCGATGTTGTCTCGGGGGAATGCCGGGCTGCCGGTTTCGAAGTTCGAGACGTCTGTATGAGTGTGAGTGAGTTGCTGTCACTCTGAGCTACACACTCTGAACAACACGGTGGCTGCCGCTCGTGAAGTGCTGGCTGAGGAGAAAGAAGGAGAGAAAGGGAAATAAAAAAGAAGAGGAAAGAGGAGAAGGTTAAGATAAAAAAAAGGGACGGGAGGGAGACGAGTTAATAGCTTTATTAAAGGGGCCCAGAAGATGGAAGAGAAGAATAAAAAATAAAGCATATCAAGAACAAAAAAATATGAAAAGTACAACAGCCCAAGTCTAGACGTACCGTGCAGTTCTCGCCTCTCGTCGTATATAGAGTGTGCATATAGCTTGTATAATTTTAAAGTGATAGAGTGTCTGGAAGAAAAGAGGTACGCCCCCTTTCCCATTTCCTCTCATTTATTTTTTATTCTTCTTTTCTTCCTTTGGGTCAGGCGAAGAAGAGAAGAGGAGACTCGCCGAGCTGCAAGAGAGTGCCAAGATCCTCACGGTCGACCGTCGACCGTCCATAGTAGCGAGCTGCTCGTCGGCTGCATCAGACCCAACCAGGTGGGTACGGCTGAGCAACCAAAAGGAGCTGCCAGTCATCCTCAAAGCGAGGCAAGGAGGACAGTATCAAAGGTTAAAGACAGCAAAAAAAATAAAATAAAACGAGGGTGCGGGAGGCCAACGGTGGGAGACCGAAAGTGACATGGGAAAATGAAGAAAGGGCAGAAGGCACCTGCCAAGACGTAAACCGGGACGAAATAACGGCTCACATGGCAGACTCTTTGTATCCCTTGTATCCAATGTGTCTTTTTTGCAGTCTCTCATTGCCCATTGTTGGCCGTTGTTGGTCGTTAGGAAGCGGCACGGCTGGATGTCGACTCCGGACGTCAACAAACCGATAGAAAAAAAGTGGGCGATCTTCTTGGCTGGTGAGAGAGAGATTGGGGGGAATTCCAGGGTAAAGAGAATACCATCTCAAATATAAAGCTCCTTTCGTCCTATTTTTCACTTCCTCTTGTTTGGTTGATTTTGTTTGAATGCACATCATCTCATCTTCAACATGACTCTGTAAAGCATGCCGGGTTTTGGACGAACCGGAGGTGTATTGCTTTCTCGTGCCCGCGCACGCCCCGAGTGCAGCAGTATCGCGAGCTGTTGGTTGGTGTTGATTTCCCCCTTTTTGGATCAAGTCATGTTCTCTCCACACTTTCCCCTCATCCCCTCGTTGGATGGTATTTTTTGTTCTTTATTTTGTTCGAGTCGTTCCCCATCTCGACTTTAGCCGGATCGACAACGGCAGCGGTGGTTGATGTCTTTGTCCCACCTTCCCGTCTGTATTTAGCAGGGCGTCGTACCAAGGTCCGCGGGTTACCGCGTATGTAGACCACAATGTCCGTACTTTGGTGTTTCTGTGTTGTGCATCCACACGTGGACATCGTTGTGAATTTCTTCTTCGTTTTCTTGCCTCTCACTTTATTGCATCTCTCCTGGCTCCGATGCATATTATCTTCTCTTTGGTTGGGCACTTGCTTCCATCAGTCCTTTCTCTCTCTCTCCTTTCTCTCTCCTCTTCCCCGCATAGCGAGATCACCAACAGCGCGTGGCTGTAGATGAGAACACACACTTGGATCTTCACTTATTGCTCTTGGCGGTGGTGCTGACGACTGCTCGCCGCTTTCACCCCTGGCCGCCTCGCATCTCCAACTTTTGCAACTCTTCATCCCCTCTTCGTTGTTTGTTCTTCTCCTCGTTCTAGGTGTCAATCTTCACGCTTGCGGCAAAAGACGGACGAACCCACATCGTGTGAAGTGCAGGGCCTTGGGGTCATCGTTTCCATGTGCCATCACCCATCACCCATCAGTTTTTTCTTGCCCTGGGTGGCAACGGTGGGTGGTAGTTGTTGCGAGCAGCCATCGTGTAAGGATGAGCGCCAAGGCCCAATCAGACAGAAGAGCGGGGTGTGAATGAGGGTCTAAATTTGGATGAGAACAGAACCGTGGTCGTGCAAGTCGTATTTGGTACACAGGATGTTGGCTCGGTTTGCCAGAGGCGGCCGTTTAAGCTTGTTCGTTGATTGTGGCAATGGCTATGTACGGAGTATCGGGCGTCTGTATCGGAGGACTGTATGCTCATCTTTCTCCCTTTTCAAAGTTGGTTTGCGACGTACTCGTAAAAATTGTCTGACCTGCTGTTCTGTTGCCGGGTAAATTTGCTGCTCCTGTCGAGATGGATAGCTGCTACTACTGGGCTACACTGAACTGCCAGTTTCGTACAAGTATTGTTGTCGTTGTGTTCCATCGTTCATCGCGTACAGTCAGTCGAATGCCGAGTAAAGTGCCTTGCCAGTAAAACAAGGTTATATTTTGTGGGGGAGGGGAAGAACAAACAGCCAGTTGCTTTCATTCTCCCACAAGGGGGTATTTTGCTCTTCTCTCTCACATACGACGTACGGAGTACAAACACGCTGAATCCAGCCGCTCGTTGCGCGTGTTCTTGTTTTTGCAGTGTGCGTGCGTGTGGACGTTTTTGGACTTTTTGGCTTTTCTTGCGCCTCAGCCGGTTAAATTCATTTGGCCAAACTCGCCCCAACGCATCCAGGGTTGACGATGCAGCGTGCCGAGATTCTGTTTCCCCCGCCTAGCGGGTCAATGACACATTGCTGTCGTTGAGCTGGTTCTTTCTCGGTTTTCTTTTTTTAATTTGTACGCCTTCCGTCTCGTTTTTTGTCTAGTTTCCGTTTCAGGCGGCCTTTCGGTTTTTCATGTCGTTGTTGATGTGAAGATCAGACTCGAGTACCTCGCATCTGACATGTAACGAGACATTTTCGATTGTTTTGAAGCGAAGTGAAAGAGAGAGAGAGAGAGAGAGACTGACGGAGGGAAGGAAGGGAACCGACAAAGCTTCTCGCGTGAGCTGCTCTATTCCTCCCCACACATCAACACCGGTAGCGACTCTGCGACTGTGCCGCACGCCGGCCAACCTGGGCAAAAACGTGCTCCTGCCCAATGATGGGGGTCGTATGGGTAGCAAAACAGAAACAAAATCTAAGCAGCGTCAGGAGAGGCTTGGCGCACAACGCTGACCGATTGCTGAGGCATGAGCTGCTGTGTGAAAAGCAACGGAAGCCGGTCAGCAGGGACAACAATGCAACTCAAGAGGAAGGCTATCAAGATAGCAAATTATCGAAATAACAAGAGATAAAAAAGATAGCAAGGAAGCAAGGAAGCAAGATCCCAGGTGAAGACACAAGTGCGAGAGGAGTGCAAAAGACCACTCACAAATAAGCTTTGGTGGCTTTCAAGATACAGCTTGGCTCCTTGGTACGATGAGCCAAGGATGCAAGCAGCGAGTCAAGAGATGGTCAAGACATTGGCGATATGTGCCAAACGATTCAGACAGACGGGTAGACGGACCAGACACGCGGCCAATAGAGTGTCTGCGCACCATCCAGCACACAAGCAGGAATTAAATGTCTGTGGTTTGAATGCTTGCATGGTGCTATTTGTCAGAATGGCTTTTGCGTCTGTCTCGGCTGGTGTGTGTCGCGTGAAGATTGAGGATTGAAGCTATTGTAGATCGTGCCACACCGCCGCTGTAGATGACTGGTGTCTGTTGGTGTGCCCGAGATTAAGCAGGGGCCGTTGGAAGAGTCGGTCGGCTGTTGTTGTTTATGCTTCTCCTTTTACTTTTTCTGTTTGAATTCTCCGTAATTGAGGCCTGGTTACTTTCATGTAAGTCAGTGTCTGTTGAAAGGAGGAAGGGAAGCTTGCTGGTCAGGAAAAAGGAGTGAACAGTACCGCAAAGCAGCAATAAGGCACAAGAGATGAAGTGAAAGCAAAATAGACAAGACGAACCAATAGAACTGACCTTTCGAGTGCTCACTGATACTGTCGCCTTTTTCTTGCTCTTTGCCACTGTGGTTGATGCATTAAGCCCTTCGTGTTCGGTGTGTGTCTGTTGGCGGGCGCTTTGCGGCCAGACAGCCTGCAGCTCATCTTTCAGCCGGCATTGCTTGTAATTGTGTGTTGTGCGAGCATGTCGGGAGCTGTGCGGTGGCGAGGATGAGTCTGTCGAAAGATGAACAAAAGAGGGGATGTCGACAGAAAGGGGGAAAGCAACGAAAATAAAGGAGAGCTGGGCAAGAACGAGGGGGTGCTGTCAGGGAAGTGCTGACAAAAAGGGAGTTTGTAAGCAGGGAGTGATGCAGTGTGTGGGTGGTTGTTATTTCCTAATACGGAAAGCACTAAATCTCTAACAAGATCAAGAGGAAGTCGCGACTGTCCACGACCCCCTTTTTGGGCAAGAGGCATATGCATACGGCAGGCACTGTGCTGCAATAATGAATGTCTGTCCAATATCAACTCCAAGCGGTCCCGTTATTGCATCTACTCTATAAACAACTTTCAAATCATTACACAACACCCCTCCACTCCCTCGGGCCAGTACGAAAGGAAGCCGCAAGCAGCGGACTCGCAATGACGGCGCCAATGTTTTCGAGCATGCTGACAGCTCGAGAATCCGGGGTGGCCATTGGCTTGCAAAGACGCTGCCGCTGGCGGCAGAAGAAAGAGTAGCAAGATTATCAGGACAAAGGCTTTTAGAGACACCAAGTAGGCAGCCCGTCCCCAAGACCAGCCAAAGCGGTTGCGAACAAACTGTAGCAAGATCTCTTGGGCATGTCTACCGAGGGTTGTTGTAAGGAGAGTGGCAAGAAGTAGAGTGATGTGCTTATTGTTGCGGGCAAAAGAAAGCCTGTCGAGGCTACCAGGTCTTCAATTGCGCTCAATACAGTTGCCCTGACTGTCTTTGGACCGGATACTTCTTGGCTGTCGGTCGTCGTCTCGTTTTCATCAGGTGCGGCTTCCGTTTGCTTCGAGTGCAATGTTTCTGGAAGTATGATGCAATCTAGAAATTCAGACGGTTAAAATCTCACAATCTGTTTATAAAAACTATAAAACTATATTAAAAAATTTTGATGATGTAAAAAGAATACAAAACCCACGAGCTGCAGTAAGAGTGTGTACGGAGTATATCTTCATAGATTGCACGCAGACGAACATGGCTTTTAAACACATGTTATAGGATTAAAGTAAACAGCATCGTGTTTGATTCATTTGAGGCCAATGCTGGCACACACGCATCTATATAAGTAAAAGTACAGCTCAGACTGTTGTAATCAACTCGAGCGAATAAAAAAGACGAAAATCAACAAATTTAACAAAGCACCATTGCCTCGCCGGGCAGCCTTTGGATAGATGAGCAGAACAAAGTAATAAAAAGGGAAAAGAACACGACAAACCTGGGTATTTGGAGAAACGTGACAAAGGAAAATAAGAAGGGAAGGAGTAGACGAAAGAAAGTGAAAGAGAAAAGGAGAAACGAAGAAAACAAACGACATATAAGAAGAAAAAGAAGGAATACAGATACGTTCAACACACCAGACTTTTACCGACCGCAACCCTCAAATGGCACCGTCGTTGTCATAGAACGAGCCGGGTTCGCCAAAGGAGACGGAGGCCATGGGGTCATTGGTGCCGCCAAACGCAAAGTCGAGCGGTGCCGTCGGCCACGACGACGAGCCGCCCGTATCAAACGAGAAGCCCTGACTGATGTTTTGGCTGAGGGGCTGGCTGTAGGCCTGGGCCTGAGTCTGAGTCTGACTACGGCCGTCCCAGCCACTGAAGTCGGCCATGTGGTCCAGCGTGGCTGTGACCGAGGGCGCCATAGAAGACTCCGTCTTGGGCATCTTGCTGGGGGTGTCGATAATAAAAATATCGTCATCGTCGTCGTTGACAACATTGCGCGCACCGGGGATATCGTCGTCCTCGATATTGACACTGTTGTTCATGCTGCTGCCGTTGTTGTGCGACTGAGACTGAGACTGAGACTGAGAATAGAACACGGGCTGGCGCTGGTGCTGGATAGCCGTGTGGAAGACGAGGTCGGCCTGGTCGGGCGAAGACTGGTCGGGTGGCGAGACGCCAGTGCTCAGAGCAGGCGTGGTGTCGGCCATGTACTGTGCAGAAGTCGTCGCCACACCGGACATCGACGGCGTAATGGGAGCCAGGTTCGACGGCACAGCGGGCAGAGACGAGGCATTGGCGGCCATCCGATGCGACGGAGTCGAAATGGGCGTCAGATCAAGCTGCTCATAGTCGACCTCCTCGCTGGCCAGCGTGCTGCAGCCATCCTCGTCATTAGAGATGGTGATTTCGGCAGTACGCTTTGCCCGCTTGGCCGGTGGGGGAGGCGGTGCAATCGACCCAGCACTCGTGGGCGTAGACAAAGACTCGGCAGCAGAAGAAGAAGAAGCTCCATTTCTGTTTCCGGCCGGAGTGGCAGGCGTCTTCCGCTTGCGAGCTGGGGTGGCTTTCCGGGAGGCGGGCAATGGGCCGAGTCCCTTGTCGGTGCCGTCCCGCATGGCCTTGGCCTCCTTCTTGACGGCGCGGAACTGGAACTCGATACCCATCGGCGTCGAGTCTCCATAGTAGGCGTGGATGTCTGCAAAAAATGTTAGTGACTGATCAGGTACGACGTAGGCCTGTGCATATCGTCCATCTTGTCTCTTCCCCGCATACCCTTGTCTTTCAGGTGGAAGATGTGGACCAGATCCTTGGGATCTTTATTGTCCGCAACGGCCTTCTGAATGAGCCCAGCCTGCTTCCTGATGGGTCGAAAGCGGTGCTCAATGCCAGATGTGGTCGTGTCGGAGCCATAGTGCTGGGCAATGGCTGGATGGGCAGTCGAGTCAGCCCATGCAGTCGACAAGGGAAGAGACCAGAGGGCGGGGAAAGTACGGAATACAAAAGAGAAAGGAGAAAAGAGGGAGGCATCACAATAGAAAGAATCGGGGAGAGCAAGCGTACCTTTAAAGTTGAGCTTCAGGCCTGGATGGCTGGCAAGGACTGCAGCCAGCAAACGGCTCTGCGCCTCGTACGTCCGGAAGTTGGACGGCATGGCTGTGTGTGTGTGGTGAGGGTGAAGCGAGAAAAACGAATAGTGTGAAGACAAGGATGTTGCTGACTTTATGTCGAGATGTCAAACGTCGAAATGTTGCGATGCCGCAAGGAAACCTCGTTTAGTGAATGAATGGATGTACCTCGAAATCGCCGTCGGCCCACCCCCTTTTTTGGTATGACGTCTGCCGCTTTCGAGGACCGAGCAAGATATTGAGAAGACTCAAAGTCTCGACAATCCGAAAATGAGGTATCACGAGACTGAAGAGGGAAATCGACGAAGATGACAGGGCAACTGAGGAAAACAATGCAAATGAAAGAAAAAAAAGGTACAGCAGGTACAAGGTACAAACGCAATTCAAAGACGAGACGAGATGCAGGTAAGTGCACAACTACACCAAAACCCGGGGCGCTGGGATGGGAGCTGCTGCGAAAAGTGAGCAAGGTCGAGAAAATGCGGTGGCTGGGAGAGCTGGCCAATCTCGGCGGGTCTGGGTCGATGCATGCCTAGCTGCTAGTGGGTACTTGTTGTCGTACCAATTTTGCTAGTGTCAAAAGGTACCAGTTTAACAGCCGTGAACGCGCAGTCGCGTCGTTTCTGGGCGCAACCTGGTGGCCAGAGCTTCGCGTCGTCTCCGTTGGCTCTCGTTGCTCGCTCGTCAGTTCACGAATCTTTGCATGTTGCACTCACCGTTTCTTCCACGTTTTTGGGGCATTCACAGCCAATAATTGCATGTGCTCCAGGGCAGCTTTAAACATGAACTGCAACACTCTCAACAGCTCTTTCCCTGTTTAGCCCATCGCAGCTACCATTTACGGCGGATTACAGTAGTGTGCACCCGCTAAACCACGGGCCGCTCCGCCTAAAAAACAACGATGCTGCACTATCTCAGCCTGGCCAAAATCAAGCCAATGGCAGGAAGGCGCGTGGCACTTAATCGCCTTTACGCAAAGCCAAAAGCCAAGATGTCACTGAGGTCATGCCGAGCAATGTTGCTGGCCAAAGGCACCCAACGCACTTGACGATATGGCAGCTATTATCTTTGTGTAAGTCATTTTGTGAATTAAGTGGCACTTGTGTATCGCGGTATGCCCAATGCCCGTATTACCAATGCCCGCCCGTATTACAACTATCTAAATCCCGAATATATATATGTGAATGTGAATGTGAGTGCCTGCACATGCATCCCGTGCGTGATGTGATGTGATGCCCAGAGACAGCCTGTCTCCTATCCTTTCCTGTCCAAAACAAAACAAAAGTGCAATAAATGTGAGCTTTGCGAAACAGGTGCTCTTGCACAACCCATCAACTGCGTCCCATTTTCATTTCTTTTGCACCTTTTCTTCTTCTCACGATTACCGCGCCGACGGCAGGATCGATGCTGCTGCCGACCGGAATGCGGCCTCCTTCTCCTTGAGCATCATGCCGGGGCCACTGCCGTCGCCGTCCAGACCGCTGCCGCTCGTGCCGTCGCCATACACAAAGTACTGGATCCCCAGGATCGAGTCGCACGCCGCCTGGAACAGGCCGCACAGCTTGAACGCCCACGGAATCTCGGTGGTCGACGTGAAGAACCAAAACATCTTCATCGCGTCACCTGCTAGCCAGCTGACCAGCACCGAGACCCGGAAGCCACGGCACGAGCGAGCGCGCATGTTGGCACGGATTTGCGGGAGGGGCAGCGTCGCTTCGACCGACAAGCCAACGTAGCCGATCAAGACAGAATAGGCGCTGTACAAGCCCGGGAAGGGACCCAACAAAACCTCAAAGGCGAGCAGCGACAAGAACAAGTACAGCAGAAACTGCCAGTACGGCTTGGGCGAACGCCACTGCCAAAAGTTGTAGGGACGGTTGGCAAAGAGACCTCCTCCTCCTGAAGAAGAAGACCGGTCCAGGCCGGCAAACGGTGCCTCGCCGCCCTTGGCCGACGGCGGCGGCCGGTTGTCGAGGGCAATCTTGAGCAACAGCAGCTGCACAATCACCATCAGAACCGACTGGATCAGCAGTGCCTTGTCAAAGTGTGCGCCCGGATAGTAGAAGATGCGCATAAACGATGCGACGAGCATGATCAGCGGGATGTCCAGCGAGAATCCTGCGCTCGACCGCTTGCGGCTCATCGACAGAGCCTGGTCGCCGTACGAGAAGACAGGCGACATGACCAGAAAGAGTGGCGCGGCATAGCCAGCCAGCGTTGTGAGGAAGGCCATAGATAGGAGAGGAGGGGGGGGGAGGGGGGGTCGAGGAGGAATAGAAGAGTCCGAGAGCCGCGCTAGACTTTACAAAGCCATGTAGGATCGAGTATCAGACGCTGTTGACGACGGGGAAAAGATGGTAGAAGATGGGACGTCTAGGTTGAGGTCGGGGTCTTGGTCGCGCTTGCCGTAATACGTCGTCGCAAAGGGGCGGAAGGCGCGGGACTGGGTGAGGGCGACGGAAGGAGCGACGGAACACGCTGCAAAGAATCAAAGAAGGAAAGAACGCCGCTGACGATAAACGATGGAAGCCGATTGCGGGGAAGGAGGCGCTGGAGACTGGAAAGGATGGAAAGGATGCTGAAAGCAGTACGGAGTAATCGGAGAGAACGGAGTAAAAAGCTTGAATTGGCTCTTGGGTTTTCAGGATATGTACGACGTATTTGCGTCTGCAATCCAGGGGAAACCTGCAAAATGGGGCTTGACCAAAAGTGGATCCAAACTCGGCATGTGGGTCACACTCGTCCGTCATTGGCTTGTGTCTGATACGTGGCTGACATAATCACTCAAACGACTTACACGAGTTCGTAGAGTGGAAGACATCATGGCCAATGTACGACAAAAAGTCAACGTAGAACCAAAAGCATAATCAAATCAAGAAGAAAGTGGACATGAACAAGATAGAGAGAATACCAGGCAAGTGCCGGTTCGTATGATTTTGGAGCCAATGGCTCTCCTTTCTGATAGGCAGACAAGGAAGAAAATTAACCAAAAAGAACAATGCTAAACCAAACAAAAAGGTAGGAAGAAAACAAAAAATACAGCAGAAAAAAGACCTCCCTCGTCAAGCAATGGGTTGTGCTAGGCCAAAAGACAGAAAATGGCCAAGAAGAAGGCAAAGAATAGAACCACCCAACGCCAAGCAGATATGCAAAAATGACAAATCCAAAAAGACATCCAAAATATGCCTCCAAAAAAGAGAGAAAAAAGAGAGAAGAAATAAGAAGAAAATACTAATACAGAGAGGCCCTTTTAAAAACGACGCGATAATGCAAACATAATCAAAACAGAGACAAGAAAAGATTGAAACGGTGAAAGAAGAAGTCGAAGAGAAAAACCAGAATCGACAAGACAGTCGGGTCTGCCACGTGTTTAGGCACGACCGTGAGGACGGCTCATGTCAGACTGCCACGACCGTCGCAGGACATCGTCATGGACGCGCGGCAGGTCGGGCGCCGAGCGGGGAGGAGGGAGAAGCATCCGCGGCAAGTCCGGCTGGGAAGGGGAGCCAGGCTGGGACCGCGGCTGCGAGTGAGTGTGATGGTGGGAGCGGTGGTGGTCGTACGAGGACGTTGGAGGCGGTGGCTGCTGAGGAGGGTACTGCGAACGCGGCGAGAGCTGGCCGTGCTGGGCATACGGCGAGTGTGGCGAGTACGGTTGCTGCGGGATCGACCGCGGGTACGACGAGGGAGGCGGCGGCAGAGGCGACGACTGCGACTGTTGGTTGCTGCTGCTGCCCCATCCGATCGGCGGCGGCAGGACGCTTCCGCTGCCGGTCGAGTTGTGGCAGATGGGATCAGCCGAAGACGACGAGTTCGACAGAGTCGGCGAGCGGTTGCTGAAAGGCGGCGAGCGGCTGCGGCCGGCGGTCGTGTAGTGGTCGTAGTCCTGGCGCATGCGCTTGTTGTTGGCGTTGGGGCCCGAAGCAGAAGGCGACTCGGGCGGCAAGCGGATGGTGTTGCCCGAGCCGATCCTGCGGTGTGCGTCGGGCTCAGACGACGCCGTGCCAGGCGAGTTATTGTTGCCTCCACGAGGGCTGTAAAATGTTAGCAAGACACTCAATAAATATCATACACACTAAAGAAGGTGACTTACGCATTCTTGAAGCGGCAGACGCGGCCAAACTTGTCGCACTGAACACAGCGCGGGTACTCTGGGTCGCACTTGATCTTCTTCTCGCGGCAGGTCATACAGGCAATCGCCAGACGCTTGCGCGGCTTGCCGGCCTTGGTCACACCCCAGTACGGGTTGACGGCCTCGCCATCAATGACGGCCTTGCAGTGTGTGCCGTCATCATAAAAGTAGCACGTGCCCTCACCGGGGACCTCCGAAGCGTGCATGAACTGCGGCAAGAAATCAACACCCGTCCAGATTTTGGGGCCCATGGTCAACGTCTCCTTGGGCACGCCGCCAGCACCGGCACCGGCACTGGCACCGGCACTGGCACCGGCCTCGGGGAAGGCACCGCTGGCTGAAGTAGACGGCATGCTGCTGACCGATCCAGAAGAATGGCGACCATCAGCCACGGGAGCCGGCCCCCGAACGGGGCTGCGCGAGGCATGCTGCTGATGCCGCTGCTGCGAAGGTGGCGGCGGCGGCAGCGGTGCTGACTTGTGGCTGGAGTACGACTGCGAAGGTGGCGGTGGTCCTTGCTGGTGCTGCTGCTGCTGGCGGTAGTAGTCGTTTGACGAAGATGGCTGCTGGTGGTGCTGCTGCTGCGAGGGAGGCGGAAGAGGCTGAGTGTAACGGTGAGAACCAGGGCTGTGCTGCTGCTGCTGCTGCTGCTGGTGCGGTGCCGACGGCTTCGAATCGCTGTACGACCGCTCCGTCTTTGGGCCGTCCTGCAGAGACCATTTGCCTACGGCAACGTAGTCAGGACGAGAGTCGGGCCACTGGTGGGAGTGACGCTGCTGATTCTGCTGCTGCTGCTGATCGTATTCGTGCGTGCGTGGCGAGGGCGGCTGGTCCTGGCGGTTCACGGGCTGCCGATCGTCAGAACGTGGCGAGTGCTGATCGTGGTGCTGGTAGTGCTGATCGTGGTGTTGGTAGTGCTGCTGGTGCTGTTGGTGCTGCTGGTGCTGCTGGTGGTAGTCCCGCGAAGGTGCGGACTGCGGCGGAGGCAGATAGGCGGATCCTGGCGATGGCGGGCGGCCATGCTGATCGTAAGACTGGTACGACGGGCGCTGGCCGTACGCGCTCGTTGGTGCTCCAGAAACCAGAGACGGCGGTCCGCCGCTGCTGGGAGCGGATGTTGGCGGAAGTGGCCGATCCAGAGGCGAGGGTCCAAAGATGCTCGTCAGCGAAGGCAGTCTCTCCGGGAGCGGTCCAGCTGAGAGGGTGGGCGGCGGAGCAGCAGCAGCTCCTGGCAATCTCAGCTGGTCATGCCTTGGGCTGCTGGTCAGACTCGTCGTTGCTGCTGTTGTCGTCGAGCTTGTCGTCGTGGCTGTTGACGGTGTCGTCGTTGACTCTTTGCGGTCCTCTGCTGAAGCTGCTGCGCTTGTGATGGCCGAGATGGATGCCCGGGCCAAACTCGCCGCGGCTGTGGCGGACATCGACATGCCGCCGCTGATGCTGCCGCCGCCTACGCTGCTGGGAGATGCCGTCCGCGGTGGTGAGCGCGAGCGTCGCGCGGATGGCGGTGGCGGCGGCTGGTCATGGCTGGACATAGGCGGAGAGATTGGCGGCTTGGGGTGTGGCCAGGAAAGGTCCTTGGGCGGCGGCAGCCCGCGAGAAGATGTGGAGGGCGAGCAGGCGTAGCTTACAAGATCAGGTGGCGTGTGCGGGAGCGAGTGGCGGTTGTGCGGCGGTTCGGCGTACGATAGATAACCCATTGGAAACGTTGGCGATGGCGATCAGGCTCCGAATAGGCCCGGAACATGTCCACCCAGAATGTGGTGTTTGCTGAAGATCCTGAAGATGATGGAGGAGTGGTGATGGCGATGATTTGGAGGTTGGCGATGTCCGTCCCCTTTACACTGTCCCCAGCAGAACAAGGTCTGGCGGTCGAAAAGAGATCGAGAAACGAGAGTTGGTGAGAGTGGGAGAGAGGGAGGGGAAGAGAAAAGAAAAAGAAGAGAAGAGAGAAGAAGAAAAAAGAGGGAAACAAAAGGGAAGGGGAGAAGAAAGGAAAAGGAAGAGTAGTAATAAAAGAGGTAGAGGAGGATGCAAATTGATAATGTAGACGAACAAGATCGACTAAGAATAATAAGAAGGGAAAGGTGGAAGGTGACAGGAATGGCACCAAAGAAGAATAAAAAAGAAATACAATAAGCAAAAGATAAAAGATAGGAGAACTAGGAGTACAGGCAAAGCTAGAAGCGTGGGAAAGGAAAAAGGGTGCAGGTGGATGTTGGCCTTCGCTAGGGGGATATCCGGCCGGGTAAAGAAGGACGTTGCGCGGCGCAGTTATTGCGCTTTTGCGTCTCTGCGTCTGCGGTCTGAGTTTCTCTGTCGTCACCCCATGAGTTTATTTTTCTTCGTCCTGGCGTCTGTTGTGTATTTTGTGTATTTTATTCCCCCTTGCAGATTTGTATGGGAAATAAGGGACGATATGCCGCTTTTAATTCTCCTTGTCTTTTCTTTTTGCTCGTCTCGGTGTCTCTCTTCGTTCTTTTTGTTTTGTGCAGAACGTGGTAGTCGACTTGGCTGTCTCTCCTGCTTTCTTTTTGTTTTGCCTCTGCAATTCTCCCTTCCGCCCTGTCCTGCTTCCCCGTGCCGCTGGTTCGAGCTGTCAGTTTTGCTTTTGCTCTTTTGCGCTCATCCATCCGCACGGACAGACGCAAGGCAGAGCAAGGCCACGGACAAAGCGAGAAAGAAAAAGGAAACAAAAGACGGGACCAGAAATGGCTGCAGAGAGAACTGACGGCAGAAAAAAATAGGAGAATCTGAAAGAAGAGATAAAAAATTTAAGGTCAAAGATTGAGAGCTCAGCAGACACAAAAACAAGAGAAAAAAGGGTCACAGCACAAAATAGGAGTGAACACTAAGAAACCGGATCCAGGAAACAGCGTTGTGAGGTTCACCGGATAATTTCGAGGACAACAAAAGAAGAAGAGGACCAAGTGACGACCGTCGTTGGTTGTGTCTTGTGGTGCCGCACAATATTAAAATGTGCGTGTACAAGTATGTATGTATGTATGTATGTGTCTGGGTGTGTGGCGGACGGCAAGAGTGTTGATCGGTTGGTTGGACAAGAGAGCAAGGCGTCTGTCTGTTGCTTGTTGTTCGATCTGATGCTCGATACTCGATACACTTTAGAAGTAAGTGCAAATACACAGTGATTACGTCGAGAAGCAGTTGTTTGTTGTGCCACCAAAGTATGCAGTGCTTTGTGCACCGAAAAGACAATCTACTCCGTATCAAGCTTAGAGAGAGCAAATCCACAACACAAGTAAGGGGGGCGTTTGTTGGTCGATGTGAACAGTGAAGGGGGGTGGACGAAGAATAGGGAGGATGCGAGAAGGGTAGGGGTAGGGGCGTGTGAGTTTGTATATTTTCGAGTCCCAGTCTGTGAGACCGAGTCCGAGTTAAGGGCTTGTGAGCTCTTGCTTATGCGTGTTGTGTGTATTTTTGTTGCCGTTATCTGTTGCATGTGCAGAGAAGAGGACTACTGTAGAAATTGCACCCGTTTAAAGCTCTGCAGCAGGCCGAGTGCGTAAAGAAGTCGAAAAGAAGAACAATGAAAGAAAGAAAGAAAAAAAGCAACGCCGAGATGGATCTGGCCATACACAGTAGACCATTATTGAAATGGAAGCCACAAAAAGTTGTACGGCGAACGGAGCATGCGGCGGCGCTGCCCAAGGCAAGTAACATCTAAGATCACTCTCGAGCCAGGCGTTTCTGCACCCACTTGAGCAAGGAGCTAGTGAATGGTAAGCGTGGCTCGTGTGGGTTCCGATACACCGAGTGTCGTTCAAGACAGCCAAGCCAAGGATTGGAGGAGGCAAGGTGGAGGACGAGGAAATAGCTTATGATGACGAGATACGGTTTGTGCTTCTGTGCATTTTATGTGCAGCTGGGCCGGCAGGGGTGTGTTGAGGGTGGTGTTGTCGTGTTGTCGTGTTGTCATGCTATGCTGTGATGGCGGGGAGATTTATGAGATTTGCGCGAGCAGTGTGCAGGGGAGCCGGAAGGGAAGGGTAACAAGAGAACAAAAAAAACAAAAGGGCAAAAAAGTGAAGATATGCTGCTGTGCTGGTGAGCTGGCCTTGTGGCAAAGCCTCGGGACCAGAGGCATATTTGTTGAGAGACACAGAAACACAAACGGTGCAGCCTAGATGTTCTGCAACGGCCACCAAAATCGACGATGACTGATGACCCGGGGCAACGTGGTCTGGCCAAGCCTGTGCTTTTCCTGCCCTTTTGCCTTTTGGGGGCCCTTCTGTCGTGAACAGGTGCCGAGCCAGCTTGTTCGTCTGGTTTGTCTTGTGATGGACCAGCCAAGGTGCCCAGAACGCTAGGAATATGAAGGACTCGATGTGTTGAAGGATGAAAGACCCCGAATCCGAGTTAGATGCCAAAAATGATGGGCCCGATAGGGGGCATGCTTGTGCCTAACACGGCTTCTTCTTTCATCAACTTTCTTTTTCTTCTCCAGTTGCTTCTTTTTACCGTCAGTTTGCTTATTGCCTTTTTCGTCTTGTCACAAAGGCTGTGCTCGCAAAAGAAAGAACCACAGGCCACTAACACCATCCCATGCCCCATGGACCCATACTGGACAATAACGAGACTGCTCAATTCAATCCCTTGAGGAGTTGAGCCTCGCATCGTGGGTGATAAATGGGCGAGATGGGGGTGTGTGGGCTAGGCATTTTAAGAAAGGACAGAAGACGCAGAGAAGCCGCCAATGGAGAAGAAAAGAAGTAGAGGGTAGGATGGCTCGGAGGTACGAGGTTGCAGGGGAATGGCTACGGGAGGGCTGCGAACGTGCCAGGGCGCGCTGAAGAGTGATGAAGAACAGGCGCTGCGCGTGGGAAAATAAGTGAGGGAGGGGTGTGTGGGCAAAGAGGGGGGTTGGGTTTTGTGCTGTGTGTCAAGGCGGAAAAGGGGAAAGGCAGGCTGAACGAGTCGACGAAAACTGGTGTGGCGCTGCCGTTCACCGAAAAGCAGCACGATTTGGCATGGGCAGAGAGCAAGACCGGCTCGGATTGGCTAGCACAAAAGTTATTGACTTCCCAAAAAGGCCAATGGGTCGAGAAGTGGCAGGCGAGGCAGGCAAACGCAGGATATCTTTGAAGTCGCCTGTCAACATTGCAGCTGTGCCGGCGAGTTCGAATTGGCGAGTGTTGAATATGAATCTCCGAGGCCGCCGGCTGTCTGGCTTTCTCGAAGCAAGATAAAGAATGAAGCACCCGCGCGATCCAGTGTTGAAGGAAAAAGAAACCTTAAAGATACCAGACGAGACTCAGACAATAGAAGCATAGACAACAGGGACCTGGTGGCGAGTGAACATTCCACAAACTCAGGATGCATATATCTCTCCTAGTCTCCCTTCTCGTCCCTGGGGGTCGGTGTGCGCATTCCAAGTACCCGAGGGAGACAAAAAGAAAGAAAGTTAGGACAGAATAGAGACACAAGATGCAACAAAAAAAGAAAAGAAAAGCTGCAGCATGGATGTAAATACTCCGTACACGGGACAACGACAAACGTGCAAGACAAGCTCGGTCGGCATGGGACAAGACGAACAGACTGGCGAATCAAAGCAAATCGACGAGCATGAACAGCCGCCGTGATCCTCTTTTTCATCTTGCGTCTCGACCAGCCAGAACGGCGAATCGTCCAGTCGTCTAATCGGCTCAACACGGAAATGCTAGTGAAGAGGCCCTATTTTGAGGGAGTTCCTTTTTCCTTTTTCCCCTTTCTTTCCTTCTCAAGAAAGTTGTGTCTCAATCTGTCTGTGTTTGTCCGTTTCTTGCGATGCCATGCAAGCCCGAGCGGCCGGGTGCGAGAGTGCCGCAACGTCGCCATTGGCCGTGACGGATGGGACGAAGCGAGAGGCCAGCACCGAGTGAGATTAGCGTCATTGTGCTAAAGTGACAATGGAGGCAGTTGGACCGGGGTGGCGAGCGAGCAACCGCAAAGGGCAAAAGACCGTGGGCCTTGGGCCTTGGGCCGTGGGACCGTGGCTCGGTGGATGAAAAATAAGAGTTGAGAAAGCTGGGGTGAAGCAACGCAAAAGGCAACATGTGAAGTGAAGTGAAGTGCGACGTCAAAGTATCTCGGTACCTTTGTACCTGTGTACTTTTTTCGAGGTGCTCGCAAATCCAAAGTAGGGTCTCACTTCAGGCACTGGACATGCCATGATGCCATGACATTGGCGGCGGCTCGGTGGCCCGTCCATGAACCGTGGCTGAGAAGGACAGCCGCACAAGAGACTATGCATAACAGCTGAAGGGGGAGGAAAGAAGAGGGCTGAGAAAAAGCTTTAGATGCACCACAGAGCACGCAAGTCGCAACAGGATGAACGGGGAAAATCAAAAGTACGCATAGAAACTCGCGTTTTGTTCTTTAATTCCCTCGTTTGTTCCCCTCGTCCCTCGTTCCCTGAGCGTGCCTGTCCTCCCTTTCTCTTTCTTCGGTTGTTGTTTTATTCTTTGCATTTGCAAATAGCTGACTCTTCGACCCCTCGTAGTCGTCCCTTGTTGACAGCCCTTGACTTTGTTCTTTGTTGTCTTGCATCTTGACTTGTGCCCTTGCGGTTTCCCACTTTGGTTAGCCGCGACAGGGGTTGCGAAACGGTTTTTGTGCTGCAGGCGTGTGTGCAGGCGTGTGGTGCAAGCGTGGAGCGTGGGTGAGAAACTGCCACACGCTGGACGGATACGTAGCCCGTTCACTGCATAACGTTGGCCTATTGGACACTTGTTGACAAGATTGGACCTCTCTTGTTGCAGAAAAGTCTACACAGTGAGTGTCGTGGTCGGATGTCGAAGGAGCGCATTCTTCAGCTCCATCTTCAGCTTCTGTGTCTGCTGCTAATCTTCGCCTCTTGCCACTCCCGCCGCCTCGTTTTGTTGTCTCGTGTCCGCTCAACCCTGTTGTGGCGTAGCCTGTTTTCTTTCCTTTCTCCTTCGTTAAAGGACGGTGGTCATTTTCGAATCTCGAGCTAGCCGCAGGCCTGCCGCCCAAGAGAATATCCTTGCCGTTTTGCACTGTCCCACACGATATCAGCGCGATATTGCTCCGTACAAACACAGTGCCGGGCTGTAATATACGACGCAGTACGACGTACTCGCTGGGGTGGTGTCCGAGTAATAAGCCTTTTTCGTGTTCGAGCTTTTTGTCTGTGTGCTCTTGCCTCTCGAGCCTCCAAGTCTCTTGGGGCTTGTGTCGACACAGAGGCTATTACCCCATGTTTCGCTCCTCTTTTTTTTTTTTTTTATTCTTCCCTCGGACCCTTGTTGAATTTCGCCCGCCCACTCCCACGCACTCCTTTCTTTGCTCACTGGCTCCTGGCAATGCAAAGCAGGGGGAAAGGATTGGATGAAATAGCTCGAATGGGTTGGTGAGTGGATCAGGGAGATCAAGGAGGACCATTCCAGCAGAGGGACGTTTTAGCCAAGCCAAACCGGCTGCTGATGGCCAGGCCCAGGGCAAAGGAAGAAGAAGAAGAAAAAGAAAAAAGAAGAAGAAAAGGCGAGAAGAGAAAAGGTGACCGTTGATCACTTTAACCCCTAAGTACTATCTTGACATCCCAGACACAGATCAGTACTTTTTTGTCGTCCTTTCATGTCGATGGTTGTTTTATCGCAGCACATCGGCGGCAGCCCTTGCACGGCATTGACAATTGACTCGTGGCACTTTTTTATCTGCAGAATAGGCTCTGGCTGAAAAAAAGAGCCGCTCAGGGGTGGCAGTGTTCAGCTCGACCGCAATGCGGCATGTTCATGTTCATGGATTGATCTGTGACATTTGGTATGAGGGCACCGTCCGTGACAGCTGTGGTGGCGGCTGGCAAGTGCGGCATCAGGCGTAAATTGCTGTACACAGTAGTGTGAGAGTTGAGCCTCAGATCGGGTATCTTTTTGTGCGCGTGCTTGTGTGTTTGTGTGTGGTATTCTTTTTGCTGGTGCTTTCTTTTTTCTCTAGCTGACAGGTACTACCCCTGCCCATACGAGTATTCACGGAACTAGCTCAAGGCTGGCTGGTTGCTCGCAAGACACTGGCGAAACGGCCAAAAAGTGATCTGCACTGTGGCGGTAACGTAACACAGTCCCGACAGTCTCTTTTTCTTTTGCCTAGCCCTGGTGGGCGATAGCAACGGAAAAATAAGAGAGATGGGAACTATGTCACTCGCTGTTGAGCTTGTGGAAGCACGAGCGTGAGCGTGAGCTTGAGCGTGAGCGTGTGAGTGTGAGTGTGGTGCTAAGAATACCCCGTCTCGCCCGTGTCTTTCCCGTAAAGGTCGCACGGAGTACTAAGTCGCGCTTTGATGGTAACACCCGTTGCCGCATGTCGTGATAGGAAAGAGTAACAAGTACGGAGTACATTAGTACTTGTGACTTTGTATATTTGAGGAGAAGACATATGTGTCCGCAGTTGCTGTGTCTCCGTCCTCGATGTGTCTGCCGTTTTGGCCGGGCCGTATTAGGCGGGCGAGGAGAAGAAGGAGAGTGTGGAGAAAGAATGCTGTGGTGCGGAGGAGTTCGTGGGAACAAAAGGACGAGCGGCGCGAGAGTGCAGTACGGAGTATGCACATATGTGAAATACACCATACATCATACTCCGTTCAGCACGAGAAAACAACACCAGCACAACAAGACAATCGACAATCGACATTCGACAACACCAGCGGCAACAACAACAAAATCTGCAAAGCGGAACGACAGGATCGGCCTGATCAATGCTGCCGTGTCCTCGGCTGGTGCGAGATGCTATTCGCTGTAGCGTGTTGGCCAAGGATAAGGATAGCGCTAGGACGACGTCCAAGGGTGGCCCGGACGCAGAGACGAGAAAGGGTGGCCCGGACGCAGAGACGAGAAAGGGAAGCGATTGAACGGTGATGACAAGAACATCAACAGCAAGACAAAGAATCAGTGAGGGGTGAGGGTGCTGTCTCTACAGGTGGGAAGGATTTCGCGTCAGTGGCCGCGGGAACCCCAGCAAATAGCAGCGGCTAATAAGGAACGGGCTCGGCATGTATTCGCTAGTTTCGATCCCAAGCCCCTGGGAAGAGACCAGAGAGAGATGAGAAGGGATTGTCAAAGGGAGGGGGGATGGATGGATGGCTCGATAGCTAAAAAGGATGAGTAGCAGGGCCGCGGCAGGGCCGGTCGTTAGTTGGTGGTGGGCACATCGTAGGCGTGCTTTGTGTGGGTATTGGCGAGCGTTGGTGGCATTTTGCAGTGGAGGGTAAGATACTGTGTACTCCGTAGAGAGTGAGGATGTAAGAGTCGTGAGATGAAGATGAAAAGGAGAGTGGGCGAGTGGGCAGTGGAGCTGCTTGTGGAGATGCTGTTTTCCAGCGACTCAAGGAGGAAGGAGCGAGTGGCCAAGCTGCTGCCCGATGATCCGCCGTGCGTGATGCTTGTGAGGCAGGAGCCAGGGGAGACAGACGGCAAGAGAAAGAACCAGGGGGTGATGTTGCACTGTCGCCCCTTCCCGTTAGAGAGCCCGCTCCATTTGCGTGACCGCGGAAAAGAAGGTATGCCGAGCCTGGATGCGTTTTGGTGTCTTTTGGTGTCTTTGGGTTTAGAGCAAGAGCCCACAGACAGAGGCTAGCGAAAAGAAGGAAGCTGCGACCTGCCCACGCTCCTTCCATGATACGCTTTTTCGGTTCTCCGTACGCACCTTCCCGTCTAGCACAGACAGCTTGGATACTACTGTGTACGGAGTACGAGTACACAGGAGAACGCTCTTTCCTTCCAGACGTGCTTGTGATTGTGTGCTCGTCGGAAATTCTCCAACAGGAAGGAACAACTTGAACGACTTGTGTCTGCCGTCGCCAGTCGCCACTGCCGTATCACCAACATTGAAATAAAGATGTCTGCCTCGAGGCAAGCACGATGCACGTAATGGATCGGCAGGCAGGAAGTGATGGGCACGATGAGCACGATGATGAACAAAGATGAGCCAGATGGGCAAGAGCGGGCGGACAAGGCAGGTGCCACCCCTCCTCCTTTTCTGGTGTAGTTCGTATTACTGGTCTTTTTCCTACCACACCAACATCGCCTTCGCCGGACCCCATCGCCCAATACGTTTGTCCATGCCGGCGCTTCTGCGCGGCTTCTCGAGTTCCTCGCGTTGGAGAGGGGGTTCGGGGAGTTCTTGATGGGAGAGGCGCCGGACGTTTACCCAGCCTGGATTGGTCTGGCCATGCCGTTGGCACTTTTTGATGGCGCTTCTTCGGATTGGCAAGCGGCTAGGCGCCTTTTTTGTCTTTTTGGGATGACTTGCAGGCCAACAGGCGACATAGCACCGACATCTGACCGGCTCCTGTTCTTTTTAGGGTCTCTGTTGGGTCCATTGGGGTGGTTCTTTTTTATTCTATTTTTCTTTTTCCTCCAGTCGCCGTGTGTCGTTCTCCAGCAGGCTCTGGCTGTCTTGCAGGAGCGGGAGAGGTCGTTCTGACTGTCAGTCAGGCGCTGTCAGTCAGTCGGTTGGTCAGAGAGAGAAGCTGTCAGTCTCAGACTCAACAATGGTGTGGGAAAGGTGTCCATCGAGCCATCGGACCGCCAGACCTTTTCTCTTCTGTCCCACGCCGGAAAAATACGCACATCGTTGCACACGCATCACGCAGCATTCAATATGTCGGGGATGGTGACTCTGTGCCCTTCGGACGGATGGCTGCGTTGTTGCAGTTGCACAGCAGAAAATGCAGAAAATGCAGAAAATGCAGAAAATAATAACACCAAATCCCAGGATATTGAACAGCGTTGCAGGCTCCGGCCCCAGCGCAGTTCCAGGCTACTCTTCCCAAGAAAGTTGACAAGTCCCGTCGTCTGCAACTCCAACAGAAAGGCCACGGCCAAGAGGCCGTTCGGTGGTCATTCGGTGGCCATTCGGTGGCCATTCGGTGGCTAATGTGCCTCACCCGGCACAAAGAAATTAAGGAAGAGAAAACTGAAAGCAAAAAACTGAATAGTGAAAAGGGGCGGAAAGGAGAACGGCCGTGGACTTGCATCTGCGTCTGCATCTGCGCCTCTTCCTTTGGGGCTGCACAGCAAGGATCTGAAATTACCGGTCGCTTTAAGGACCGGGATACCAAACGCAAAAGATGACGGGGTATGCAGGAGGAGAGTGAAAACACCGAGAAAAAGACACCGTAAAAAAGCAAAGAAAAGGTACGAGTCCCTTTGTCCTATTGCCGACCCCGAAGACTTCGTTGGGAGATTCCTGAGGAGAACTTGAAAATGCTGCAGACAGGGGACTACAGACGAGACTGCAGACTGCAAAAGAACAGAGGGCTGCACAAACAGTAATTACAAAGTAGTCGTACCTTACAAAGTGCAGCCTTCCAGCCCATCGGCCCCAAGTAAACATATGCGTATGCACGTTGCTTCCGCCCGTTACATTGCTGGCTCTTCGCGGTCGCTCGCCGGCGCGCAAACCCCTTGCTGCGTCCCGAAAATGGTTTCGTGCATGAGGCTTTGCCCGGCCCCGGCGTCTTTGACCCCTGTCCCAATATAAGGGTAGCGTGTGCACAGTTGCAGAGCAAACTGGGGAAGAATTAATAACGGAAGAGCGTACTCCGTATTAATACTGTACTCCGTAGAAAGAACGTGTCGTTCTACGACTACTTCCCCTTTCATCGACCGCCGACAGTGGCTCGGACCTGCAACCATTGTCTTGTCTGTGCTGCATTCACGGCTGTGCGGCGAACAGCCTTGGCCAAAGTGTCTTCAACTCTGCATATTATGGCTGGATATTACTCAGTAAGTCTTTAGATAAGACGCGGGCACGTTTGCGGGCTTGTCCTTGCTTATTTCGGCTGGCCGAGAGGCTCTATTGACCTGTTTAACCTTGGAAAAGTCTAGCATCGAATCCTTCAATGAGCGAGTCCAAAACTTAAGGGAGCTCAAGACAGACAGAAAAGCCAAAAAAGCGCGACTGGCGCGGTCGTCTTTCGATTTGGCCGAGTAATACCTCACCTTATACTCTGTATGTACTCCTCGCAACTTGTACCCCATCACAAGCAAAAAAGTGATGCTTTTGCCATACAGCAAGCTGGCGAGCTGGGGTTTTTTATTTCACTTCAATTTGAATTTCTCTCATCTCCTTGTCGTTGCTGACTTTTTACGAGCAATTTGACGAGTGCCCAAGGAACAAAACAGGCCCGAATAAACAAGGCCATGGAGCCGCCAATGGAGCTGAGCCTCTCACTTTTCTCCTCTTCCTTTGCTTCGTCTTCCTTTATTCGTTCCTATTATCTGTTCCTCGTTAATACACCCCTACTGTTCGTTGCCTCCCTTGATGCTTGATACCCCTTTCGCCGGGCCACTACAGACGGCATATATTGTGCAACTCCCGGGCCATCCCGCATCGTATGTGTCTATGGCCTTGTCTTGCGTGATACACTACGCATCGGGAGACAAAGTTTGCGTGGATGTACTGCTCTGTGAAATTACTCGGCATTCATGCATCGATACGTCGTACATATTGACAAGCATGCGGAAACATGTACACGCCTTCTCGCATGGGCAAGAAACAGCCAAATGGAGAAAAGAAGAAAAAGGCAGGCAATAAGTGATCTGCGTTTTTCCACATTTTTTGCCCACCGTTGGCCGACTGATGTTCCACCCTAAACACTTAAAAAAGGGCCAGCCGCCAGCCACCGGCACTCAAGACGGTCCCGAGATGATGCCCGGACGCAAAAAGAGGGCCCCGGTCGTGAAGTACGACGTAGTGGGGGGGTAAAAAAGTGTGAAAAAAAAAGAAGAAGAAAAAAGAAAGCATCGAAAATAAGACCAAGAAAACAAACCAACGAACGAACACGCAACTCGGCACCTTCTGGCGCTATTTGGCATGGCGCTAGCCCCAGGCCGAAAAGCCTGCAACAACAAGGAGAAGAAGAAGAAGAAGATATGCTACTGAGTAGATACTCGACGAAAAGGGTGGTCTTGGGCCAGAGACCAAGAGGACCATGACGACCATGACGGCCAAGAAAACGGCCGTGCCAGGCCTGTCAGGGGAAAAGAGCCCAGAACGGGAACAGTCTGACAGTGAACAGACAATGAGGAACGTACAGAGAGCCAGCAAGAAGGAAGACGAAGATGCCGGGCGTTGGGGTTCTGTAATACGAAGCACGACATTATACGGAGGTGCATCACAGGCAAACATACGTCGTACGGACTGCAAGAACACACAACACCGAGAGTTGAGAAAAATCGAAGATAAAAGAAAAGGCGCATTGCTAGAGGAACACCATCACCGGTCGACGCACAGGGCAGGTAGCAGCGAAGGAGGCAGAGAAAGAAAATCGTTTAGAAGACGAAAAGCAGCAGCTGGAGCAGCCACCAACAGGCACTAAAAGCAGCAAAAGCAACAAGTGTACAGAGAAACAGGAACGAGGCCAGGCCTGTAAACATATGTCTTTCTTTATTTTTGAGGCTAGGACAGACTAAAAGCCAACAGGCTCGTGGCGCCCATGTCACAGCCGTTACAGCCCGTTGTTCGGAGGGGGCAGAAAGAAAGACAAGCAAAGAAAAAAGAAATAACAATGAGTGAAGGATGCCAGAAAAAAGAGACAGGTCACAAATATCAGTGCGGCCCATCAGCCAGAAAATCAGAGGGAAAGGATGTGGTGGCAGGGGGACAGGGGGCCCAAGGAAAAATCCATGTCCAGAGCCAGGGGGGGAACAGTCCGTCATTTTCGAGTTTTGGCCTGCTGTTTTCGAAAATTCTCCTTTCTCTACGTACGACGTACATGTACGGAGTAAATCGATAAGCTCCTTCTGTGCTCCCCCTGTCGCCTTGTACCCTTGCAACCCTCCATGTTCTATTCCCTGTTCAAGCCTGGACAATATCTGTGAATTCAGCTTTTTAACTGCATCGAAGACACAAAGACAAAGAAGAAGAAAAGAAACAAGTCGTGCCCGGGCACAAGAAAAAAGACAAAAGGCAAAGACAATACACAAGGACACAAGGACACAAGACAAGACGTTTGGCAGGCAATTGTCTCGGGTGTTATTTGGCTCTGTGCGCCATGGACGTTCTGCAGCATCCCGGGTCGTGCGTATTTGATATTCTACAGTAGTATATTTGATATCAACATAGAGGCACAAAGACAAAAGCATTTGTCAATCTTCCTGGCCGATGCCTTCCTGGCCGATGCCAGCTTCCTGTTTCGCACAAATGCACACTCGTACGGACGGCACGACAAGAACAAAAGAATAGGCACAAACGCACATAGATGGGCAGGATGCAATCCTTTATGCAGCCATCGAGGGCAGATGTTTCAGCTGTTTTCTCGAGTTGGGGGACATGGAAAGAGCTGCTGCCGTTGAATGACCCAGTCCCGATCACTGTCCGTGCTCAAAATAAAGTCGTTGCACAAGTCACGTACATATACGCCGTATTACTGCGTTCTTTGTCCACGGCAAATACAGTGTTCCTTGCGGATATGTCGTGTAACGGTTCGGAGCTTAAATGGCAGTTGTGGTCGTCAAGTGGCCAGACAAAAGGCCAGTGGCAATATTGAATACTATGTGTACGAACGCATGTAAAGGAGAACATGCAACGGACAGCGTACAAACAGGCATCTTGATCGTTCCGTGCACATATTCCGTGCTCACTGAGAAGAAGATCACCAGCTGAACACGGCCGCGGCATTCTTCGACGGTCAGTCATATTTCTGCGCACACAGTTGACTGCCGAGTGCGCCTGACCCTGACGGTGGTCAATGGCCCGTGGCTGAGCCTAGACTACCCAGGACGTCCATGCTGTAGGATCAGGAACGACAATGCACAAGTATCGCCGACCGGCATCACAACAGGCAGGTGTGTTTGCATATTTGCGGTTTTCTGCTCTCTTTGAAAGATACAGAGTACGTCGTACACATATAATGTAATACTTTACGACGTAAATACAAGGATCTTGGTGGATGCAGATGCAAGGAGAAATAAAGGATAGAGATGTGCGAATAAGGCAAAGAACGACATGAGCGACTAACTGGAAAATCAGAAATCGAAAAAGAAAAAGAAATCAGCCTGCGTCTGTGCTTTTTCTTCTTTTTCTTCTTTTGCAATTCTATTTCACTTTCTCGCTGGTCCCGCCTTCCTCTGCGTGGTGGTGATCGACAAGGGGATAAAGGCTTTGGCCTCTTCTTGCCATGTTCTTTCTTATGTTCCTTGATCTTATTTTTCTCGTCGATTTTTTACACAGTAATTACTGTATACTCCGTAGTCAATGTTCAAGCGCTCCTTTTCTTATTTGTACACTCTTACGCGTCTTCGTTCCGCGTTCTTCCCTGTCCCTGTTCGCCTGGCTGCCCTCCCTGTCAGGGCACAGGCTTGCACAGGCTTGTTCCCTTTTGTTGGTCACCGACGGCAAAGACCGACATGCCGATGCGGCTGGTTCCTCGAAAAGGGAGAGATCGTCGCCTGCAACGCCCTGTCTTTTTTTTTCCTGGTCTCTGCATACCACAGTATTCTCTTCCGCCCACGCCCACTACGTCGTAAATATAATTACATGTACAAAAGACACACCCTCCCCAGTTTTTGGCAAGTTCAGCTCCTCCCCCCTGTCAAATGGCAGCTCCCTATTCGTGCCTTTAGCGAGAAGTCTCTGGGTGGGAAAAGAACGAGGGAACGGGGAGAAGGAACAGGAAAAAAGACAAGACATCCATGGGCCATCTCGAGCCATCCTCACAGAAAAAAGAACAGGCAGACGCGGGAAAGGCTCGCAGTGGATATTTATTTTTAGTGGACCACTGACAGTTGCAGTCAGGCTCGATGTATCCCTACGGAGAATGTAGTATGCAGCTGAAAGTGGGGAGGACTTTGTATCTGTCGGTTAACATGCATCTTTATTCCACTTTACGGATGCAAATTGTAAAATGCAAACGTGTTTGATAAACAGTACTCCGTCTGATTTTGAGAATGAGTGCAAGCATCTCGCAGATACGATTTACGACAGCACGGATTCGAGTGCAAATTCAGAAAGATACAGAGTAATACTCCGTACATCTGACAGAAAGACCGACCTTCCTTTTCCGTGACGTCTCCCCCTTTTCAAGGTCATTTCGCCTGCTTTTCTGGTGCCGTTTCCGACCCGGCAGCCGTTCGTGGGGGGTTGTGCAGCTTTGCAGTTATGCAGCTACGAGTACTCCGTACATATACAATGTATGCAGCAGTGCAGCCGTGTGCTGAGAAAACACGTCAACGGTCAACAGATATGCATGCGGCGTTGACCGTGGGAAGGCGGAAGATGGAAGAAGAAAAGAAAAAGACGAAAAAGAAGAAAAAGAAGAAAAAGAAGAAAAAGAAGAAAACAATCCAAGGGCAGCTAATCCAAAGTCGGCTCACGGTACTGGCATCTCTGTCAAAAATAAGATTGCCTTGCGTCATTTAACGGTCGTAGAGGCACATGAGAGCAGCGTGCACTTGCAGCCACGCCACACCCAAGATGGAGAGGTAAGGGGGGCGGAAGAAGAAAGGAGAGAAAGGAGAGAAAGAGGGACGATACACAGTACTCCGTACGAAGTAGATCAAGAAAAGGAAAAGCAAAGGAAAAAGAAAGTTGCATGCCGTAAAACGGGATGAGATGGCTCGAAAAAGAAATCAATGAGATCAAAATGACTGGTAAGAAGTTACCCCATGCCGTATGAACTATATCTTATCTGAGATAGACTACTCCTTACCCCTGGCAAGTGCCACTGTCTAAATCATATCAACGAGTAAACACAGCAAAAGCCAAGCAGACGGTATGCTTGTATCTGAATCACAATTCAAAGCCAAAAGCACAAAAGGCCAGGAGAACGGCCTTCTTTGATTTTCCGTTTTCTTTTCTTTCTTGTTTTTTCACAAACGTGCACAACATCACAAGCGACCACTAGCCATACCCTTCACGGCCCTGGAAGCCTTATTAGAAGCTATGAAAGCCTCCTCATACGCCTCAGACAGCCAAATTCAGACCAAAAGAGCCCCAAGACCAGCACTAGCGGACCACATGGCTATTCCACAGCACAAAAAGCGTGCATTGGCTTCACCCGGACTGGCAGTGGCTTGCATTGGCGGATGCCGGCGGGCGTTGGCGGGCGTTGGCGGCATCAGTTGTCGGTGTCTTAATGTCCTTTTCTGATGTCTTGTCGCTTGTTCTAGGGCCAAGTAAAGTTACATGGCGCTTGACGCTTGAACAGCCTTGACTAGGCGAGTACGACCACAGCGCGCTACAGAAAGGCAGGAAAGAGGACAGGGAAGGACGGCCCAGGAAGAGGGAGGCAGACGTCAGAACAACAAAAAGGAAGGAGGTCGACTGAGACATACAGATGCAGTTTCCAAGAGAGGAGCGTCTTTCTTAGTGGTGCATCTAATGGTGCATCTAATGGTGCAGCCATGTCTCGCCTTCCCTTTTTTTGCTCCTTCCTTCCCTCTTCCCTTCTCTCCTCCTATTTCCCTCTGTGTCGCACCTTCCCCTCCCTTGCGTCGTGAGAGGCCACATGGTAATCTATAGCGTGGCACGCATGGCAAGAACAAGAAAAGAAGGAAAGAAGGAACGAAGGGCACCTACGGAGTAGAAATTCGAAAGAAGGAAAGGACAAAAAAAAAAAGGCAAGCGCCTCACGCAAGGAAGGCGCGAAGGAGGGAAAAGTGCCGATGGCCATATTCCGATATTCAAGATCGACCAGTCGCGACAATTGTCCTGAGCAACTACAACATTCTCTTTTTTCGTCTTCGTCTGCCGCTTACCGCTTGCAAGACAGCCAGCCAGACCTTGTCGAGCTTGCTGTCCACTCTGGAGCCTCGCAAAAGGCAAATATGATCGACAGAGCAGGAGCCGAGCACCTAAAAGTCTCGGGAAAGAGCAATGGGGCTGGTTTGCAGTGGGGGATAGTGGATGGCACGCAAGCACGACAGGCCCTCCACTGATGTTGCTCTCGTTCTCGCTCTTGCCCTGTTGCCTCTGAATCTGCCTCACCTGCCTCCAGAGCCCCCTCTCTCCTTCCCTCTCTCGCCTCTTCCCCCCCTGTACCCTGCTCGCTCTCTCCACATCCGCCGTATCTACGCTATCTACAAACTACGAATAGGCGAGTTATCCTCGAACCCACCTCGCCCACCTTCCCTCCACCTTCCACGCTCAGAAGCTCAACAGGGGAAGGAGCCTAATACGGACAGCACGGCATGGCAATTGCACATGCTCCACAATGAATGTGCACAGAAAAGGAAGGCGCAGATGGGAGTGCATCAAAGACACACTTAATATGCCACAGTACAACGTCAAAAGGACGCACTTCTAGAAACGCCAAAAGTACCAAAAGTACCGCCACCTGAACGGAAATATGCCCAAAGGGAACATTGACAGATGACGACAGTCTCTCCCATGTCGACGGCCATGTTGGGATGAAACCATGACATAAACATGACAGTTGAAAACGGCGAGAACGACCTGAAATACCTCTATTTTTTTGTGTCATTTTATATTCACACAACATACTGAATGCTGCACCCTTTGCAAGTTATGGGGTTTGGATGTGAAGTATTCAAAAAGTCGTGCGTGGAAGACGTCGTCATCTTTCCTGTTTCGTTTGGTTTTTGAGCTGGCTTTCTTGTTTTATCATGTTTAAATGCACTGGCCCCTGGCCGTTTTTCTGGGGAGGGGGATCTTCAGTTTCTGATCAACGGTCCTCTTGTTCGTGCTTGTTCAATATAAAAAAGTAGACAATGTCTCCAAAGTACCGAGAAAAACGGCCATGGCTCGATGCTGTCTGCGTCTTATTCCCCATCGTGCATCTTGCATCACAACTAAGCCTGTTTGCGCCCTATTCACCCTTTTTCGCTTATATATTTTTACAAACAAAATGGGTGTGTAATGCCCGTTTTGTTATTCCCATCGGTAGTAATTACATGGTCGCCCAGGGTTTTTGTTCTCCGTTTTGCAGTACAAGAACAGTAAAGCCTGTGCACCCTCTCGGCTTTTCCTCCGCCAACGTCCTTGCGAGTCTACGAATCGGCACTGAAAACTGCTACGGACTTCGGGAGCGGGCCAGTCCACCAAGGACTTCCCTTGCCCCCTTCCCTCCTTGTTTGTGTTATTGATATGTGCGAGCCCTAGTGCACCTAAAGGGGACAATACTGCGGAAGTGCCGGCATGATGGGATCCATTCCAAACGATAGCACGCAAACGCGAGATGACGGTTCGTGAGCTGCCAGCCAACGAACTTTTGTGTCTCTGAGCTGTGTACACAGTATGGGGAAGCAAAAGTGGGCGGGTGTGCGGGAGAGCAAAAGGTGGCGGTGGCGGTGGTGATGATGCTGTGAGGTGAGGGGAAACTTCAGTAGAATATCAACACGAGCATCGACATGTCTAGCTGCCTGATGCCACGAAAAAAAAGACACGGAACTCCTCAGAATAACCAACAAAAGAACGTTGGTGACAGCGGAAAGATACCGCGGGGACCAGCTGCAATAGAAGCAAAATCGAAGGGGAAAAGAAAACCACAAAATGAAAAGAAGGGTGTCTATCTGCATTGTGTGCACACCCTCTTTCTCTGTCCATGCCCTCTCCCCTATCAACAAGGCATCAAACCTCGCATGAACTTGCATCCTGCTAGGCTCTCTCCCTTGCCTCCTTCCATCTACGACCATCTGCATTTTGTTCGTTTCCCCTCGTCTTCTTATTTCTTCTCTTCTTGTCTCTCTTTCTTTTTTGTCTCTCTCTCCTTGTCTCTCTCTCCTTGTCTCTCTTTCTCAAAGATATGCATGTTTTCGGAAAGCCTACATTTTGTTTCCTGTTCGTTGAGACTTATGAGATTGCGTTTGTTCGAGGAGGCGGAGGGAGGGGTGCAATTAAGAATATGAGAGGATATGATAGTCGAGAAGAAAAGGCGAGGAAAGCTTGGCTTTTCAGAAAAACACCTCCTTTTTCACAGCGTGGCATCTTGCTGTCAACAAGGTCAACAAGGGGGACAAGTCTACTTCGTAGGAGAAAAAACCAAGTGCCTCAAAGACGTCCCAAAAACGCCCCAAGAAGAACGGAGTCTTGCTCCTCCCATCCCCCTCCGCCATCTTAAAAAACGTACGTTTTTGTTTTTCGCAATGGTGCTGGCGCCGGTTAGCCAGAACAAGCTTAGCAGAGAGGGGTTTTATTCCCAGGACATGCTCTGTGCAGGGGGAAGCTATTAACAATGAACAGGAACAGGGGCAGGAAGGACAGGAAAGGATGGGCAGGACAAGCACGAAGGGAAGATGCAAATGCCGTGTCCGTGTTGGTGTCGGTCTATACGAGAATACTCCGTAGACGCAGTGGGCTTTTAGCGAGTTTTAGAGAGGTAAACAACTTTCAACGGTTTTGAATATTGAGAGGTGGTCTGTAAGATTGATATGAGCGAGGCTCCGCGGGTATCTGAGTGTTGTTATTGATATCTGTCGATGGCGACGTTCAAGACAAATTACCTCATGAAATAGAACAAGTTACATGTTCCTTGAAATCTACATAGTAAAGATGTGATACCATTTATGGGCTCCGTCCTCCTCAGCAGCAATATCAACAGTCACTGCCCTACCCATATTAATGTCTCTCTTGCTTGCTCTTTCTCCTCACTTTATTTATGGAGCACGGGCAGTTGGGTTTGACCTTGCCCGAGAATGCATGGCAAGGGTCCCTGGAAGGGTTGGAAGAGGGGAAAGAATGCGGCGAGAAAAAAGGAAGGAAAAAGGAGATGGCATGGGCATGGGCAAAAAGCATGGCAAAATCAAACGGCGTTGAAGACGTGTGGTGCTGGGGCCAGTCTAATTCCAAGACATATACAACCCAACAGGGAAGTACAATCTGCAGCCTGCAGGCTCTAATACCAGCGCCTGGGCCTGCATTGCCTGCATCTCTCTTGCATCTTATTGCATCTCGCTCTGCAACTTGTGCCTGGAATTGGTGTAGCGTCCCCAAAACTAGGGAAGGTGGACCGAGAACTGGACGAGAACCACAAACGACAAGCTGATGGCAGCCAGGGAGGTCCCTGTTTGAAAAAAAAAAAAAAGTGCTCTCTGCCTGTGCCATCGCTTGTCCTTGTTCTCCAAATTGCCCAGATTCCCAACTCGGAGCAATGCAGCGCTTTCCGATAAGATGGGCCAAAAACAACGCACAACACACAGAAACATCAAATCGCCTTTCCTACCCACACCGACAGCAAAAAGAAACAAAGCAAGGCGTTTTAGTATTCTCACTCACGATTTTTGCTTCCGCCCAAGGAAAATCGTGGCAAAATAGCAACCTCCTAGGGGCTCTGGGGCTCTCGGAGTGATCGTACTTTGTAGGAAGATCCTAGGCACACATCATATTAGGCCTGGCCACGTCCTCGTCATCCTGGCGCTGGCAGGCTCGCTGGGGGCTAGACAGGGAGACAGACCAGGCAGGCATCCTGGGCGTCTTCATCCGGACAATACGCGTATTTCCTAAACGGGGCGGTTTCCTTTCCCCCTATGTCTAGACCTCTCGTGGAACACATAAACTCATGAAATGCACCTGCAAGATAACCGGTTCGGTCATGGCGACTCTAAAAACAATCCAGAGCTGGAGCTGGAGCTGGAGCAAGATTGGAACAAAGAAACCACCAAAGATCTCAGCACACCCTCTAAAACGGTTCGCCTCTTGCTTATAGTGCTTTTATTCTTGGGAATCCTCCGTAGTGCCCGAATTTTTTTGTGTGCCTGCACGGACTAGGGAAAATGCCTCCGTATTCTGACCAAGCGCATCGCTGCATTTCAGATTGAGTGTCAACAAGTGTTCTCATGAGGTTATTCGACTTCAACCTCATGATTTTATTTACATTTGCCAATACAGTAGCAGACTGCCAAGAATAGAGGCTGCATGACGAGAGGGGAAGGAGAAGGATGAGAAGAGGCGAGGAAGAAAGAAGAGGGGAGGGGGAATTTTCAAATGAGGTCAGACGCAAAAACAAACACAGAGCTGGAAATTTGCTTGTAAAACTCAAATACTGTGTACTCCGTACGGAGTATATATGTACAAGATGCAAAAAACCATATGCTCGGCAAGGCTCTGGATTTAGAATTAAAACAGACGACCTAGATGGACAACATGGACCCCCCAATGCAACTGCGGGTGTAATATTCGTGTTAATAAGCTGTTGTCCCTGCGTAAATACGGAGTACGGGTGTAATGGTATATGTACATTGTGGCCGTACTATGGCCATACTATGGCCATACTATGGCCGTTCTGTGGACACACTCCGGCGCAAACGCGGCAGCTACGGCGTGTCTTTCCCGTGTGAGATGCAGGCTGTGAGGAGAAATAGAGGAAAGTGTGAACCAGAAAAGTGAGAGCCAGAAAAGTGGAAGAAGAGAAATAGAAAAGCAGAAAAAAGAGGAGATGGTGACAATTTTATTTCTGACAAGCTCGCTGCGGAAAACGTGCGAGTGCTAAATGGATCTCCACCTAGGGCACTTAAAGCACATAAGGCACTCGGGGCACTTGAGGCTGGGGCAGAGCGATACCGACAGCAGATGAGGCGTTTGCAGAGGTTACAGCGGGCCGCCAATAGCACAATAATGTTTATACACTTTGTAGTGAAATTATGTGACGGGGGAGTTCATACGGAATACAGGTGAAAATGCCTGTCTGTCCTTGCAGAAATCAAGGCTTCCATACTTGGTGTTTTTGAATAAAATCATATGCTTACCAGACTCCCTTCACTTTCAGAAGTAGCTATCAAGTCAACCCATCTGTGAGAGGCTTGTGAATATCACACTTTGCCCACCTTCCCCATCGTGAGCGGCACTTCAGTCCGCCGTGAGAAGTTGATGGTTTAAGATGAAGCCAAGACGGACTAGCAGATGTAAGTCAATGGAGGTAGTTGTTAGGGTTGTTAGCGGTTGGCAGATACGATAGCGCCTTCCCCTCTTGACCTGGTCTGGGCAGGCAGCCTTTCACTTATTTTATTAAGTGTTTAGTGTTTCTCGAATAGGTCAATAGGACGGCGGGCTCACCGGCCGGGGTGACTTGCAAGATACCGTAAAGCGTTATGCTCGTAATACGGGGCAACAAGATGAGCCCTAGAAAGGAGTGGAATAGTCGTAGAGCTCGTGGAATATGATGATGAGATCAAACTCGGAGTACGACGTAGAAACAGAGCAGAAACAGATACAGACAAAGACAGACGGCCTTTTTCGCCCGCAGTAGCTCCGTATTCCGTATTGAAAGTCTGCCTGCCAAACTCACAAAAAGATCGTCATAGTCGGACTCGGTCCGCGAGGCTCCCCGAACTGCTCGTTTTCTGTTTTTCGTCTTCTTCGTCTTCTTCGTCTTCGTCTTCTCCTCTCATTATCCTCTTATTATCCTCTTCTCCTCTCCAAGTAATGTAACGTGGCTCGCTACCAGGGTGGCCGGGTGAGACACACATTAGCATTACACAGTACTGTGAGTTGACCGTTTGACGTTGACTTTGACTGTTCTTCGCTCCTTCCTCTCAGAGGCTCACTCGCCCCTAATTCACACGGTCGGCCTATTCTTGCCCGCAATTCGGGTTGCACTCGGCCGTTGTCCGTCGCTCCTTCCCATGCGCATGTCGGCTACTTCTGTTTTTGTACGTCGTAAGACGCACGCATTGTTGGCATGTGCCGGAGGGGAGCTTCCTTTATTCCTTCCGTTTTCTGTGCATTTGCATATTCGTGTTTGCCCTTCCTTCTTCTTTGGGAAGGATACCGCCGAAGACATTCCCAAGCTTTGGCGTGTTTTACGAAATATAAGAATCTTGTCTTTAAGTTCGATTGTGCTTCTTTACAGCAGGCATCTCTCCGTGGAAAACGTTAAAGATTCCATCTCGCGTTGCTTCGGTTTCTCCAGTTCTCGCCTCGCTTGACCAAACTGCTCATACTCAGTACGGAAGACCCATTGACCCATTAAGAGAATACTCCGGCGGCGGCCCCACGGCCGCGCCTGCCTTGTGTGCTTCTTTCCTATCTGGGGACCGTTCACACGAGGAAGGAAGGGGCCCACGAATACGTCGTACTCCCCCAGAAAGAAGCAAAAACATGGAAAGAACGGAGAGCAGAAACAGAAAGGCGGAAAGCGCGACCACTGATGCCACTGCTCACTCAGTCAGTCGGTTTAAATTTAAATCTCTTGGCAGACAAGACACCAAAGCACTCTGAGTAGTAAAGACCAAAGACACTATTGCTTTGCTGTGCGTCCCGCCGTTCCTTAGCCCCAGCTCGTTCGGGTGTAGCTCCGTCCAGCCCCTCAAAAGGCGCCTTCAAGTGCTTCCAAGTGCCCTGCAAGTGCGTCAAAAATGCCCCTATTTCGGCATGCAAGTGCCTTGGACCAGCGCGACTGGCCCAAGCGTGCTGGCCCCTGCCAAAAACGGCTTGCAAGTGCCAGGTGGTGGTCGGCCGTGCCGGATGATCGCCCCCAGGCTAGGTAGGGAAGGAGGGGAAGGCACGACGAAGACAAGAGTGCGGTAGGGGAAAGAGGGAAGGTGCCCTCGATTCTGGGCCAAAAGGGGAAAGAGAGCAACAGGTACCAATCCAGCGCCGGCATCTACTGCCGTGCTCCGTGCGCAGGACAAAGCTGGAGACCAAGAGGAAATAACAAGACGCGTAAGAGTAAAAATAAGAACAGGAAAGAGATCTAAAATACCCAGTCAATAGTAAATCCAAAATAAGTGTGAGCGTCGTGGTTATTTCCCTTCTGGTGGTTCGGAATTTGGGGATTTGGGTGGTGTAATCGTGGATTTTCATCACATCGTTCCTTCTTTCCTTTTTGGATGCTCTCCCGTGTTCTGTTCGTCGTTCTTTCCTTCCTTTACATATCTCACCTTCCCTCCGAGAAGAAGCTACAAGTCAAGACGGTCTCCACAAAGCTGGAAAGAGCAACTCTTGGCAGAGTTTATGTTCACCTACACCGCACTATTCATTTTCAGGGGGTAAACAACCAAAAACATCCACGACCATCATTGACCATCATGTCTTCTACCGACCAGCACCACCCACCACCTCCTCTTTCAAAGTGTGGCGCCCTGCTAGCTCGCGTCTTGGCCCGATGCAACAAACCCGGTTCCCAGGCGCGGGACAATTGATGTCGCCGGCAGTCTCGAGCTGTTATGGGGCAAATTAAACCTTTGTCGACTTTTCTTTGTCAATTTTGCCGTTTCTCAGACTCTGAGTGCCCTCTACTCTTCACGATCGTCGCTGCTCTGACGTAGGGGTGTCCCCAAGGGTGCTGTGGGCGCTCCATACGGGTGCAGGACATTACGAATCGGCGAAAGATGTCCCCAAAAAAAATTTTAAAAAAAAAATCGACAGCTGTGAGATAAAAGTACTTTTTCAGCTTCGGTGCTTGAACAATGCATTGTACTTCCCCTCGCACTTGCACTTATGATATGCTCGCACTCGCACTTGCTTTGGCGTATCGACTCATCGAGTACGAGTACGTTCGTAATTCAATTTTCTTTTCCGACGGGCCCGGGTCCCTCGCAAAAACTGTTCGGCAAAGAAAACTAGCAAGGCCGCGAGTTCAGTCTAGCACCAAAACAAGCAATATCGTCCGCCCCGGCTTTTTTTCAGTGGATTGTGTACATATTAAAGTGTCAAAAGAAAAGCATCTCGAGGAAGGATGCAGCGAAGGGGCCGGTGCAGGCATGTAGATTCAGGGTACGACATACAGATGAGACGGCGAGCTGGAAGGGGCAAAGGCCCGAGGGAAAAGAAAAGAATAGAAAAAGAAGGCTGTCAAATTAGGCAAAGTTAAGCGAGAACTGAAGATCAGTACTAACATTGGATAGTGCGGCGCTATGATATCAAGTCAAAACGTAAATCAACATCGATCAAGTAAACAGCCTTTTGTTTCTATTTCCAACAAATGGCTCTATTTTCATGATTTTACACTCACAAATGTCAAGCATCACATCATGAAAATAAGCTCACGCTCGAGCTCAGGCTCGAGCTCGACTTCAAGCTCATCACACAGACGTCCGCGTCCCGTCTGCAAAAGCACATCTTATTTTTAGAGTGCCGTGCTGCCCGTCTCCCGTTGTTGTTGTTTTTGTTTTTGTTTTTGTTTTTTCTCTCTGGTTCTGTCCATTCTTTGGTTGCTCGCTTCTTTCGGTGCTTGTCGTGCTCTTGGTGCTCACTCAGTGCAAAGTCGCATTCTACAAACGTTCAGTCACCCTCTTTGATTACGTCGTAATATGAACACTCCTGGGCTGACGGCCCCTCCTCGCCTCCAGTCTCTCACACAATGGGAAATCCCTGTCTAATATTAAGATACCACGTCCAATATTGGCTCGCGTGCGTTGCGTTGCAAGCGTCGCTTCCCAACCGTCCGTCCTCCAGCGTCACAGCGTCTCAACGTCTGCAATGTCTGCAAAAAACAATCCACCAACCATCGGGACCGCCGCCGTTGTAAGGATGAACTAGAGGGCAGAGGGCAGAGGACTGGACAGACTGGACAGACTGGACAGACTAGACAGGCCGGGGTGGGAAATAAAAGTGCCATCTTGACGTCGCAGTGACGACAAAAAAGGAAGCGAGCAGTGGAAGAAAAAAGCCAGGGAGCGTGGCCAACAAAGATGCAGATGAACCGAGTCCTCAGCAAAAAGGATGGCCGCACCGTTGTTCCTGTTTGATTGGCTTTTCTTACAGATGCTATCTCGGCCGTCACAGTGCAGGATGTGCAGAACGGTGCACAACGGTGCACAACGGTGCAGAACGATGCACGACGTGGATACGTGGATGCACTCCTCGTCATTAGTTCCATCTCCCGATAAAAGCAAATAACAACTACCGGCAGCCACCCTGCCGTCTTGTCGGACACGGAGATGAAATGGCCGACTGGATGTCAATGATACGAAATGTCAGCATTCAAAGAAAGGTCATCTCCGTCGAGGTGAGATGGCCAAGCCATTTTTGTGTTTGTGAAAGGAAGAAAGGAAGTACCATGGAAAAAGCAAGAAAGCAAGACGAGATAATAAGACCAGACGACACGAACGACACAACAGACGACACGATACTCAGACGTGGCCCGGACTGCTACGTAACAGGGCCCGTCCATCCACTTTCTCTCAGTCTCCCAGCTCTCCGTCCATCTGCCACTTCCCCCTTTTGACAAAAATATCGGGCGTGCGCTGCTGCAGATGGACAAAAATGGTATCACCCAATCTACCGAATGCTACCTCAGACTACAGAGTAGAGGGCACTCCGTATTCTTGAATAAAAAAAGGGCCGTCAATGCCACACCAATGCCACGCAACAAAAGTGCTCTAAAAGGCTCCAAAAGCCACTTGGGATGCAACACTGCTACGGTGTCAAGGGCCACATTCGAGGGTCGTCCAAAAGCCCCAGTCCATATAAAAAAGCCACCCCGGGCGATCCCCAATACAACGCTTCGCTTCGTTCCTCGACGGGGGTGGGAGGAGGAAAGACGGAGTACAATATTCCCGGATGGAGGGCGGAATGGACGAGAAGAGCAAGTCTCCGTGTGAAGTGGGAAAAGGAAGAGGTAGGGCGAGATCAAAAAGAGGGAGAGAAAGTAACGCAGGAAGTTTACTGAGTGTACGGCCAAGACGGCCTAGAGGATGGATATCGTGACCAAAGGGGAAGGCGGTTGTGAGAAACAACAATGTCGAAAAGAAAAAAGAAAAAAGAATACACAGACGACAAAATGCCGAATAACATGTGCTTCTCGAGGATGAGGATGAGGGATACGGGGTACGAGCACAGCTGTGATCACTCCCGCCCCATCTTACTTGAAGTTACTTTTCTTACCTCCCCTTACCCTCCTCCTTTCTAGATGTCAAGGCCTAGACTCTTATTCACGTTTCTTATTTACTCTGTTATTTTTTTACTATGTATCTCGTGCTAGAGTACGTCGTCCTGTCGGATGACAATGGTCGTCTGCCGCCTTGTGCTGGGATAATCAGATCCGGTGGCCGTCCTCGTTCCCTTCCTTTGTCATTTCTTTCTCGTCTTGAAAAAGAAGCCCCCATAAGCCGAGGAAACCAATCTCTTTTCTTTGATGAAGCAATGGGACATCTCACCCCTCTTTACACAGAAAACCCTCGTCTGGACTCCCAAAATGTCTTGAAGAGTGGATGATGTGGGCAGGAAGGAAGGGCCATTGTCGAAGCGTATGGCAGTTGGACAAGGGAGCTTTGAGGATAATACAGCGTATCAGGGTCGTTTACGAGGTGTGCTAAAGAGGAGTGTAAATAGTAAGTGGCAGATGAAGGACGAAAAGACGAAAAGACGAAAGAAAGCCCCCGGATAGCAAGCACACTGAAGCGTGTCAGTCGGGTAGGACAGCGTATAGATGCGGCTGAAGACTAAAGACTGGAGCCTGGAGCCTGGAGCCTGGAGCCTGGAGCCTCGGACATGGCCTGGAAACCATGTCCGTCACTGGTCTGTGTGGTCTGTGACCCTTTGACGGCGAAAAGGGAGCCGGCACGTCGTGCCGACAAGCGGAGGCAATGTTGGTGGGTGTTGGGGAAACGTTGGCTCTGTTTTACATTTTTATTTTGAAATCAAAGTGATGACAAAGAGAGAAGTTTCTTTATTTTCTATCGTATTTTGTGTGATTATATTCTGTAAAGAAACTACAGAAGTGTTTTCTCGATATTTAAGGATATCGGTAAGAAAAAAAGGAGGCTAGTACGACGTAATATTGCAGTAATTTGTTTTTATGAAATACGAAAGAAAAAAAAAGAGTCAAACAAAGCGAATATATTTTCTCTTGTTTTCTTTTCAATATGACACCAAAGTACGTCGTATCGACAATTCAGATGATAATTATGTGCACTATCACATCAAACCCCCATCAATACTGCCTTAAGTAAACATACCACTATGTGCTCCCACTCAGTGTTCGTAGTATAGCAGAAATTAAACGTGTCCCAGTATTTAAACCGAGTACTGGGTTGACTCCTTTCGTTTTCATTTCAATCCAAAGCTTTTAGCCTTTGTCATCATGACTCTCCATGCCGGGACGTGTATTGTAAAATTCCGCTAGAGATAATCATTGCCCGTTACAGCCCGTAGCAATCCGCCATGGCAGACCGTTTTTAACGGAGGCCTGACCAAGCGAGCCAACACCTTGACCTTGTCTGCAATTCTGTAACCTCGACCTGCATCGCTTCTCGACTGCCGGTGCGCATTGTCATTTGTGCAAAAATAAGGATGCGTGAGAGAAAAGAGAGAGGAGTTCGCAACCAGACAACCAACCAGACAACCACACGGAACTTGGGGCGTAGCACACCGTAATACGACGTGAGGATTGGGCGGGCAAAGGAGGACGTGCGGGCGAGTCCAGTGCGACGTCCTCACGCTGCAGCATTCCCCCAACTTTTTTTGAGACTGAGAGAGAGACAAAAGACGAAAGACAATGGACGACGGGTGGACGGACGTGTCAACTGTGGTTCGCTCAACTCTGGTAGCCCAAGTCTGGTTCAGCAACGCCTGGTTCGAGCAATCCCGACAAAAAAAGCAGAAAACCAACAGCATAAAATATAAAATATAAATAATTCAGCAAAGCAAAGCTATGCACTTGGTTTTTGAAGCTCTAGACAGCATGCGTTGAGGAAATCTACTATTACTCTCCCCCTCAGCTATTGACTCAACTCCACTGTCCCAGATTCCCGTCCCGTCTTTTCTTTCTCTCTCTCCACGCCATACAACGCAGTATTATTATTAACACAGCAGGCACAGAAAACACAGAGGCAGGCGGCTCAGCGTTCCGGCACGGCCAGGGTCTAGGGGTTGGGAAAATAAAGTAATCTCTCCTGCAAAGAGGGCTGCCGATGAACTGTGCTTCGAAGATGAAGCAAAGGGGAAGGGGATGGAAATATGCAGACTGTGAGAGTTGAGATTATTGGAATAAGACTCTTGGAAATTATGTATCCCATTATCACGGAGCTCAATAAGATGGCCTTGTTTCCGTGATACACTCAGCATTGGTTTATAAAAATATAAAGAAAAAAAAACAGCAGCAGCTATTAACATATGTCCCGTTCTTCTCTGTCCTCCAAGGTGCTTCAGCAGAGAACACCCGAAATGAATGCATGCTCACCGAGTCAGACATGCCTGGCACAGGGGGGCATATTCAAAGATGGAAACTGTGCCGTTGCATTTTCCGTTGCCTGCCGTGAGGCGGGAGGGCTGGCCGGACCAGGGCAGGCAGACAAAAAAGAAACCTTCCTAACAAAGGGATAATGTCAAGACAAAAAGGAAGTGAGGCACCGTTGGACACAAAAATTCTGTGCAAGACAGAACCCAATCCCAGCATGCACTGAGTGTTGAATATTGCATACCCCGACAAACCTGTGACCTTAATTTGTGGTGCAGGACAACCGCCGGTAGATTATCACCATCCAGTCAAGGCGCGGTCGAGCATTTCTTTTGCCGCGAACTGGCGGCAAACCATCTCTTTGGTCAAGCCCCTAGCAGGACTGGGTCGGACTTGTCTTCGGGACCGAAGGCCCTGAGGCTGACCTGGGGGACAGGCTTCACGGAGCAACAGACTGATTCCCTTTTACGGAGTATTACATACGTCGTACTTTTTGTCACAGTCTCCTATTTTTGATCTATTTCAGGGCTGTCCCTAGTCCACAACTGCTGCGAGGCTGCGGGATTCAACGGCAAGCTCCATTTTCTTTGAGTTAATGGTGCTGCCGGTCTAGCTTTGGGTTTGGTCACAGGCTTTCTTCGGTGATATATTGAACGTCTTCAAAGTTGATACACGGAGACGCCTGCTCAAGAGTAGATGTTGATAAATATTACGGAGTATATCGAAATTAGATAGAAAATGCCAATGTAATAGAATAGCAATAGTACCTAAATAGTAGAGCAAGTGCAAAATAAATACAGGAAAATACAGCCCATGTACTCCAGTGAACCAATGATGACGCCTTTTAGTACAGTGACACGCTTTTTTTTAGTTATCCAAAGACTACTCGGCACCCGCCATGGCCACGTCTTCAATCTCACCGGCGACGACAGGACCGCCGGGCATCTGCAGCGCATCCATCTCCTGCAGAGTGTAGTCGACAAGATAACTCTCATCGAGCAGCTCGGCCATGCGGCGGTAGTGGCGCTCGGTGTAAGCCAGCAGGGCATCGAGGACATCCTTGATGTTGGCGCCGCGGATGCTGCTGCTGACACCGCCGGCGCTAATGTCGTCAACAACAGGCTCGCCGTTCTCAGAGGGCTTGGTGTGGCGACGGCGAGACAAGCCAGCGAGACGAGTGGCCGGGTAGCTGCGGACAATCGAGGCCAGGACACGCTGGGCAACAGTGGCGGTGCGGGCGTTTGTGTTCCAGTCGCGGACGCGGAGCAACAGTAGATAAAGCTGGTCGTCGGTCAGGGAAGCCAGAGCAGCGTCGACACCCGGGTTAGCGCCGTACTCGCCGACCTGAGACAAGACAGACAGCAGACGGCCAGGCTGGTTGAGCTGCAGAGCAAGCGTCAAAGCTTCACGGTAGGCGCCGCGGCGCATGTGGTTGGCGAGCTGCTGCTCCTGCTCGACGCGCTCCTTGGCGGCTTCGGCAGCGGCAGCGACAGTCGAGGCAGTGGTGTCGCGCCAGAAGGAGATGGTGGCGTCGCCGCCACCAGAGACAAACATGCGCGGGAGGCGCTTTTTTGAGGAGGTAGCAGAAGCAGCAGAAGTGGTCGGCGCGGGGTTGCGGACGGCCAGGGCCCAGACACGGTCCTCGTGGTTGTCGAGGGTGCAGGCAGCCTCACCCGACGCTGCGTCCCAGACCTTGACGAGGCCGTCGCCGCCGGCACTGGCAAAGAGCACAGGCGCAGGGCCACGGCTGGCCGAAGCGTTGCGGCGCGAGGGCCGCTCCTCTTCGTCATCGAGGTCCATGTCGTCCTCGTCGTCCTCATCGCCTTCATTTTCTTCGTCGTCCCCGTCGTTGTCTTTCTTCTCGTTGTTGTTGTTGTTGCTGCTGTCGCCATTGCCCAGCCAGGCCACCTTGAGAACACTGTTCGTGTGGCCCTCAAAGGTGCGCAGACACGCATAGTCGGCCAGACTCCACAGCTTGACCGTCTTGTCGCCACTGCCAGTCAGCACAAAACCACGGCTGCCACCAGCCACCGTGCCCGTATCGCTCGTCAGAGAGGGTGTGTGCAGCGGCGCAAACTTGACGGACCACACACCGCGGCGGTGACCCCGCAAAATACCCTGGACCTCACCCTCGCGGATAGACCAGATCTTGACGGTGCGGTCCTGCGACGACGAGGCAAACAGCTGCCCCGCAGCATCGACGTCGAGCGCGTTGATGTCCTTGTCGTGGGCCTTGCGCGTAAAGAGCGCACGCTGCTGGGCGGACGAGGAAGTGGGTGCCTGGCGCGGGATGTCCCAGCGCTTGATTGTCAGGTCCTGCGAGCCAGTGACGAGGAACTGCGGCGGGTGGTTGAGGGGGTCCTCAAAAGCGGGCGTGCCGGGCTCGGGGACAGCCTTGGGCAGGGCAACAGCGCCGACCGACTCGGCGTGGCCCGCAAAGACGGCGTAGCAGCTGTACTCCTTGTTGCCGCCAGCAGCCGCAGCCGACTGGTCGACGCGCCACAGCCGCGCACTGTTGTCCTTGGCTCCCGTGGCCACCCACTGGCCGGACCAGTCGACATCGAGCGTGACGACAATGTCGGTGTGGCCCTTGAGCAGGGCGACGTCCTGGCCAAAGTAGGCGGAAGTAGACTGGTCGGCAACCGAAACAATGCGCACGTCCTCCGAGTTGGTGCCCAAAGCCAGAAGCGACTGGTCGGGCAGCAGGAAAGCGAGGTCGATGACGTCGTCGTGGGTGCCGGAGATGCGCCGTGACGGCTCGAGAGGCGAGAGCGCGCTGCCGGCCTTGGCCTTGGTAGCGAACAAATCGAGGAGATCCTTGGGCGAGGCGACTGGGTAGAGAGCCAGAGTCTGGTCCATCTGGACACACAGAAGCGTCGACTGCGCAGGACAGAACATGGCAGCCACAATGGACTCCTCGTCCGACTTGGCCGTCTGTTCGGCGGTAATCTCACGACCTGTGCGCGTCTCCCACAGCCGGACACAGCCGTTGGCGCCGGCCGAGTAGGTGACGGCGCCGCTGTCGCTGTCACCCTTTCCTTCTGCAATGACACTGCCGTCGCTCTCGATGAAACCGGCTGCCTCAATCAGCTCAAAGGTCGGCACCACGCGCCGCTGCGTCCACGTCTTGGCGTCCCACCAGATCATGGTCTTGTCGCGGGCCGCCGTCACAAAGACGTTCTGGGCGGGCGAGTAGTCGATCGCCTGGACGTCCGAAACGTGGGCGTCCAGGTTGGCCACAACGGCGCGCTTGTGCAGGTCCCAGACACGCACTTTGCCGTCCTGGCTACCAGACGCCAACCGGAAGCGGGTCGACGTCTCGTCCTGTGCTGTTTCCTGGGGCTGAATCTGCTGCTGCTGCTGCTGTTGGGCGTTCTTCTTGTTCTTCTTCTTCTTTCCGTCCTGTGCCACAACGTCCGATCCGACGTCTGTTGCTGCCACTTCGAAAAAGTGCAGGGCCGACACCAGGACGCTGGGGCCGCGGAACGTGTGCGTCACAAAGCCGCCGCGGATGTCCCACACCTTGATGTTGCCGTCGGCGGCACCAGTGGCCAGGAGCGTGCTCGTGCGGTCGACAGCCAAAACAACAGCCGGTGTCGCGTGCGGCTTCAATGTGCGCAAAAGAGTCGGCTCAACGGCCTCCAGGTCCTCGGACACGTGCAGGGCGTAGATGCGCATGGCCAGGGACCGCGAGCAGACGACGAGGTGAGATGCCGAGGGGGTTACTGGAAGAGGAGGGTCAGTAATCAATCGAGGGGGGGGACATAATCATCCCAAAAGAAAAAGACATCCCAAAAGAAAAAAAACCTACATATTAATGTCGAGATCGGTTCGCCATCCTAGAGTCCATGTTAGCAGCTGTTTCCCACAACCTCCTTCCAAAGACCTCTCTCAACCCCCCCAAGTATACGCACTCCTTCAATCTTGGCAAACTGCTTGCCCGTCGCCAGGTCGGTGAGAACTGCATCTTCGCCGAGGGTTGTCGCCAAAATCCGCGATCTGTTGTCGAGAGCCACCGAGCCGCCCGTGTAGATGGGCCGGATGACCTGGTCGATCTCGAAAGTCGTCTTGTACGCGAGCTTCGTCGCCATGGTGAAAGGCGGGGAGAGAAACGAGCGTCGTGGAAATTGTGAGATCGTAAGGTCGGAGGAGGGTAGTGTGCTGTAAAGATTGTCACAATTCACGTCGAGCTCTTCCTCCTGAAGATTTCTGGAAGTCGACTTTTTCGCAGGCCCTTTGCTCTTTCCTGCTCTGCTAGTTCGTACTTTTCTGCCACTCGCGGCTTCCAAACTTTTTTTCTGCGATAAGAAATAAAGTTATCTTAGCGTAGAGCTGCACTGTGCTGTTATACAGTGTGATATAATTCTGCACAGTACTGTACTGGTCGCACCTGCCGCCAACAGGCGCTGTTATGGCGCGTTCCTGCCTGAAGCTCCCCTGTAACACCCGTCGCACCTGCCTGCGGAGTCAGGTCCTCCTTCTACGTCGTACTTCAACTTCACCTCAAACGGCCAAACCTCACCCAACCTCTTTTCAGCTCTTCTGTCAACAACTTCAAGTGGTACAACGTCCAGTTCTCGCCTTTCTTCCCGCTTTTCCCTTCCCGAACCACGGCCCTCTCATGTCGTTCCATGTCGCGCACGGCATGTGAACAGTGCACGCTGCTTGAAGAATGACGAGGCTCGGTCCCTTGACATCGCAGGCGTTGGTAAGCCTTTTGCTCGACTTTATTTAATCCATCATCTCCCTATTTACTCTCAACTAACCTCACCACTCCTTCTCTTCAGGGCCGCTCCCCTTACGACATCCTCGTACTGGGCGATGGCGACGCCAACCCGCGCGAACCACCCCAGGAGTACGACGAGCGCGGCCGCCCCGTCAATGCGGAGACTAAGCGTATCAACCGCAACATTGTCCGCTCGCACAATGAGGTCATGCATGTCATCGGCGTCGCCGAGCCTGACAGCCTCATCACGGCCGAGTCCGAGTCGGACAACCAGCTGATTCAGCAGCACCTCGAGGACATGATTGGCCGCAAGCTCTGGGACTCGGCTCGCGTTATTGGAGCCCTGGGTGTCTGGGGCGCCGAACCCTTGCGGCAGCGAGCGTTGTTGTATACACGCTTCGCCGAGTACACGCCCTGGAGCAGCTGGAGCAGTTTCCGGCAGGACTATGGTGCCAACACGCTCGTCGATATCATGTCAAGCGGTGTCTTTGCTAGCGTCGCGGATAAGCTCCTGCGGCATGTCTCGCTGGAGCGTAAGGACATCCGCGAGAGCCCCTGGTCAGTGCGCCCGGGTATCTGCGTTGCAGGCCCTCCCAGTCTTGTTTGGCACTGCCTGGCACTGTCTGTTTGTTTGCCGTTTTGCTTGCACCGACTTGTCCGTTTGCTAACTTGTCAGGAAACGCATTGGTATCCGGTATGTCCGTCTGCACCTCCAGATCTTTACGACTCTACAGCGGCTCTCCATTATTCCGGCTTTCTCTTTGCTTCCTGGACTCCTCTTCTTTATTCCCTTTTCTGGCGAGTCGCCCATTGCACGGCCACCGCCCTTCCCTGCGTCCTTTTCTGTCGGCGGCTGGGTGGAGTGGGGACTCCAGGCTGCGCTCTGTATTGCCCCCATCGCCATCTTCTACGGCTACACGGAACTCCGCGAGCAGCTGGCGCACCACCTCGACTACGCCATCTACGATACTCTCGGCACCCCGTCCAACCCGCCCCTGCAGCGGCCCGTCTCTGAATTTAACCCGTACACGGGCGAGCGCCGCCTGGCTGGGCTTCCTAATGTCGAAGTGCTGCCTCCACGGCCGCCTGTGCCGCCACCGCCGCAGCCTCAGCTGTCTGCCAGAGAACGCCCGGCTGTCCCTCCACCGCCAGCCGACAGCCAGCGGCTCTTGAGTGAGGGGGATGAGAACATCATTGGTACAGGTGACGACACGAGTGGTCAGCGCAACGCCGTTGACGGCCAGGAGGAGATGGTCGGCGAACCCTCGGGCTCCTCCGAGACAACACCGACCCAGCAGCAGCAGCACCACCACCGGTCCTCAACGACGCCTCCGCCCGGCTCGCCTACCAATGCTCCACAACGTCGGAACACTGTCTCCAGCAACGGCGAAGGCGTCGGCGATGGCTACAACAGCGAAGAAGAAGAGTATGAGCTTAGCGCGACACTCATTAGCTTTGATGTCGAGGCCGGCTCGACCGGGGATACACCACCTAATCCGTGGTCGGCCGAACTCCGCCAGAGCGCCACCGTCAGTATTGGCTACGAAGGCGACGGCTACGGTCCCTACGGTGCGAATGCGCCTTCGCTCGGCACGTACCTTAGGGGCGTCTACTACCCGGGCGCCAATGCGCCGTTCAACTCGGATACCATGCTTACCCGGTTGCCGGCTAGCATCTTTGCCGCCAGCGCCTCGTCCCTGTGTGCCAAGCTGTTGCTGGTCGACTGCGAAGCAGCTGTTGTGCGCATCCTGGCCCGCGGCTACCGCTTGCAGCACGGCCAGTCTGTGGCCGACCTCTATGATCTGACGACTACACCTTTCCCCTTTGTCCCCGGCGGCACCATTTCGCTCAACGCGACCTGCCACTACATGATGGCCGTCTTAATTGAGTCTGTCGTTGCGAGTGCCGGTGTTCTGGTGTCGCTGGCTACTGCGTGGCTCTACAGAGGCAGCCAACAGGGATGGAGTTTCTTCCGGGTTGTGCGCGAAAAGTTTAATTTCTACATGAAGGGGTCTGGCCCGCCCGATCTTTCTCAGTGAGAAAGAGGTGGCGAGGATAGACTGGACCGCAAGAAGATTGACAAAACCACAAAGATTGTACATTATTGTTCTCATTATGGGCGTTGGAGGGTTTGACACGGCGCAAGGACAGCATTGATATGCATTGGTGGGGTTTGTTCATTGTTATTTGCGTTTCTACAAGTTCGAAGGCCGTCATGGAAGAGTATCTGTTAAAAACAAAGTACGGAGCAGATATACTCACGGCCACACAGTGCAATCCATTAGTGACGAACGGTGTTTTGATTTTGTATGCCGCAGCATCCCAGTAATTAAACTCCTCCACATAAAATGGATCCCTTGGCCGATTCCTGTTGTCATGATTTTCATTCATTCAATACCTGGCTTTTCTCTCTAGTACAAGAAACGCGACCGTCCATTGGTGCCCGACGTGACGGGTGCTGCCGTTGCCGCCGCCGGAGCTCGTTGGCTGTTCTTGTCCGCCAGTGCCCGAATCTTCTCCAGCAAATGGTCGACGGATACGTGTCCCCGTGTGCCCTCGGTGATAGCCAGGTCCACACGGCTCAGCATCTCCTCTTCGTGGCCGCGCAGGTGTGCCTTGATGCGGTCGCGGGGTGTATTCCTGATCTCGTCGCCCGAATCGTCGTCGCTGCTGTCGCTGCTGTCGCTGGCAATGTCGCGTGGGCCAGCGCCACGGACGAGATAGTCGCATCCCGGCTGTGGACAGGTCCATGTCCTGTTGGGCCCTGTCGGTTTGGTCGAAATTAGCAGAGGCTCCGCATGCACGGCCAGCATGGTCTCCTTTTTGCGGCGCTCGTCTTCCGAGTCTTCGGCGGCATCGCTGCCGCTGCTACTGGTGTCGTCGTTGTCATTGTCGCTGTCGACCTGCATAGGCTGTGACTGGTTCTGTCCAGCCGCAGAAGAGGAGCCACCGACGGCAGCGCCATGGTCGTTCTTGGGCGTCTTGCGTGGCCGTCCAACGGGGCGAGGCGTACTGCCGCGTGATGCTGCCGAGGCGGCGTCGGTATCGCCGCCGCCGTTCTCAGCACCGGATGCGCCGGCCTCGCCAAATGCGCCCTCGAACCGGCGCTTTCTTGAGACAGTCGGCGGTCGAAGGACAGCGCGCTTACCCGATGTGCGTGGTGACGGGACTGGCGAGTTTATGCTCGGTGTGGAGATGCCTCTGGCTGAAGCAGGTGCTCCCGCTGCTGCTGCTGCTGCTGCTGCTGCCGCGTTTGGTGTAGTCGGAGCCTGGTTCTGCCGGCGGACAAGCTGATTGGGCACCTCACGCAGAAACATGTCCGACGTCGGCGTGCAGTCGTGTGCCTCTTTTGATGTCAACCAAGTCTCGTACGGGCTTCCATGCCAGGCTTCGCTCAGCGATTCGAGCAGCTCTCTACTAAAAAGTGCGGACAGGCTCTTGCCCGTGTTGTAGTTGCGCACTTTGTACTTGCTGAAGACGCCATAGTGCACTTTGCCGACACTCATTCTCGATGGGTCGCCGTACGATGCGCCCAAAGCTTCAATGACTTCGAGGTATGCTCTAAAGACGCTTTCCCTGAAACCAGCCGGCACGGCCGCCTGCACTGTACTGCCTACTGCTGGCGGTGGCGGAACAGACCCCGCTGCCGTAAATGCGCGGGCCACGTGCGCTGGTAGTGGTACGGGCGACTCGCGCACAGGCCCTGGGCTTGTTGCTGTTGCTGCTGCCACACCCGGCGGCGCTCGGAACGGCAGTTGTTGGGGTGTGCCCGCAGGCGGCGGTATTTGTGGCACTGGCACCGGCGTGATGCTTGGTTGCGAGGTTGTCGTTGTTGTTGTTGTTGTTGTTGTTGTGGTAGTGCTGCTGGTCGTTTGAAGACCGATCTGGGTCTGAGAATGTGACGAGCCGGGGGCCGTAGACTCGCCGCGGCTGGAACTCCTTGCCGACCGCTCCCTGTCCTTGAGCTCTTTAACCAGCCACTTGGAAAAGCTGGACTTGGCCCAGTCCAGGTCCCTGGACCTAGCAAAGTGCGCCAGCAGCATGGGGCCCAGCTGCACACACGTGTCTACGGCCTCGTCGTAGGTCGTGCCGTTGCCGATAGCCACGGCATACTCAAACAGAATCTCTTTAATGTCGAGCGTCGCAAGTATCTTGTTCTTGCTTTTGGCGTCGCCGCCCTCGCATGCCTTACTGTAAACGCCCAATAGGACGTAGTAGAGGACTGTCATGTCGCACATAGCTCGGTGGATTCGCTCATAGGATGGGTGAGGGCTGATTTCGAACCAGCCGGCCGACGAGGCCAGCCAAACGACGCCCTGTGGATCGTCGCCGATGGAGTAGTTTTCGATGCCTTTGGCCTCGATGTTTGCTGTTCGGACGCTCGGCTTGACGACTGGGAGAGTAGAGAAGGGTTAGCTGAAGTTGGGCCAGAAGAAAAGAGCACAATGTAGTCAAGTAGAAGGAGCAGTGCCGTCCACTCACGATATTGAAAGTCTTCCCTGTCCTCGACCTCAAGGCGCCCCCGCACAATGCACGGCCCCTCTTCGGCCACCAGGACTGCGTTGGCCATTGTCACACCATCTGGGCGGTAGACGATGGCGTCTGAGAGCACAAAAACCGGCCACTCGTCTTCAATAGTGGTCGGGTCCTTTGGCTTGAGGATCGCAGACTCGGGGACGTAGCGCGTCATGATGGCCGTGTGCGACGCGCGCGCCGGGAGAAGGATGGTAGAGCTCAAGAGAGAGGCCGGTCAGAAACTGAAGAGTCTCACTCCAACCGTAATGCGTATGAGGTGAACAAGAGGGTGTTTGTAGCTAGAGAGTCAAAGTCGCCCAAAATTGGCGCGGAGCTGGTGCTGGGTATATCGAGATGCGACTGAAAGAGACAGGAACAAATAAAGAAGTTGAAAGTGTAGAGGAATGGCTAACAAAAGCCTTGGCTGTCGTCCTCACGGGTGTCGGAGCATGGCTGGGCTCAAAGAATGCAAGGTTGGGGGGTGTTGTTGGTTTTGCGACGTGAATAGCTTCAATGTGTGATTTGGTGATGCGAAAGAGCAGGAGAGGGCAGTGGCGCGTGCTCGCGTCCGCGAATTGATAGAGTTACAGCGGTACAAGCAAGCCCCGCGTTAAGTGCGTCGCTCCTGCCTGTCGTGCCGCCGTGGAATGCAGTACGCAGTGTACAGAGTACTCGCCCTCCTGACCGCTTTCGATCTCATTGGTCGTGCCTGCCGCGGACCCTCTTTAACTTTTGTTATCAGCAGCCGCGCTAGTGATCAACGTGGTGAAAGAGCAGGAACGAAGGGGCAGAAAAAAAAGATTTGCCAATCCCCCAATCCAAAACTTCTGCCGCCTTTGCGTGAAGACGGAAGCGACGACTCAGCGTTGCGCCTTCTCTTTTCCCTTCTTTTCGAAGAGCTCTGTCTGTTGCGCTTTCCTCGTCTTGTTCTTGCTCTTTCCCTCAAATTCCTCTCCTATAACTTTGGCCTTTCCCGTGTTTCCTCCTTTTCTCTTTCGCATCGCATCGCGGCTTTCCCCTTTCTAGCTTCTTTTCTGCTGTCTGCGGATGAGCTTCAGCAAGTTCGTTAGAATGGCGCGGCAAAACGTCCTCGAAGGCGTCTTCGGTAAGTGTTGGCCTGCTTTGTGTACTTGGGACTGCATTTTTGTGCATTGTTGAACCATTGCCATTTTCTTCTGAAGTTGGCCATGTTTTCTTCTTCTTTTCTCTACATTCTGCGTTCTGGACGGGAGTGAAGTGCTATAAATCTACGCTGGCCGTATGCTAATCACCCCAACAGCGATCAACAAACCCATGGGCATGAGCTCGGCCCAGGTCATTCGCGACTGCCAGACATACTTCAACCCCTCCAGCTTCTTCCGCCCATTGATCCAACATGAGGCCGACATTCGCGCCCGCGAGTCCAACAACGCCCACCGCCGCCGTAGCAAGGCCAAGCGCGACTCACGAGTCAAGATGGGCCATGGCGGCACTCTCGACCCGCTGGCAACTGGTGTTCTTATCCTAGGCATCGGCCACGGTACCAAGGAGCTCAACAAGTTTCTGACTTGCACCAAGACCTACGAGACGGTTGTCTTGTTTGGCGCCAGCACAGACACCTACGACCGCGTAGGCCGCATCCTGACACGGCGGCCGTACGACGAGATCACCAAGGAGAAAGTGGAGGAGGCACTCCACGATTTCCGAGGCACGTTCCGGCAAATGCCGCCACTGTACTCGGCCCTTAAGATGAACGGCAAGCCGCTGTACGAGTATGCCCGCGAGGGTCTGTCCATTCCGCGCGAAATTGAGACGCGCGAGGTTGAGGTGTCCAACCTGGAGCTGGTCGAGTGGTACGAGCCGGGCACGCACAACCACCGCTGGCCGACCGAGGAGGCGGGCATGGCCGAGCAGTCGCTGGCGGAGCGTGTCTGGCGCCAGGAGAAGGAGCAGGCCACCGGCAAGAAGATGACGCCCGAAGAGGAAAAGAGCGACATTGAGGCCCTGGCGGCACACGAAGACTTTAAGCGGCGGGCCGAGGCGAAACAGGACGAGCTGGTGTACGACAAGCCGAACAAGCGGCGGCGCGGCCCCGGCGGTGTGATTCTCGACGACAAACACTACCACAGCAAACAGAACGGCCACCTTCACAATGGTAATGGCAAGCGGAGGAGACAGAGCGAGGATATGCTGATGATGTCGGGCGCGCTGGGCGAGCTGCCGTCGTCGCCATATGACAAGAACAACAGCGCTAACACAACGGAAGCCGAGACGGAAGACCCGGCTTCTGCCGCCGCTACTGCTGATGCAGCTGTGGTTGGCAACAAGGCCAACGGCGCCGCCGGCCGCAAGCTCAAGATGCAGGTCCCCGGTGGCCGCGGCGCCAACCTGATCCCAACCGCACCGGCTGCCACCAACGCACCGCCTCCATGGGAGGGCAAGGGCCCCCCGGCGGCCCGTATTCGCCTGACGGTCAGCTCGGGCTTCTATGTGCGCAGCTTCTGCCACGACCTGGGCGCCAAGGTCCAATCGGCCGCCATGATGGCCGAGCTCGCCCGCATACGGCAGTCGGATTTCCGCGTCGGCTCGGCCAACGTGCTCGAGTACGACGACATTTCCAAGGGCGAGGGCGTGTGGGCGCCCCAAGTGGAGCGTCTGCTGCGACTGTGGAAGGACGGCACGGTGGAGAAGGGTGCCGACGCAAGCTTTGAGGAGATTGAGAAGGTTGACAAGGTCGAGGCGCAAGAAGAGGCCAAGGCGGAGGAGGCCCCAGTAGAAGAGAAGCCCAAGCCAGAAGACAGCACGCCGTCGGTTGAGACGCGAGCCGCCAAGGCTGATTCTGAGGCTGAGGCTGAGGCTGCGACAGAACCAGAGACGGCAAAGGTAGAAGACGAAGAAGAAGAGTGGAACGGCATCGAGGACGACGATGCCAAGACAGAGGAGAAGACGGCCGCCGCACAGGTGTAGGATCTGTTTCTCATATACGTTTTTTATTGTGTCTATTTATTGTCTGCATAGCATCTAGGCGTCTGGTATAAAAATATAAACCAAAGAACATAAGAACATAAGAAAGTCGCTCGAAAGACTTGTAACGTTTGAATGTTTTCCATATCTTGAATTTGATCTGGTATAAAACAACAAATGCGAAAAATACGAAACAAAATGATGGAGCTGAATACAAAAACAATGCGCCCTCTAATCACTGCCCAAATAAAAGAATAATGGGAAAACGCACCCCAAACTATGTGAACCAACTCATCCAGTCAGCCTAATTCGTGTAGTCAATCCACGAGTTGAGCAGGTCCATGTCGCCAAACATGCTCTGGTCGCCCAGATCCAGCGAACCGCCCTTACCATCGCCAGTTCCGCTGCCACTGCCGCCCATACCCAAGTCACCAAGATCACCCAAATCGCCCAGATCGCCAAGGTCGCCCAGATCGCCGAGGTCGCCAAGATCGCCCAAGTCACCTGCAGAGCCGGCACCGCCACTACCGCCGCCGGCCCCCGAAGCTCCCAGACCAGAAGCGCCTGCACCACCGTCGGCGCCTGCATTTGTACCGTCCAGGCTTGTCAGGTCCACCCCATCGAGCGCCATGGCATCACCACCAGACGAGCCGCCACCGCCACCGGCAGCGGCAGCAGCTGCGGCAGCAACCATGCTGTCCATTGTAGTGTCATCCAAGCCCGCAGCCGCTGCGGCAGCGGCTGCCACGGCCGGATCGTCGACATCGAGACCGGCAAGATCGGTGGCTGCTGGAGGCGGCGGCGGAGGCGGCGGCGGGGGCATCATTTGTGCCTCGACTTTGCGGTACAGGCGCACAACGGCCTCGGCCATGGCGACGTCGGCCGGGTCGCGCGAGCTCTGAATCTTCTTCCACTCCTCGGCCTTGAACATGAGCGCCTGGCGCAGAGAGATGCGGCGCTGGACCGTGGCGGTGTTGGCCACAGTGGCGCCGGCCGTGAGCGGAGCGCCGCCATTGTTGGGAGCGCCTTGTTGGCTGTCGCCATCCACGAGCACATACAAGGAGTCCGGGGACAGCTCGTTGGTGACGTCGGGCGCACAGATGAGGGCGCAGGCGACATCGTAGGCGATACTGCCGCTGCCGGCGTCGGTCTGGCGCTGGACTTCGTCCAATATCAGCTGGAGGACGCGCGAGGCACCAACCAGACTCAGGCCGGCCAAGAACTGGCGGTGCGTGTAGGACGTGGGCATAATGTTGACGCCCGGGTGCAGGCTCCACTGCACAAAGCCCTGGATGGTCTGGCGCATCGCCGCATAGAGGCCGCCGTTGGTGCCGCCGCCCTTTTCACTGCTGTTGTTGTTGTTGTTGTTTGACGAGGGATTGTTTGACGAGGAATTGTTGGTAGCGTTGTTGCTGCTGCCCGAGCTGCTGTTGTTGTTGCTGCTCGTGCTGGCCCAGTTGACCAGTTCGTTGTGCTCAGCGGCAGCGGTGCGGCGCGATCGCGGAATGTTTTGTTTCAATGCCTTGAGGAGCGGGTCAATGTCCTGGCTGCGCGGGTCCTGGCGTTGGTAGGTGCGCAGAGCATGTTCGAGAGGTTTGGCGACGGTGTTGAGCAGGGCCGAGAGGTTGAGTGTGGCCTCGTTGGAGATGGATGCGGGCTGCAGAATCAGCTGCAGGATGCGGATGATGGCCTTTTGCTCGGCGGGTTTGTCGACGCGAAGGGCGTCCGAGAGGTACATCAAGGCAGTCACCAGAGACGGGAGGAGGAACGTATCCACCAGGTACTCGATGCCGCCCTTGAGCACGTCTTCGGGCAGAGCGCCTGTACTCAGAGCCTGGACAATCTGCTGGAATAGTGTCGGCGTGAGCATGTAGAACTCCTGCGGCGGGCAGGACGACATGAGGTCGTCGCTCAAACCGCCGGCCTCTGTATCAAACAGGCCGCGGATCCAGTTGCCCAGGTTTTCGCGCTCCTGGTCAGACAGCTCCACTAGAGTGCGGCCCTGGGCACCGGTACTCAGCACACGGGCAACAAACGAGCTGGGCGACCACTGCATGCCTAGGTCGGCAATGGACAGGTTGTAGCGGTAGACAAAAGCCAGCAGCAAGAACAGTGCCGAGCCAAACTCTTCGTAGACGGGCTGGTACTCGCTCTGGTCTTCGTCATAGTGCCAGTTGTCCAACAGCTGGCAGAGCGGGTTGAGGATGGCAGAGGGCCGGTCAAAGAGCAGCAAGACATCAAAGGCCAGCGGCTTCTTCACGAGCTGGTTGCACAGGTTCTTGAGCGTCGATGTCTCGCGTGTACGGCAGAGATGGCCTAGCATAGCAACAAGAGCCTGGCTGACAGCGCCGACGTTGCCGTCCATGTTTTCGAGCTGGCCGACAAGCGCCACCGTATAGTCCGAATCGGCAATGCACTGCTGGACGAGCTGCTCCTTGGTGTAGCGACCACCTGTTGGCAGGCTCTGATAGGTGATCTCGCCAAGCAGGGTCTCAATGCTGGCCTCGGGGATGAGGCCGTGCAGACAGCAGGCATAACAAAAATCCTGGCGCACACTGTCGGTGAACGTGTTGGCGTTCTGGTTATCGTCAAACATGGACGACATGGTCGGGAAGGCGTTGGTGTCGACACGGCTCAGGGCCTCGGAGATGCAGTACTGCGAGTCGAACGGGTACATGGGCGAGGCAGCCAGTGACGCCAGAAGAAGTGGCACCTTGTTGATCAGGTACGACCGCAGCAGATGCGCCGATGTCTGACCTTCGCTGCGGAACACGGCATTGGCTAGGACATCGAACGAGGCGAGAATGAGGTCGATGGCCGTCGTCTGCAGATCGCCCTGGTAGCGGTTGTTGAGGTAGCTGAAGATGGTGGCATCGTCGACGAGCGGCCGGCCAACAAGCACGGCGTTGAGGTAAATGTAGAGGCCAGCGCGTGAGTTGGTAATGGGCATCTCGGGCACAACCAGGCTCTGCAGGCCGACAGTAGAATCAAGAAGATCGTGGATGTCGTCGGCGGCCGTGGTAGGCCCATCCACACTACCACCCGCCTTTTCGGTGTTGTCTTTGTCTGCAGGCTCAAACTGTGCCAGCGTCACGGTGCGGAAGTGCTCGAGGCGTGCAGACACGGGCGCCGAGCCGAGAGAGACTGTGGGGTTGAAGCTGGCCAGTCCGTTGGCCAGTGCTTTGCGGATGCCCTTGGCGACTGGCAAAGCGAGAGCGGCAACTACTGCCTCGTTCTCACAGACAGCCAGGAGCAGCATGGCAAACGCTGACCGCGACGACTCCATCTCGGCCTGCCGCTGCGCCTGCTGAGAGGCCAAATCGGCCGGCCCAAGAGCTGCGGACGCATAGGACGATGCAGCCGTGACAAACAGCTCCATCCACGATACCATGCAGGCAGCAATTGAGAGCGCCTTGCGTCCTCTGTGGATGGCGTTCTCTTGCCGCACCGCGCGACTAATGCGGTAGAAGAGTGTCTCCTCATTGTTGTACGAGTTGGCCCAGAGCACAGGGCCAGCACCAGCAGCACCAGCAGCACCGCCAGCTGCGGCCTTCTTTGCGCTGCCGCGTCGTGACCCGTTGCTACCACCCAACATATCTGTATCTTCTCCATTACCGCCGCTCTGGTTGCCGTTGCCCTGCGCTGCACCAATAGCGGCAGCCGTCGCAGCCGCCTCTTTCCGCGCCCCTTGTGATGTCGAGTAGCGATAAAGGCCGCGAAGAACCGACAAGACGTCCACGTAGCCGAGCTGCAGCAGAACCTGCAAGTAGGCTGGAATGCGCGGGTCGATGGGGCTGGAGCACGTCTGGGCCGCGAGCAGAGACATGGACGCAGCCCGTTGGCCGCCGCGCGGTGATGGTGGCCGCAGAAACAGATCGGCGAGGACAGCCGTCGAGACTGGGTGTTTCCGCTGCTGGATCGGGGCGTACTGCGCAAATCGTTCGACATCGAGACGGGTCGCCAGGCAGCGGTGGATGAAGCTGGACCATTGCTGGATGTGGTATTTTGTCAGAGCCACCGGCTGGCCCTTGGCGGCCTTGCTCTGGGAGCCATGATGGCCTGGCGATCGAGGTGAGCCGACCGAAGACGGCGCCGCCGAGTTGGCCGTCATCGGGTGAGGAGTGAGGGAGAGAGAGAGGAGAGAGAGAGAGAGGAGGGAGAGGAGGTCGAAAGTGGTGCTTAGAGTACAAGGGAGAGCCGATATCGAAGCTAGCACGGTCTACCAGCTGTCGTGGGCGGTATCGATCGCTGAATCGAGGCTGGTGATGCGTAGAGTGACTCGCGATGGAGATGCAAGGGTGAGGGCAGAATGAAGGAGTAAGAATGTCCAGTACCAATTGCCGAGACCTAATATTAATGATGATAATAATAATGAAAAGACGGAAGGTACGATCAGTCACCGCGCACCCATGGCGCTCCGTCGAGAAGGAAGGTGCGGTCGTCGTTGTCGGGTCGGCGCTTGCTCGTCAGGGGATGGAAGTCAATGTTTGGGGCTGTCGCAGGAGGAAGGTTCGATGCGCCGCTGCAACGCGAGAGCGCGCGCAAAGGAAGGTGCATGGGGGAATTCAAATTGGGGTTGAGCGGACCTTCACTAGCGCAGTTGCCCTGTGCTGTACATATAATGTTTAGGCTCTCGACTCTGCCGCTGTGGCTGCGCTGTTGTGGCTAGTAGCTTTTGCGGGCGTGCAAGGCTGAGAAGGTACCAAAGTATCTTTTTTTTTTTTGACTGTTTTGACTGCCCCAGTTCTTTCGTCCGAATTCCGTGTCAGTTCCCACTTCCCGCTGTCATACAAAACATAATACATTCGTACAGTGAATTTAGTGCATTCAGCTCGTCACTGCTCCCCCTGTGCGTCACAAATGCACAAAGATGCAGCCTCGCTTGACAGCCCCGACCCCGGCAGTTCTATTCACGGAGATTTGTTTCTCACTTTGCTTGGTCTCTGAATTATCCTTGATTTTTATTTTATTTATTTTAATCTTGTTTCTGAAAACACCAACCCATGGGCTTCCTCTCTGTACGACAAAACTTCAAGGACATTGCGGCCGAGGCCATCCGGCCGACTGCAAATCCAAAAGATTCATGATAATGCCAGAACGTGGCAGTTCCGCACCGACCCGATTCTGCTTCGAGACCAAAAACCCACAACCATGTTTATCGCAGAAAAGTCTTGTCGCATCGCGCCGGCAGTGAAGAAACGTTCCAGGGTCTAGCTTCCTGATTGCGATATGCTGCGGTGCCTTGCTGCCTTGGTGCCTTGGACTTGATCTTGGTGGGCAGGACCGGCTGAGCACTGGGCACTATAATGCCCCCGGAAGAGCGTTGCGTGTGTTCAGAGGCCCAGGAAAGCTGCGGTGTGTGCTCCGGAGTTGTTTGTGCCAATGGTATGCGTGGTTGCGTGTGTTGCGTGTGCGTGCATACGTTCGTAGAGACAAGCTCTATTCGTCATAGGTCGTGCAGCTAGTTCCAGCCCACAGCTCACACAAAGGACAAAGCGCCCACAAGGCAGGAGCCCTCCCTTTTCCCGCCCCTCTCTTCCCTTTCTTGTTTGGACTCGTCCCTCCCTGTCGTCGGTGAGATAGGACGACGAGAGCGGAAATGATGGTCGGTAGGTACGCGAAGGACTATATCGTATGGCCGCGAACCATTTCGTCGTGCACTCGTGGCATGTTATCGCTTTTAAATATTTTGAGATGTTTCTGATGGTTGCTGAAGTCGAATGTGCACATTGTTTGAAGTGTTTGATATATTTGGTGGCTTTAATTCGGTGAGCGCTGCTGATCCCAAGTAGAATGTAAAAATGCGACATCCAAGAGTAGAGAGGGAAAGAAACCACGAAAAAAAACTAGAGGCACAAGATGTTTTCCCAGAAAACAAATCGGCCTCCTCTCTATATAGCCCAAATGCTTTGGCAACGACAATACATCCAACAAAAGGTGGCTACCAAAAAGAAGAACCAAGTAAAATGCAAAAAGGAAAAAGGCAACGAATAAAACCAAAACCAAAACCAAAATACCCATGATGCCGTCAACAGCCAACCAAGAGGGACACGCAAACCAAACAAGATCAGAGACACCGTAAAATAAGAAAAAAGAAAGAAAACCCAAGATGAACGCCTGTCTCGCCGCTGCTTCTCGGCCGGTGCTGTATGATAAAGCCTGGCTCCAATCAACCATGCTGTGCCGCTTGTCATTGCTCCTTTTTTTGCATCGTGTTGCCCCAAACAATAGCCACATGTCGTGGAGGTACAGCACCCCGGCCCCCCCTTGACATGTTGTATGACGATTTTGTCATACAAGAAACCAAAGTATGCTTCGAACGCTCCGAACGCTCGAACGCTCCGAACGCTCCGAATGTTTCGCACGTTAAACTCGAGTCGCCTCTAATCCTCCTCCCGTTTGATGTTGACACGCCGACCGCCTCGTATGCTGCTGCCGCTGTCAACATCGCCTGGTGCGCGGGGACCCAGCATCCAGTCCTGCATGGCGAGCCACTCGCTCCATGTGGTCTCCGCATTGACAATCTCGTCTTCGGACACGTTCTGCAGCGGCCGTAAGAAGGGCACAGTCTGGTTCTCGTCCATGTCATAGTCGGCCTTGACTTTCAGCCAGTTGTCGCTCTTGGCAGCAAAGAGGTAGTTTCGTCGTTCGGTTTCGTGGATGGGCCCGATGCCGGCCATCCAGTCGTCGCCAAAGAAGCCGTGCAGTACGGCTGGGAAGTCAAATGCAGTTGCAATGAGTCGTCGGATGTAGGGCACGAGCGTCACGAATGCCGTTGGCTGAGCAGCACCACCGGCGGTGGCCGCAGCCGCCACCGCCGATCGTGAGGTAGGAGCACTACCGCTTGCGCCGGGTGCGCCGCTTCTTGGTTGTGATGCGAGGATAGGGTGTGTCGGTCGTTGGAAAGGAAGTTGGATGTTGACAAAGGCAGCAACGGCCTGGACGGGTGCCGAATATTGAGCATGGTCAACAAAGTAGCGCGCACACGACTGATATTGAACGTGCCACTCAAAGATGTCAAACTGCGCATCGACAAAGGGCTGCGGAGAAGAATTCGGGTTAATGTTGTGTCCACGCGTAGAGGATGGTGAAGACGAAGCGTAAGACGAAGGGTAAGTGTACGGCTGCTGTCGAGCAGCAGACGGCGAGGCAGAGTAATAAGATGAAGAAAAGGAGGATGGAGAAGTAAACTGGTATGAGTTGGACGAAGAAGTAGTAGTAGATGATGAAGAAGAGGGCGCGGCACGCCTCATGTTTGTGTTGTTTGTGCTGGGAACGCGGGGATTTGAATATGAATAAGAAGAAGATGAATGTGCTACCTGTTCTTGCTGGAATGAGAAACCTCCTCCTGCGCGATTGAACGCCATGACTGCGGATGCAAGGCAAGCCGGCCAAGTTCCTTTGCTAAAGATGTGGTAGATGACCCGGAGTCAAAGAACAGCCAGAGAAAGACCAACAGAAGTCGAGGCCTGAGATCGAACAGGCGAAGTGAGATCAGATTAAGTGAGATCAGATTTTGAAATTCGGAGAATGGGTTTGGAAAATATCCACGCCGTAGGCTGCACAACTGTGTGGACAGTCGTTTCTGCAAGGACGGACGGAACGGGTTCGATTAATATATGTCGATGTGACGGCGGCACGCCAAGGTTGCCCAGAACCACGTCCGCGGGATCAGGTGCAGGAGGTTGCTGGGACAAGTGTCGGGGGCCAGGGGTATATCCGGGTTTTCGCTGCAGCAGATATGTACGTATATCTGTCGGTATTGTTTTCGTTTTGGCGGTAACGGCCTCTTGAGAACTTTTTGTACGTCGGGGGAGGACAACGAGTTACAAAGAGTTCGCTTGGCTTGGACATGCAGCTTCAGGCGTTAAGTTTGGCGTCTGCTGGGATGTACTTGTATGCGGATGCCCGCTTCTGTGTATCTGTGTATCTGTGTGTGGATAAGAATCTAGTCAGTACAAAGCACGCCGGGCAGGCAACAAGACTTTGCATTCGAGTCCGCTGTGGTGTATTGTATAATATACAACGATAGTCCAAGGGTAGACAGGAAAGAGGATGTGCATATAGCATAGAGTCAGGGGAAGGAAGGCAGGGTGCAGTAGCCCAATGGAGCTCTTCAGCACTGACGACAAGGCACGGGGGAGACAGGGGCAAAACTGACGATGTGTTTGTTCAAGGGTAGGTCCGGTGAGGCTGAAGGTGCAAGGAGAGGTGGTGGTCGAGGCGTCTGTCTTGCCTTATATGGATGCGTTGACAGGGCTCTCGGCAGACTAACAAGAAGAAACGGCACCAAAAGGGTAAAAAGGAGAACGAGCAAATCAAAATTTAAGGGATGGAACAAAAAAACTATAAAATAAAAATAAAATAAAACAACAATTAAAAAGGCAAAAGAACTAGTTCGACGTTGAACAAGTCTCCGTGTAAGCACGGAGACCCATGCCACGCTGAGAAGTACACGTACGCACAGACAGGTCCAAAACACAAAGGAGATCTGGGTAGAGAGTACCTTGCTTGAGAATGTAGGGCTTAGGCTGGCAGGACAGGAGGCACAGGAGGGTGGGTGGTATGGTATGGTGTATGTACTGTGTATGTGTAGACTGGTGGGGAAGATTCGAAAGAAAGAAAAAGGAAAAAAAACAGTGGGCGACGAAGAGTGGAGGAGGACGGGGTGGAGGGCCAAGAAAGGATGGAGGATGGATGATCGTGCAGGAAGCAGCCCCGTTTCTGAAGAGCAATGAGTGGGCAGTAGATGCCCTGATGGCCCAACGGCGTGCAAAGCACAGCTGAACGCTGCCGCCAGGGATGGGGGTGTAGAGGGGGCAGACGGGCCGGGGAATAACAGGACAGGTCAGAAGTCACCGATACTCGGTGAAGAGGATCACGGAGAGAGGGGTATAGGAAGTAGATGAAGACAATGAAGACGATGTTGGCGAGGAGGGTGAAATGAACGTTTTGCATAGACGATATGAGTGGCTCGAACACGAGAAGGGGTGTATGAACGCACCTGTTGATATGATGTTGCTCTTTGGCGTCTTTCTTGTTCCTGTTGTTCTTCTTCGTTTTCCTGGCCGTATGGTTTTCCTTTTTTTATCTCGATTTTCTCAAGATGTCTTGGCTGCAAGCCCTTTCCAAGCAGGTGATGGAAGAATATGTTGTTTTCATACACACACGTGCCTGTTTCTGTAGATCGGAAAATGAGAAAATAGGCCCGTCTGTTAGAAAGGACCCCTAGTTTTTGTTCCTCTCGACTTGTCTTTATTCTTTTTTCTTCTCCCCTTTTTTTCAATCCGTCGATTTTGTAGGCCGCTCCGACACCAGGTTTGAGCGCCGTAGCATATTGCAATGCTCCGTGTTCATAAGCTTTTTATGAGCCGAATGCCCATTGATGGACGGGTTGTGGGGAGTGGGAAGGTGGAAAGGTGGAAAGGTGGAAACCAGAAAAGTTGGAAGCATATAGGGGGCGTGTTTTGTACGTCGTAGCGTGGGCGTGGTTGTAAGAGGGGGTGGGGGTGGGCGACTAACAATGGGAGGGGGGCGTGGCAGATCTGTGTGCCGGCATGCGCCAGGGAGCGTGTGGCCGCCGAAGATGTGGGAGGCTCAAGGGACAAGAGCAGCTGGGTCCCTACCGGCGGGAGCATGTCAAACCATGAGATGCTGAAAGTGAGGGGAGGGCTGCAGATAATGAGAATAGAGGATAGAGGATGGCAAAAAAGAAAGAGAGAAAAAAGACAGGAAAGGAAAGGCAGGAAAGGAAGGAAAGAAAAGAAAATCAGGCTTGCTGGTGAAGAAAAAGACGTTGAGAGTCAGCCCGGTTGACCATAGCATAGGCCCCGGACATTGTTCCGGACGGAGTGTACATGCAAGAATGCAGGGCGTTCCGATGCAGTATGAGGTTCAGCCGTCAATGGCAGCAGCCAGCATGCCTCTTTGCATTTTGAGATTGTGGGAAGGGGCATGGAGGGGGATCTGACGATATTGGAGCCAGTTCTGGCCGCGTGCACATCAGTGTGATGGCCCGATCGACCAAGGTAGCCGAGACAGTCCGCCAGCGGTTGCTTTTTGTCTCTTCTTTTCTTTTTCCTTTTTTCTTCTGCGCAGGATTTTTTTCTTGTCTTTGTCCCCGTTTGATTGTGTTCATACGACGTAGTTTTCGCTATTTCGCTCTTGTGATGTTGCTCGCTGTTTGTTCATATCGGGACACTCGGTGCTAGTTCTTTTTTCTTTCTCATTAAGACAGGCTGCCTCCTCTTTCACCTCCTCCATTCGCCCATTTCCAACGCTCCGTACTTTCTCCACGCTGGACATGGTCTCGCACTTACCTGTTGTTTTTCAACGCCGGCTTCAACTGGTCTTTTTGCTTAACGGGTTGTCAGATCCACAGCATCTGTGTGGATGCGACCAGGCCATGCCAACGACCGACGGAGGCCAGGCCGCCAAAAAACGGTCCCACAGCACGTCGTAGCGATGCCATTGGGCCTGCCCGCCAATGCCGGGGCACCTGTTTTGGCTGTTTTCTTTTGCTGGTGTCTCCTCTTTCTTCGCTCGCGGACCAGAAGAGGCTAGCTAGTCCGCGCATGTGTCAGGAATAAGCGAGCCGGCCGGCAAGAAGCATCAATATGCAAGCTCTTTTCAGCAACTGGGGTCGCTGAGCTTGCCTGGCGAGCAAGAGAATGAAAAAAAAAAAAATGTGGCAAGGCGGCTGGGCGGGTGTCAAGCAGTGCGTGGTTGATCGTCGAGCAGTGCTAAATGCGCCCTGTTATTGGAGAAACAAGGCTGTTTGGATTGCCCCGGTCTGCATCCACTCAGGGCATTGCTGGTGGTGATTGGTGGTGGTGTCGAACGGTCGTGGCGGAACTCACCTCGGCGGAGATTGTTGTTCGATTGATTTGAGACAAAAGAAAGGGAGGCAGAAGTATAGCCGGCAGACAGCCGAAAAGGGGTAATGTTTTTGCTGCGAACGAGAAACACTACGTCGTACACTTTAGGAAACCGCGACCATCATCATCTGCTCCGTCTATTCCATGTCTCCTTCCTTGTTTGCTCGTTATTCTCCGTTTTCCGCGAGTCGAACTGGCGGTACTGAACGCACCTGCCCCGGATACCTCCGAATAACAAAACTGGGCAGCTTGAAACGAAAACGGCAAGTAGCACTGGGCTCCATTTTGATCGCTCTTGCCGTGTGTCTGCTGGTGGTGTGGTGCACACTTAAGGTGTGGGTGGGCGGCACGCAGGGTAGGGAGCGAAGGGGTGGGTTACAGCACGATTTGCAGTAAGTAGGGTCCCTGTCCTGTCGCCTGTAATTGGGAAGGCGCGATGGGTGTGTCCCAGGGAGCTGGCCGTGGATCTGTTTGTCCCCTGAATCCTGGACTTGGGAACTTGGACCTGGTCTTGGGCTTATCGAGATCGCATCGAACCAAGAAAGCGCCGGGCATATCCTACCATACTGGCGTAGTGCACAACCGCACCCTCCCCCTTGACAAGAAAGAAAAGTTTTCCTGTTACGCCTATTCGGTCTTCACGCCGGCCGCCGGCCGCCGGGCCCCCTTTCCGCCATTGCAAACAGGTTCTTTGCTTTTACCACATGCCCTCCGAGGGCCCTCTGAAGCTTGAGAGCCGTATTTTTCTTCTTTATTTCACTTTGATTTATTCACTTTACTTTCAGCTAGCACGGCTCCGAAGGAATATCTCCCAAGGGCGTACAGGGCTCTGGAACATTGGGTGAAGGAATGTGATGGCATCAATACCGCCGAACAGCGAAGGCGGCGGGAGACAAGGCTGTCTCTTTGTCTCTTGGGGAGTCGGGGACAATACACATAAATATACCCGCCGATAGCGAGAACGAAGGGCGTGCTGCTCTCCTGCGGGTGCCTGGCCAGAACAGCTGAACCGTTCAAGATCGACAAAGTACACATGAGTGAACATCACTGAGCGTCATCATATTGGGGGGGAAGGAAAAAGAAGGAAGACGAATAGGAGCATCCCAAATCCAGTAGGGAAGAGAAAGATGTAACGAATCAGAAAAAGAAGAATCACTGAAATATGACGAATGGAAATCAAACAAGACGAGAAAAGGGAAAATAGCAGGCAAAGAACCCAGAGGCAGATCGCCCCACGCATGCTTTGACGTGAGACATGAACGTTGCAACAGCAGCTGGGCATCCTCGAGAATCTCTGGCCGGCCGATAAGCACCGAGGTCCAGCGTATTCCATGGCAGCGGTGACAACGGTCCGCTGTGATAAGGGACGAAAGGGAGGCCGGGGGAATAGGAGCTAGGAGCAGGAACAAAAACAAGTCGCTGAAGAAACGATCACTGCCCCGTTTGGGTAAAGGCTCATCTTTTTTTCAGCAGGCGTTGACCGGCCCTTTGTGAGATCGCCGCGCGGTTGGCGGCGATTCTCAGCTCTGACCAACAAGGAGCGACAGGTACGAACGTAAAGTTGCAAAGAAGGTCTGTCAAGTGCGTAGGAACTGACAGGGGAGGAAGACCCGGGCGGGTTTTTTGTCTTACTTGCGTCGAGCCCAAGACTTTACCCAGTGTTGAGACTGCCCTGCTCTGTGCTTTGGGCCGAGTTGGGAAAGATTCGAGGACGATCCCCGTGTTCTCCATGTCTAAGTGTGCAAGAAAAAAGAGTGGTGCCGCTAGTTGGAGAAAGAAAAGGGCCCTTTAAGAGAAAATGGATGTAAAAACGACAGAATCAGAAGAAGAGGACGACAGAGAAAAAGAAGAAGCAGAAAGGCAAAGAAGAGTATTTACAAGGGTGAGACATAGGGCGTCTACAATGACATTTCACTCGTTACCCAGGTATGCAGACATCGTATGGTGGACGGAGGAGAAACCCCAAAGATGAGTAGCATATAGTACAGTGCATGTGAATTATGAAATATGAGGTGTAGTAATCGTAGCGTATAGCTAGGCAAACATTCAAGTGCATTTGCAGTTGAATGAAACGAAGACAATTGTCTAGGATTTCTAAATCGTTGTGCTTGTCATTCTATGTAAACAATAAAATTGTTAGAGAAATCACACACCCCTTTGCCGACACAGGCAAGCTGAAAGATCTTGCGATCTACCAGTATCCAGATGCCCGGGACGGCTGTCCAGGCTGCCAGGGTCGAAGCTGGCCAATGGGAGCGGATTTCAAGGATTCAACAAGGGCACCCAGGCACAATAGACCAGGCACAGTATTATTACCAAGGAGGGGAGGCAAGAATTCTTCATTCTGTGGCTGGTGAACAGCTCTGCTGGCCACACTCAAACCCACAGTAGAGCGACGACAGTGTAGTTCGTACACGAGCAGCCCAGGCCGTATGTGGCGTTTTTGTTGTGCGCAGGTGTGGTGGGCACGGGCGGCAAAGAGGCAACCCACACTGCCGACAAGAAGCTCCCGTACATTTAGCACACTTTTCGACATACTATTTACACATTCACAAGCCCCAAGAGCCCCAAGAGCCCCAAGAGCCACAAGAGCCACAAGAGCCAGCCTTGTCTGCCCACCCTCAACAGCGCATGCAGTGGAGGAGGTGGTGGTGCAGTGCGATAACCGAAAGTCCGCAGCGGTCAAGTGAAAGATAACGAGATTATGAAGCTACGGAAAAGATGCCGCTGCTACAGTGAAGGCGACTTGTGGACCCTGAGTACACATAACTACGTTTTGTGTAAGTGCAAGTGTGAGTGTGGTCAGTCCATGATGTATCATTTTTAAACAGTTCTTTACTGTCTATTTGCCTGCTATTTCTCCGCCAACTGCGGCCCATTGGGACGGCATAGTACTCAATCTCTGCACAAGGGATATGCTCCGAGTATCGATTGTAAAATTGCGATGCGATTATTGGTGTTTGTGAGAGATGATGACAGAGCATAATCAAAAGAAAAGTGAGGCAAAAAACAGAGTCAGGCGCCCCGAGACCAGAGAGTCGGAATACCGCCCAGGTTACGCAGCAGGAAACCAAGGCAGCACAAGTATACAAGTGCAAGGTCAAGGAGCAACAAGTATAAGGACAAGGACAGGGACAGTGAGGACTAAACACAACTCCATTTACTTGCACACTGGCGAGGCTGTGACACAAACTCGTCCAGCCTACCTCGGTCGGAGAATTCTCGCTCTTTCGGTCTAGAACAAAAGCACGATGTTGTCGTCAGCACAGAGAAGAATGACAGCAAACAATCTGAAGACAGTACGAATACGTTCGTACGACGTACCCGTACGGTCTCTCGGGGCTCTCGTGACTACATGGCTCCTGTTTGTGCTCCATGAGCTTGCGTTGTTTTAGAGTGCTTGCAGACAGTAGACGCCCCATACGAGTATTCTACACTTTGCACACACACCAGGCGCATACGCATGCTTAGCGCCAATGCGCGCTACTGCACTTTCCGGTCAACGGGAGCTGAAGAGGGCAAAATACGCCAAAATAGAGGGGAAAGGTGCGAGCCGGGCCAGTGGTGCGTGATATCAGTACAAATTCAAAGGATGTTAAGTGCGCGTGTATGCATTGCACCTTCCTGTGCTTAGCATCAAGGCACTCGGGAAGCACCCGATAAGGCCATGTTATCTACTTGGGAAGGAGCGATGTAGAATAACGGGAAACAAACGAGAAAAGTAATAAGCAAGGAAGGAACGACTGATCGGACAACATCCTAGAGGCGCCGCTCTCCGGACCGGGCTGCCAGTGCGACTATGCGGTCGTACAGATTTGTGTGCGCCATACCACGGAGCAAGAGACAAAAGAGGGAAAATGATCGCCGGGAAGGAGCGACCAAAGTGAACCCAAAGAGACGGTGTGAGAAACCGACTTACAAAAAAAGATTGAAAAAGAAACGAGAAGAAACGAAGCGAAGCGAAAACGTAAACCAAAAACCTGGAACGCAAAAGCAAAAGCAAAAGCAAAAGCAATACGGAGTAGTAAAGAGCAAGATAATAGAAAGGAAGGTTACGGAGAAGCAAAAAGCAAAACCGGCCCCACGGTTTTCCACGCGTCGGACTTCTCCGACTACTAGGGGCATGCAAGGTCGTGCCTTCCCTGGCGGCGTGCGGGAAAACTAACATGGCAACTGCTAGACCCATGAGCCGTGTACCCGCGGAAGCTACGAAAAAAAGGGCAAGAGCGATCGGGCAGCGGGCAGACCTTTTTAGTTGATTGTTTGGACTTGCTACTCAGTAGTTATTCTGTTAAACTTTTAACCTCCCCTGAGAAGAGACCTCTTAAATGGTGGGCGAGTACGGAGTACGGCGCATGCCCAGAAAGGCAAGCCCCGGGCCCTTCTGTGGTACAGTCCTTGGCAGCCGTTAGTAGTAAAAGTACGAACTAGAAAAGCTGGAGCTTGAGCGACAATATGTTTAGAGTAAATGTATTTTGCTGAAAAGAGGCAGTGAGTTTGGTGCCAAGGTGCATGCACGAGCACGAAACAAAAAAAGCATGGCAAGTGGCTGCCGAGTTGCCAAAAATAAGGAGAAATGCAGGCTTGCCTCGTGGTCACCGTGCGCTAGGTCCAAGATGGGTCTGGTGCTGTATCTTATTTTCCTTGCTGGGCGCCCAAAGGGCTCCTCTTTTGGGAGGGACAGATGCAGGGAGGTGCCTGTAGCTTGTTTGGCTACGTGGGATCTGTTCGTAGTCGCCGTGTTTGGCTTCATTTTAAGCGAGAAAAAGCAGGCAGCAGAGACGAAAATAGTAAATATTTACAAGAGCCAGGGCAGAACATCACGAAAACGAAAACAATACAGAGCTCAAGGGACAATTTATGCAAAATAGGAAATGAAGGCCGGCCATGAAACGTAACAGATATTCAATGTCAAGAGTCGGTGAGGTGGACGATAGCAAACGAGTTCCTCAACATAGACAAGTGATGATTCGATTGTGAACATTATGAGAAATAAAGAGAGAAAAAATAAGAAGAAAAAGAAGGGGAAAGGACGATTGCGTCATGCCCGGTTTCGTTGCTTTGTACAAAACCGTGTCTTCAACTACTGTTATTTTTTACCAATGCACTATGATGAAACAATGACATCTCGTACCTGCTGTCCAATCGGCTTACACGACGAAGGGGCAAAGGTAGAACGTTTTGGTTTCGTTTTTCTTGTTTTCGTTCTTACGAGCGTAGTCACGATCAAAAGAAATCAAACGTAACAGTTGGAATAAAATCGTGTAGAATGGACGAAAGGGGATAGCTCCGGGGATGGCGTGGAGTGGGGAGCTGGACTAACCTGCAGGGGAAAACTTTTCGTCCTCTCGCTCTCAGTTCCTCGCGTAACAAACGTGTTTTTTATGCACGAACGCTAAAAAAAACCACAGGCTTGCTCTTTGCGGCCAGCGGGCCCACCATCTCCACGTTGTGTCCTAGTACGCGGATTTGTGGCCGAGTGGTCCGTGTTTCGATCTCGTATTGAGTACAAGTGGGAGGCCGCTGCAGGTGGAGCTACTACTGAGTAGCCTTCTACGTTTTTGTGTGTGTGAGCGACAGTCAACATGTACGCAAACATGATGTAAAAGCCGGATTTTGTTGACATCTTTTGGCGTGTTTCATTTGATCTGCATTTTTTTTTTTTTATATTTTTTACATTTGTCAGGTTATGTCATGGGGCTCAGATCTTCTTTTTTTCTATTGCAAGTGTTGATGGGAAGTGATTCAACCCAGTTTGAAATTGAATATAATAAATAGTATAATCTTGACGTTTTATGAAACAGTATCAGGAACAAAAAAAGCAGCTAAATGTATCCAGTATTTTAGAGCCTTTCACACTATCTAGCCTCATCAAATCAATCAATATAAGAGTACTGCTCGCCAGGAGAGGCCGATTGGACAATACCCGAGCATCATGGTGGTTTCAGGAATCATTGTCACCAGCGGGAGCAAAGTTGTCGGAGAAGTCTCCGCGTACGGACGACACAGCTTGGTTTACAAAAGAAAATGTAAGTTATCCACATAAAGGGCCACAGGAGTTCGCAGAGGAATATGTTCTAGTCGTTTCGAGACCGATCCCCGAGATCGTGAGATGCCATGTTCTGCTGGAATGCCTGCTGCCTGCCGATGCAGCTGTAGTGGACTATGCAAGGTGCACAGAGCTCATGCAGCCTGCAAAGGCGAGCGAAGAAGGCGCCCCAAGAAACACTCAAGATCGATGCCAGGTCTGGAACACAAGCTCCACTTTCCGAATCGTGCATCTGGAAAGCTGTCCGATTCTCGATTCCTGGGTCTCGGATTCTACGATTTGTCGATTGTCGAGGAGGGTGTGGGCGAGGGGTGAAGGCAAGATGTAGTGTAGTGCAGAAAGGCAATGCAGCATAAAGAAGGGTGCTCGGGTGGTGGTTCAGCTGCTCCGCCTTGATTGTGTGTGGAGTTTTCGGCGAAGCTGGGAGGGCAGCCGGCTCTGACTTTATACACCCTTCTGCCCACGCCCTCTCTCCTCTCATCGCCACATTCCGAAATATCTTGACCCCCTCAACTCCCTGTCCCAATCGGCCGCCCTGGCCCGATACCCGAACATGTCTAAAAAGAAAAAGCAAATTCGAGATACGATCCCCCGATCCTTGGAACCCTTTGGAACCCTGGTCTGCTCTGCATATTTTCAGCAAGGCAGCACCGTTCGTGCCGCCACTGTCAGGAAGAGTGAAACACGCCGGCAACAGCACCAAAGGCAAATGGCGATGAAATTCAGCAAATCACAATGCAGAGAAGGACTGTCACGACTGTCAAATCTTGAAAAGAACCCCGTTAGGTCAGCGGAACGCTCCTTCCCTCCCGAGTCCATCTACGCTGGACTGTTGTTAATGGAGACGATTCCAGCTTCTATCGGCAGGCAGACACTTAACCATATGCATATTGGAGGTGAAGACTGCCTGCAGAGCTGACTCTCTCCATCTCTTCGGCGAGAGGAATATCTACATTACAGTACCCTCAAGAACTCGGCGTAAAGTGAATGGCGAAAAAGAGGCGTTTTGATACGTTGATACGTTGATACGTTCAGCTTGAATGACTCTTGACAGTGCAATAGATTGCAAGGAAAGCTGAAACAATTCAAAGAGAGCTCGGTGAACCAGCAAAAGACACAATTTCACTGGCACTGACTCTATTTACTTTGCCGACGTCATTCGCGATGTTGGTGTCAAGCTGCGTATAAGTTAAAGGTCATTTCCCAAAATAGACTAGCGTCTGGTGGTCTCTTTTCGCAGTCGGCAGGCGCCACCAAAAGGCGGTCGCGCTTTCAGAAAACGGCGGGTGGCAGAAAAAAAGCTAGCGGCGAAAAGCTTCCTTCTTGGTTCAGCTCACATCGACGTCGACATACATACGAGCATACGGAAGGAGCAACCAGACCAGCTGAACGCATCCAACCTCCACGCCATCTTTGCCACAACCACAACCTCACTCTGTCTTTCAGTCTTTCACCATGTCGGCTGCAGTCTCTTCTGGACAGCTGATTGTTCCCGGCCAGCACCTCGGCGCGGCCAGCCAGTACCTGCCGGGCCCCGGCACACACCTCACGGACGGACAGGTGTTTGCCTCGTTGCTGGGCCACGTGCAGATTGTCAAGTCGGCGGCGGCGGCTTCCAACGATAAGAGTGCGGCTGCCCCTGCTGGCCCGGCCAAGCGGCTGACACGCATTGTGGTGCCGACGGCCGCGTCGGCTGCTGCGGACGCTGTGGACCGCCGCCCGACCATCACAGTGTCGCGGTCGGCACTGGCCGAGGGCGGCGAGGTGCTTCCGGATGTCGGCAACACGGTGCTGTGCCGCATCACGCGCATCACCCAAAAGCAGGCCGTCGTGGCCATTCTGGTGGTGGGCGAGACGGTGCTGGACACGGAGTGGCAGGGGCTGATCCGGACACAGGATGTGCGGGCGACGGAGAAGGACCGGGTCAAGATCTACGAGTCGTTCCGGCCAGGCGACATTGTGCGGGCCCAAGTCATCTCGCTGGGCGACCAGGCCAACTACTACTTGTCGACGGCGAGCAACGCGCTGGGTGTGGTGATGGCGACGAGCGAGACGGGCAGCCCAATGTACCCGGTGAGCTGGAAGGAGTACATTGACCCGGAGACGGGAGTGAGCGAGCCGCGCAAGGTGGCGAAGCCGTTTTGAGGGACCAACGGGCTGAACCGAAAAAGGAGCAGCGACAGACTGGCGAACAAAAAAAGCGGTGCCGTTCCTCCCCAAGATACGATGTCGGCAGGCATCCCGAAGACAGCGTCAAGTATTTCATACCAGCATACCCGCCCGATCGCTTTGCGGCCTCTATGGAGACTATCTTGGAGACAATCGGCATTTGGAATGACTTGGGGCTACACCTCGACGGCTTGTCGACGGCTTGTCGACGGCTGTCCCGGTCTGTTCTGGGTACATCCTGATCCGAGCCAATCGGAGATTAGCATATCACGGCATGGGATCTCCCACCCAACGACGTTACGAATTACGACTTTGCGGCCGAGCTACAGCCAGCTGTGGCTCTTTATGGCCTTCCGCAGTGCTATGCAGCCTTCCCGCCGGCTGCATAGCTCTTGGCCGCACATCATTCATGCGATCGACCATCACTGCCATCTCATAACCCTCATAACCCGCCATTATCTCTTCACTACTGTCACCGCCTACAGTCACCGCAATGCCGTCTCTCCAACCTACCGGGAAAAGAAGACGGCTCTGAGACGGGCGAACGACAGCGGCCGACAGGAATAGATTTTCTTGTTTCCATGAGAGGACGGCATTGATGGATTGACGAGAAATCGACGGCGACCATTTTGTGGCGGGCACGGCCTGGCCGTGATGAAGCAGCCAAACAGGACATCTAAGCCAAGCATTTTATAGAACTTCTTGTCAAGATGGGTGAAATAGAAGAGCATTTACGACGTCCTACATTCCGTGACAAGCTGTTTTGGCCTGTTTTTTTGTTTGTCAAAATAACAGCCTGTAATACTCCGTATTTCTCAAGTATTAAATGCCCCCTGCATACCCTGGAGCCCCTGAAAGATATAGCGTGGTCAGGCCTTTTTTGGAACAAACATACGAAACGGAGTCCACAAGGCGCAGCAGGAGTGATAAAAAAAGTGGTCAAACTACGAGGAAGCAGTCTCGAGTTTGAACAGTGAACAAAAACAATAAAACAATGTTTGTGTATCCTAGGACGACCTTGGAGAATGCCAGTGACAAAGTGACGTCGAATGAGATCGGCAGAAATATTGTCCTTTTAGGGGCTTTAGAGCGCTTAGTGCTGTTCTGTTGGCCGTTCTGTTGGCCGTTCTGTTGGCTGTTGACGAAGGACGGTCCAGGGGAGACAGGGGGATTACAGGGGAAACAGGGGACTTGGGTGCAGACTGCGACGCTAATGGCGTAAACTGCCGTAAATGATGAATTCCATATGGGGGCATACGACGTGCAATTGCGGGAGCTACAGCGCATTTGGATGCAGATGGACCGCTATTACGGGGTAATATGGACAGTGGACCTGAAATCTCTATTCTCCGTTCCTTCCACTCGTTCCTTCCCTACCAAAATTGCGCACATGCCAATCGGCACACACAAAAACACAAAACACAAAACCAAGGAAGGAACGTAGAAGCACCACAGAGGACACACAGCGACACATACGACGTAAATTCGTACACATCCTTTCCGGGAGGGGAAGGCGCGGGCAACTGCAACCACACCACCTTCCCACCGTTCCTTCCCACCAAAGTCGGGCGCCAACTTTTCTCCTGAGAACAGACATTTAGGCGCCCGAGAAGGAAGGAACTTCTTTTTGCTCCTTTTCGGGTTTCGAATCTCGTGCTTTCCTCAACCTTTAACTTCTCGACAACGTCCACTGGAGCAACACGACAAACCGAGGACCACAACCTTGTTAGCGCGGCACGACCGCACACGTTTAAATCGAAAACACGACACGGGACACGCGACGAGCGGCGCGCAGCAGTCGGTAAAGTCGTAAAAGTGCTGCGACGACAAAATTGACAAAAACGACAAAAACGACCAAATCGACACAAACAACAGCCACAGATAACAGAGAACAGCCACCGACATGGCGTCTGGGGACGCACCCTCGTGCCCGTGCCCGCAGTGCGGCTTCGCTGTGCCTGTGCCGATAGCCAGCGACGCCGACACGCTGCTGCGCCAAGCCCGGGAACAGATCCAGGCGCTCGAGTCCCAAGTTGTGCTTCTCGACCAGAAAGCAGCGGCCGCCATCGACCGCTGGGCCGACTACGAAGATGAGCTGGCCGCTCTGCGGCGGAAGTTGTCGTCAGCAAACGGAAACGGAAACGGAAACGGAAATGGAGGCAACAACAACCCACCGCTCACACCGGCTTCGCCTACGCGGACATCGTTCTTGTCCACCGGCGCGGCCAACCGCCTTTCGGCTTTGCTTTCGCCACGGCCGGCCAAGTCGACACCGAACCTGAAAGCAGCAGCGGCAGCAGCAGCGGCAGACTCTACGTCCATGGCAGCACCGCCTCTGCCTACATTACCACCGCCTTCACCTTCACAACCGGCATCACAGCCTCCCAACATCATTCCTACGGTCGGCATGCATACACCACCACCATCGACGACAACAAACACAACTACAAACACAGCCACAACCATGCCCGGTGGCTACGACTCGGCCGCCACGTCGCCTGCTGCACCGAGGACACCCTACGGCTCGTTCCCCTTCTTTGGCGGGCGGTCGATGCCGCAGACACCACAGCCTCAGCCACTCCCAGAAGTCGACAACGGCCCATCCACCAAGGAGCTGCTGGACGCTCTGACACGCGAGCAGAGGCTGCGCCGCCAGGCCGAGGGCCGCCTCCAGGACACGAGCCGCGAGGTTGAGGAACTCAGCGTGTCGCTCTTTGAGCAGGCCAATGAGATGGTTGCTGAAGAGCGGCGGGCACGTGCACGACTCGAGGCCCGTGTGGCTGTCCTAGAGCAGCGTGACACCGACAAGAAGCGGCGGCTCGAGCGGCTGGAGCAGGCCATGGACCGCATTGAGCGGTTGCGGGCGATGCTGGGCGGTGTGGATGGAGGGGGCCGCTCGAGACCACCACGCGATGATGATTCGCTGCACGAGAAGCAGAAACTGCCAGTAGCAGCAGCTGTTGCGTGAAAACGTTGCAATTATACATTTTCCACATTTTCGACACATTTACACTTCTTTCACATACTTTTTTTTTTTACTTCTTTTTATTTTGGAATAGCGAAAACGGGCTTGGACATGATAGACATTGGGAGGGCCGGGGCATACTGGGGACGGAAGAAGGCGGAAAAGCAAACCTGGTCTGGCTTGGAAGGGAAAGGCTCTCATTGAGAGCCAAGAGGATGGTCGCTTCATACAGAGGATGGCCTCGGGCGGACACATATTGGGACACATATTGGGACACATAAAATGGATACTTATCTGCAGGTCTGTAGATACTGCACGGCGTTTTTTTCTTCTTTTTTCTTTCTTTTCTTTTTCTGGCTGCATTTACTGGGAACCAGAAGAACAACTGGAACGGCTTTCAAAAACATATCAAATTGGATACACTCACAGACACTCACAGATTTTTACAAAAGCTTGCTCTTTACACTCTTCCTTTGTTCCTTCAGTTGTTTCTCTCGTTATGCTTATATTTTCATATGCTTATGCTTACGCTTATGTTGCCGCTTTTCGGAACCATCTTTATCTCATGTGGCTATCAACATTCATGTACTTGAAAGCCGGGTATTTTGTATGCTGTACACTCTTCGTCCCTTTTATCTTCAACCCCTCTTACTGCGACTCCCCGCCTGCCAGCTTGGCCGCTTCGTCTACGGCTGCAAACCGAGTGTTGGCTGCTGACAGCTGGGCACGTGCACCATCGTCCAGCAGCCGATACCACTGCTTGAGCAGAGAAATGTACTGCGCCTCCCGATCCATGTCCTCGACGGGAGGACCATTGACCTGTGCAAGCGGGGAGGCATCGGCGTCACTGCTCTCCTCTGCTCCAGCATCTGCTCCAGCATCTGCCCCCTCCACAGATGCTGCTGCCACCTCCTTCGCTGGAAAGACGGCATACGCGCTCTCGTCGGTCGACCGCAGCCCGAATCCCTTGTCGTGCAAAGCCACCACCTCAAAGCGTCTGAGCAACAGTCCATCGCCGGCCCGGAACGTCGGCAGCGTGTCCTTGTGCGCTCGGAACAGGCTGACCTCGATGATGGCGTCAATATCGGCGCCGACCGCCACGGATGTTGACACGGAAACAGAGCCGGCATCGCTGGCGTTGTCATTTATGGCAGCTGCTGCTGCAGCTGCCGCATTCGTGATGGCCGCCGGACTGGCCCGCCGGCTCCCCGTCCCGCCATGCAGATTATGCAGGTTGTGCAGGTGGTGCCGCGACGCCGAGACGTGCTCGACAAGAGAAGGGTCTGTGGCCGTCAGGGACATGGCGTACTGCCGTGTGCGTGTGCGGCGCGGCGGATGGTCGTCCGACGAGGATGTCGCCACAACAGCCACGTCCAGCAGCGTCCGCAGGCGTGGGCGCAAGTTACGCAGCTGCACGCAGTCCGGGACAGTATCGCGGCAACGGTCGAGCGCGAGCTTGACTTCAGTCATCGAAGGAGGTGGAGCGCTCTCCACGGTCTTTTCCTTTTCCTTTTTCTCCTCCTTCTCCTCCTTCTCCTCCTTCGCCTTCTCCTTGGGGGTGGTCCGCTTCTTAGAGGTAGCACCCCGGGCAATGAGAACGCTGACGTCCTCGCCGGTGTCGTCCTCCTTGGTTGCGTTTGGCGTCACGGCCGCTGCCACAGCTGCTGCCTTTGCTTCTGCCTTTGCTTCTGCAGTACCGCCACCTTCGTCTTGGGTCGCCGTCGCTGCCGGCTGAGAACCGGACACGGCAGGCGCTCTCTTGGAGCGCCGCGTTGTTGCACCGCGTGCAATCTGGACACTGGCATCGGGTTCTTCAGGCGATGCAGCATCGGCCACAGCTGCCGTCAAGGCAGCAGATGAAGCTGAAGCGGCTGCCTTGTCCGAGGGCTTGTCGGACGGCATGTTGGTGGCATTGTTGGCAGCACTGCCAGACACGACCGGTTGAGGACTGAGACTCCGTCGGAGACGGCTGTTGGTTGAGCGAAGCGACATCTTGTGGCGGCCTTCAGTCGTAGAAGCAATAGCAGCCTCTTCTGTGGTGACTTGGAGGTGTTGTTGATTGTCGTGTTGTTGATTGTCTTGCAAAGATTTTGTTTGGTCGAGAGACTCTTCGGTTGGCGCGTCTGCCGACGCGTCTGCCGTTTTCTCGCTTTTCTCGCTAGGGCCGTCGTTTGCGTCCTTGTGTAACGCCGTCACTGGTGCCTCCATTTTGTCGGCACGTGCTTCAGTCGACTCGACAGCTGGCTGGGCACGGGCATGGGCATTCTCAGGAGCAGGCTCGGTCACAATAATATCGACGTCCTCGAGAGCCTCCTCAGCAACACTCTGCATGTCAATATCGGTCCCGGCGTCGACGTCCATTGACTCGCCTTGGTCTTGCGCAGTTTGGCGTGGCGTTTGTGCAGCTTCTTCGTCCAACATCTGCTCGTCGTCGATGTCGTTCTTGTCGCCATCAGGCATATCGACATCGGCACCGCTGGCGACGCTACGCATATCCGTGTCCGTCGCCTGCTGCTGCTCGAAATCAAAGCTCATCGCCATCTCCGACAAAATCTGGCTCTGGATCTGGCCGTCGATATCTTCTTCTTCAGCAATCGACGTGACTTCCGTGAAGATGAAGGAAGTGCCATGGAAGTGGCCGTGGCGTTCAGTGCTGATGTTCGCGGCACCCTCGGTCGCGTCGTCTTGAGACGTACCAAGCTGTGTTGGCGGAGGAGCGAATGGTGTTTCGGAAGCAGAAGCAGAAGCAGAAGCGGCTGCTGTGGTCTCCTGAGCCAGCTGGCCAGTTTGACTTCTCGTCTTGTGTGCAGGCTCTGGAGCTGGTGGCGCTTCGGGGGTATCGATGACAGCCTCGGCCGGAGGCCCTTCAGGTTGGGCTTCCTCGTGAACCTCGACATCCGCCTCGGCCATGGCCACATCTTCGCTGTCGACGTCCTGTTGGCCATCAGGTTCAGGCTCGGGCTCAGCCTGCTCTTCGACCACAGATTCGACCTCAACAACCGCTGGAGACTTGGGTGCCTCAGGCGCTGTTGCTTCAGCATCTGCTTGTTCTTCAGGAGCATCTTCATGAACGACCCCAGGAGCAACTTTGGGAGCCGCCTCTGCATCGTCGACTTCCTCGACCTCGACCTCAACCGGAGCTTCAACTTCTGCTGGCTCTTCGATAACGACGGCTTCGACTTTCTCATCATCAGTGGGAAGCTCCTTCTCGACCTCCTCGACCTCCTCAACCTCATCGGCCTTCTCAGCTTCGGCTTTAGCGTCGGCAGCAAGTTCTGCATCGAGTTCGGCCTCGAGCTCTTTCTCAACCTCGTCTTCAGACTCAGACTCGGATTGAGCTTCAGGCTCGTCGACAGCGGTGGGTTCGTCCTGTCTGTCCTGCTTTGACCCGGGCTGTGGCTCCTCAATCTTCATCTCGTCGTCGGAACGATCTGAAGCAACGTCCTCTGCCTCGTCCCCCTCTGGCTCTTCCTGTTCTTCTTGATCCTCATCTTCCTCAGCCTCAGCCTCTTCAGCCTCATCATCAATCAGCTCCTCGGGATTTTCCTCTTCAAAGTCACCCTCCTCCTCCTCCTCCTCCTCTTCTTCTTCTTCTTCACTCCCTTCTTCGTCATCGTTCTCCTCCTCCTCGGGCGGACTGGATGCTGCTTCAGGGTGTCTCGGTGCGTTTGACGGCTGCCCGAATCCCGGAACGGCAGGTGGTGGGATAGGCGTTTCAGAGACAGGTTTGGACTGTTGTCGGGGAGGTGGCGGCGCATCGTCGTCGTCAGAGTCCGAGAGAAGGTCGATGACCACAGGCTCTGCTGGCTGAGACGGCCGTGCGGGCGGCTGGTACATCGGGGGCCGCTGGTAGCCCACCGACTGGTGGCCCCCATCCTCTTCCTCTTCTTCCTCTTCTTCCTCCTCATCATAGTCTTCTTCCTCTTCGTCGTACTCTTCGCTGCCCAGCTCCTCTTCTTCTTCATCGCCTCCATCCAGGCGACGGCCTGTTGAGAAGCTATGCTGAGGTGCAGCCGCATAATGATCGTCATCTGCCTCTGCATCGGCATCTTCTTCTTCGTCGTAGTCCTCCTCCTCCTCTTCGTTTTCCTCGCCCTCCTCTTCGTCGTCTTCTTCGCCTTCGCCGTTGAACGTGATCGCACCGCCTTGCTCGTCAGGTTCTTCTTCGCCTTCGATGTCATCGTCAATGTTGGCATAGTTGCGCATATCGTAGTCGTCGCCAGGCTGGTCCGTCTTTTCGGCTTCGCTGTCGACATCCTCGTCGCCCTCTTCATCTTCTTCGACTTGGACGTCGCCGTCTTCGTCAATCACCTCGACATGCTTGAAGCCGTCGTCGTCGTCGCCCTCGGCATCGTTCTCGGCCGCCTCATTTTCATCCTCCTCGTCCTCATCTTCGGCAATGAGGTGGTCCGTCGGTTCCGCCTCTTCTGGACCGTCGGACTCAAGGTCGTCCTCTTCAGACTGCCGGCTCGGGGGCTCGTCCACCATGCCCACCATGGCCTCTTCCTGCTCGTTCTGGTAGCGCCGGTCGTTGTAGCCGTAGGCATCCACTTCGCGCGGCAGATCTGAAGCCATCTCTACCGTGTTGTCGTCCTCAAACACGTCCTCGTTTGCACCGCTAGCAATAAACGAGGCGACGGTAGCGGCGGCAGCGTTGGTTGACGGTTCGGGTGTGTCCGTCGCAGTGGGCGGATGTGACGCAGGCAAGGTATCTGCAGGGATGGCACCCTCGGCATGCTCAGCGTCCAGTGTTGGCGCACTGATAGGCCACACCAGCATTTGATCCTGGGCAGTGCTGCGGGGCGGTTCGCTTGGCTCGGGGTGTGATGTGAATGCCGGTGTATGTGATGAAGTGTGCTGGGACGGCGGCTCCGGGTACTGGTACTGCGACTCGGCAAAGTGGTCATCTGCAGGTGGCAGCGCAGGACTTTTTGTGTCGTGTGCGTGTTCCAGGTGAGGCTGCTGCTCAAAAGCGTTCGCGGGGTCGCCGAACGAAAACCGGACTTGGTCGTTAAACATGCCGGAATGGGGCACGAATCCCGGGCTATCAACCCCTGCGGTTCCAAACGGCATTGCTGCGGGAGCACCAAATGGGTTGGCATTGTCGGTGGCGGCCTGTGCCCCAAAAGGATTGCTGGCACTTGATGTGGAGGCAGAAGCACCAAAGGGATTCGTAGCTGAGGAGGAAGCAGGGGCACCAAATGGATTTGTAGATGCAGGAAGAGCAGGCGCACCAAAGGGATTGCTCGTAGCGGGCTGTGTCGAGGATCCAAAAAGAGTAGATGTGCTCCGCTGGCTGGTCGCAAAGGGATTGGGCATGCCTCCCATCTGCACTTCTGGAACAGAACCAAACACGTTCGTAGTCGATGCAGCAGTAGCTGCCACAGTTGTCTGCTGGGCAGGCTCTTGGCGGTTGGCCGGTGTGGGCGTCTCAAGCTGTGATGTAGGAAGAGGTGGTGATGAGCGCAAGCTCCGGTCGACTTGCGGTGGTTGATATTCGGCCTGCGGCACTGGCGATTTTGATGCTACTGCTGGTTGTGCTTCTGGCCGGGGCGCAGGCGTCGGTGTGGCTACTCCTAGAGCTACTGCCGGAGATGTCGCAGCCTCTTCCTTGTCGCTTTTCTCTTCCTCTTCGGGGGGCGTCTCCTGTCTCTGTTCCGGCTCCGGACTGGCAGACCGGCTGCTGTACCGCCAGGAATTGCTCGGCCGGCCGAAGCGCGTCCGTTTCCGTCCTCTGCCGCGCACACCGCCGTCCTCCTCAAAAATGTCAAAGCCGGGCTCAAACAGCGAACCGAACGAGATCCGGGCACGCTTAATGAAGGCTGGCGACGCATATTCTTCGTTGTTATTCAAGGTGGCTCGCGGGGGCATCGGTGACCGAAACAGATCGCCAATGGGCGGCGAAGATGGCGGCGGCGCATAGTCTGGTGAGGCGCTGCCGTTCGTAGCATCGCGTTCAACAACAGGTTCTGGGTTTTCGTTGGCCTCCTCGTCCGGCTGGTTTATATCAATAGCGCGCGCTTCTTGTGCTTCGCCCACTTTGGCCTGCAAAACGATGCGTCCGCGGAACTCGAGCTGCCACTCCACGCGCGAGCCTGGGAGCTTGAGAGAGGACTCGTCTTTGGACCAACTGGCGCCCTGCAAGCTCAGAAGCAGCTCGTCGCCGCCACCGAGTCCGCTCTCGGCCACAGCAGCTGCACTGGCTCCGTGAAGCTGGACGCGAATCTGGCCCTTGGAGCGGCGCAAACGGACGTCGGGCTCGGCCAACAGGAACGCGAGGGAACGGCTGACCGAGTTGTAGGGCCACACAATCGTGACATCGCCACGGACGGCGCGTGGAATGCTGCCAAAAGAGCCTGTCAAGTCGGGGCCGAGCTGCGCAATTGGCGTCACGGTCGCAGCGGCGAGGATCGCGGCCACCGAAGCCTCTGCGCCGCCGTCACGACCGCCGCCATTCTCGGCGGACATGGCGACGGGTTGAAAAGGTTGTCGCGTGCGATAGCAAAGGGTAGGTGGGAGGTATCGTGAGGCTTAAGAGCAAAAATCGAGCTGAGGCATCGTCTGGTGAACAAAGAAAAAAAGATTGTGAAAGAAGGAATGCGTGTGCAGCTGCAAATCGCAGCGGTGTTTGTGAGAAGCTGTCGTGTTGATGAATTTTGGATGTGCAGGCGTCGGCACGTATGTCGGGTTTCGGGTGGCGTCTGTCGTGGTCGCGCTGTCGTTGTCGTCGTTTTGGCGTGCAACAGAGTTGAAGCTGAAGCCAAACAAAAGCTTGATTTTGTGGTGATGTCGTTGCATGACCGCAAGCGTGGAAGGAGCTCATTCACGCGCCTGCTGTTTCCGGCCCACTTTCCAAAGAAGGCTGGTACGACTGGCTGACGTTGAACCGGGGGCAGGAACGAGCTGCTGGCGCATGGCAGGTGCGACCGAAAATAGAAGGCGGTGTGTCGCCAGCACGACTCGCGTGGCAGAAACCGGTCGCAACTGCCTCAACAGCTAAACCCAGCTAAAAACAGCCGGCACCTGCTAAAAACCGCCAAAACACCCCTGACCACTCACAAGCTAGGGGCGTATCTCCAGCGAAATCACATCATCGACCCTTTTCCCTCCTTTTCCTTCTCTTAGTCCTCCCAAACTTATTTCCACCACTTCCACGCGCCAGACTCGCGTTCGCAACATGCAAGTGCTGTTGCGCAATCGATCTTTCTGGCGATGTTTGCCGAGCAGACTGCCAAAACTCGCAGTGCGAGTGAGCGTTTTCCGCGAGCTGCTGGAAAGATGGACCGCTGGGAGGCTTTGGTGCCTTTGGTGCCTTTTGTTGCCTCTTAGCAATGGAGTCATTTATTATGTTGCGTTGGTTTGGAATACAGCCGTCTTTTGCCTTTCATATATTCCTTGCTTGATTTTGTTTGATTTTCTGGGCATTTTTGCTTTATAATTTATCATCTCTTGAAATACTGCACATATTTTTTGTCTCTTTTCTCATCACAACGGCATCATGGCATCTGCTGCATCTCCTGCATCTCCTGCATCTCCTCCACAGTTTGCTGTCCGCAGCGTGGCCATCATCGGCGCTGGGTCGAGCGGCCTGACTGCCGCAAAATATATCCAGGACCAGGGTGCATATGACCGCATTGTGGTCTTTGAACAGCGCTCAGAGGTTGGCGGAATCTGGAACTACAGTCCTCGGCCGCCGAACCAGGAACACATCCCGCAGGAGTCGCCCTACTTCCGACCCGATGCGCCGCTGCAGCCCGAGGCCGGCACGACGGACGCGCCCGAGTTCCCGACGGCCACATACGATGAGCTCTACGTCAACGTCCCACATCCGCTGATGGGCTTTACGGACATGAAAATTGCCGACGTCCACGAGGCCAACCATCCCGGCAAGCCGCTGCGCATCTACCCTCACCGGCAGTCGATTGCCGAGTATCTAATCGGCTACTCGCAGGGGGTGCGCCACTTGATCCGCTTCAGCACAAAGGTGGACGATGTCCGTCTCCTGCGGCGGCCAAGAAACTGGCAGAGACGAGGCTCGGACGAAACCGCAAAGGGCAGCATCGACGACTTTGTAGACAGCTGGGAGATCCACGCGTCCAACACGATCAATGGCACGCCGACGGTCGAGACGTTTGACGCTGTGATCGTGGCCCAGGGCCACTACAACATCACCTTTACGCCGAACATTCCCAACATCGAGGCGTTCAAGGCAGCCCATCCCGGTGTCCTCACACATTCCAAGCGGTATCGTGTTCCAGACCCGTACCGTGGCAAGAAGGTTATCGTGGTCGGCAACTCAGCGTCCGGCCTTGATATCTCGACGCAGATTAAGACCGTCACCAAGGAGCTGTACATGTCTGTGCACTCGCCAGTAATTTCGGAACTCTTCCACCGCCTTACCGGCGCCGAGGAGGTGACTGAAATTGCCGAGTTCTTGGTGGAAGAGCGGGGTGTGCGCTTAAAGGATGGCCGTGTCCTGCGCGATATCGACAACGTCATCTTCTGCACGGGCTACCTGTTCTCGGTGCCCTTCTTGCAGAAAGAAAAGCCGTCGGCCGAGACGGCTGCAGACAAGGAGAACACCCTCGGCTCGCTGTTGTCGGATGGCCGCCGTATCCACCGGCTCTACGACGACATGTTCCACATCGACCACCCGACGCTGGCCTTCTTGTGTCTGCCAATGAAGGTTGTGCCCTATCCCCTGGCGCAGGCGCAGGCCGCCATTGTGTCGCGTGTCTGGGCCAACACGCTGGACCTGCCGACCACCGAAGAGATGAATGAGTGGGAGCGCGAGGCCGAAAAGGTGCGCGGGCCAACGTTCCACATGTGGGAGCACGGCGACGACGGCGTGTATATCAATGCATGGTACGAGAAGATCATGAACGGCCCGCAGAGTGCTACATCGCGTGCGGGCAAAGAGCCGCCGCGCTGGGACGACAGACTGGTCTGGATGCGTGCAATGACGCTGTTTGGCAAGGTCAAGTTTGAGGAGGACGGCCAGAAGGCGACATCCCTAGAGGAGCTCGGCTACGAGTACGACCCGAAATGGAAAGACAAGAAGACTGAGCCGGCGGCTGCTCCTATTGCTGAAGTTGCCATTGCAAACGACGTTCCGGCTGCGGCAGTCAACATCACAGCACAGCCAGTCGCTGTGGCAGTAAGCGGTGCATGAGGAGGATGGAGAAATCGTAAAGGTTTGACATCCTTATCGTCTGTATTTTACTCCTGCATAGCTCTGAACTTTGAGTGCATCAAGTCAACATTTTTTATTATTTTTGAGTCCTATATTTTTCAGCTTTATTTTCACGATACACTTTTTAATGGTGGCATATAAAGCCCATGTTGATCAGTCTGGATGAGACATTGCTATTTGCGGTGTTCAGACTAGGCAAATACGAGTATTAATAAGTTGTAGATTGTCGATCCTTGCGTGTGTAAGTGCCATTTTGGACGAGTCACAGGGCGGGCTGGGCTGCACCGATACGACTCCGAATAACCGTCGACACCGACTGGCCGCAGCAAACCGCACAAAATAAAACAGTGTGTACGGAGTATTACGGCGTATTCAAAAGTCCAACGTGCGACACGATTGATAGCAATATGTGCGTTCCCAGTCGCACCTTCCCCAGGCACGCGAGTTACGCCAGGCACAAACGGGAAGGTCGGGCGTCGGCTGTCGCTGCTGAAAGCGTGCAAAGCGTGCAAAGCGTGCAAAGCGTGCGGAAGGCGCCAGTTCGCGCAACGCTTTGCCCATTGTCTGTTAGCAATTTGGTAGCGTACGCCGGCCCTCATTGGCTCCTTCCCGTGCTTGCGTTTTCCCTGTACATTCTGTCGTATTTGCGTATTTGGGGGTCCCCGGCCCTACTCAGTAATAGTGCTCTTGCCCTTTTTGTCGGTTTGCGGCAGCACTGTGCCAATAGGGAGAGCCAACCTGCAGCCGTCTTATCTGGCGGGAAAACTCCGCCGACGGGGGGCTGCGACCTAATACCACTGCACCTGTTGCCCGTGAACTTCCCGGGGACCCAAGAGCTCATTCACCAGGTGAATGGCGCCCCACACAACAAAATCGCTGGGTAGCGGTAGGCAAAAGCCTAGAAGAGAAAAGAGGCACTGTTTGTTCAAGAGCACCAACGGTGCCGACCTCGCCGCATTGCAGCAATTGTGCCCCCGGGCAAAGGGCGTGGGATGCAGGGAGTGTGAGATTTTGACATGACCGACCCGGGTGGCTCTTGCCTTGCTGGACTGGCTCGAAATATGCAGTGGCTCCTTCCTCCTGGTTCGCCGGATCCCAACAATATGGAAAGACCCAGGTGCCAAAAAAAGAGAGAAGAGGAAGGAGCACCCCCGTAGTTGTACTTGTATCTCTCTGCCGTTCCCCATATTCCGTTGGGCGATTATTCTGCTCTCCGTCCTTTCTCACTCCTTCCTCACTCCTTACTTTCTATTTTTAACACAAACACATACCCTCCGTGCACCGTGCCGTTGTCCGTGACTGTCGCTTGCCGGGCTTTGCTGGGCGCTGATTTATAATATTAGCCCTTGTTTGAGTTTAGCTCTACCAAACTAGTCCATTCGGCCTCCGCAAATTCGCCCGCCTGCGAACCTCCAGTGCCTCCTTCCTCGCCTGCCCAGTCTCCAGTTTCGCAGTTTCCTTATCGCCCACGCTTTCTTGCGGCCCAGACTTTTTGATAGGAAGGAACGAACACACCAGCACTCTCACACGCTCTTGCCTGTGACTGACTCCTGCCGTTTGCTCTTACCTGTTGCCCTTGGTTCTCTCCTTCCTTTGTCACCTTGACTCTTTCACCTTCACACTTTCGTTTCACTTCATCTCAACGCTTCTGATCTCATCTCTCTTTTTTGCTCTTCTGAGACAAAGGCACAACTCGCGCCTCGACGTTTCTCACGTCGACTCAACGTGACTGTCCACCACCCAGCATGGACTCCTTCCACATCGACGCCCTGATCGGGTCCCGGGCCGCACTTTCGGCAGCGGAGATCTCGGACCACGCTACCGACGAATCAGTGGCAAGCTCAGAATGCTCTTTTGACGGCTCAGATGGCAGCAAGCCGAAGCCGCGCGATCTCTCACACCTCTATGCTGAGGCCACCAACCTGCGTGTGCCCAGCAAGATGAAGGAGTACTACAAGTTCTTCCAGATCCCCAACATTGGCAACCTCGCTGGCGGCAAGTTCTCTCCTTGATCTTATTGGTTTTCCTTTTTGTTTGTTTACTTCATCTTTCCCCCCTTTTTGTGGATTTTTTGTGGATTTATGGTTTCCATGAGTTGTCCATCCACATCTCGGGGTTTGTCTTCTGGCGCAGGTGCTGACCTGGTGAAATCACTTTTTTTATACAGGCCTGCCCCATGTCCAGTTCTTCCCTTATGACACGCTCGAGGCCAAGATTGCCAAGCCGGAGCGCTGGACGCCCTCGCCCAACAAACAGGGCTCGGCCGACGACGGCAATGAGGATGACGGTGACTTTGTCTCCTTGAGCGACCGCGTTGCAGCCGTCAATGTCTGTTCTTCGTCGACTTCGTCCGACCCGTCCGACCGCACAGCACCTGAGCGTCTCGTTGTGCCCAAGACGGCACCCGACGGCCTGCTGCCCATCGAGAAGATTGATCTCGCCACCGCTCTGCAGTACGGCAGCTCTGATGGCTACCCGCCGCTGCTGGCGTGGATCCGCAACTTTACGCGCGAGCACCTGCACCCCAATGTCCCGTACGAGGGCGGTGTCGACGTTGTCCTGACTGTCGGCGCCACGGACGGTCTCTCCAAGACGCTCGAGTTGTTTGTCGACGCTTGGAACCCCGTCCGCGACGACATCAGCACGCGGCCCGGCCTGCTGTGCGAGGGCTTCATCTATGCCAACGTGCTGAGCCAGATTGCGCCCAAGGGCATGCAGGCCGTGACGGTTGAGGCTGACGCCGACGGTATGGTGCCCTACGGTCCCGGTGGTCTCGAGGATGTGCTGGCCAACTGGGACGAGACCAAGGGTCGCCGGCCGCACATCATGTACACTGTGACCATGGGCCACAACCCCACGGGTATTGTGCTGAGCCTGGAGCGCCGCAAGCAGCTGTATGAGATTTGCAGCCGCTACGACGTCATTATCGCCGAGGACGACCCGTACTGGTACATGCAGTTCCCCTCGGCTGCCGTCAACGAGGCGGCATCGCGCAGCCTGCCCAAGCCCAAGTCGCCCATTGTGCCGCCCACGATCAACGAGGCTGCCGGTGAGCGGTCGTCTGGCTTTGCCTTCCTCGACTCGCTTGTGCCATCGTTCCTGAGCGTCGACGTCGACGGCCGTGTCGTGCGCCTTGACACCTTCTCCAAGACGGTCGCCCCTGGCTGCCGTCTCGGCTGGATCACGGCCCAGCCGGCGTTCATTGAGCGCTACACCCGCATCGCCGAGACCGGTACCCAGCAGCCGTCGGGCTTCGTGCAGTCGCTGATTTCAGAGCTTGTCATGGGCCCTCTGCCCTCGGGTTCGTCGTCGTCGGCTTCTTCGTCTTCGCCAACCGCGATCGCCGCCAGCAAGAAGAGCAAGAGTGACCCGACCTTCTCTGGCTGGCAGGTCGGCGGCTGGGTACGCTGGCTCGAGGGTCTGCGTGGCGAGTACGAGCGCCGCATGAACCGCATGTGCACCATTCTCGACGAGGGCTCGTTCCAGCTCAAGCAGGGCACGCCCGTGCGGTCTGCCGACTCCGACTGGGGCGTCATCACCAAGACGCAGCTATACTCGTTTGACTGGCCGCGCGGCGGCATGTTTGTGTGGATTCGTCTGCACTTTGAGGCGCACCCGCTGTGGCAGGCACCGCGGGCCAATGGCGTTAATGGCGTTGACGGCGACGTGTTTGACGGACCGCTCTTCTCCACGGCGCTCATGCTCTTCCTGAGCAGCAAGCCGCACCTGGTGCTGGTCAGCCCGGGCACCATGTTCAGCGCCGACGAGACGGTCCGTGAAGACCGCGGCTGGGCCTACTTCCGGCTGTGCTTCGCGGCCGAGAGCGACGAGAACGTGGGCGCATGCTCAAACCGTCTTGTCGCCGGTATCCAGAAGTTCTGGAAGATCAAGAAGGCGCAGGACTTTGAAGATATCCTCAACAGCTCGCCGGTGGTCATGGCTGAGGTTGCCAGGGCTCGCGAGAACGGCGAGCTGGGCAACCTGGGCGTGTGGCAGGGCTGTTAGACAAAAAAAAAGAGAAAAAGAGGGGAGGGGGTGAAGAGAGAGGGGTGATATACCTTGCAGTTTCAATGTGGCGAAAAGGGATAGATGACGACTGGATATGCTGTCTTGGATTCTGATGTTTTTCATGTTTCTCATATTTTTTATGCTTTATATTTTGTTACGTAGCCATGTTCTTATCATTTTGCATTCGTTTTCGATTAGAACTACCCTCAGATGACGGTTGATATAAAATGATTTGTGTTCATGGTGTGCATCTACGCTCATTAAACTTCACTTTGCGTCGTGCTGAACATTTGTAGTTTCCCAAGTTTTAGTATTTTTTGGGGTGCATCGTCTCTGACGGGGCTTGAATGTGGTATACACCTCCGCCGTGGACTGCAGACTATTTTTGTAGTGTGCAACAATAAAAAGGAAAGATCACACGTGGACCCGATTCAACCAATCCGAAATACAGTTTTTAGTTTTCCTCCGTCCTTCTCCCCCTCGTACTTGCAATCCGTCATGCAGCTGCTCTAGCACCAGCACCTGCAATGACACCCGTGACAACAAAGGCGACGACACGCTTATGACTCGTTGAGCAGAGTCTTGAACTTGGCGGGGACGCCGGTGGGCTTCTCCGAGCTCAGCTTCTGCTGGCCGACCTTGTCCTTGATGAAGGTGGCGGCGTAGGGGTTGAGGCGGAGCATGACCTGCTTGTTCTTGAGCGGGTTCTTCTTGAGGACGTTGCCGCGCTTGGACTGGGCGTCGCCCTTGGGGGCGCGCAGGACGCTCTGGATTTCCGACGAGTTGATCAGGCGGGTCAGGTCAGCCTGGGCAACGAGGTTGGAGGGCAGGAGGAAGTCCTTCTTGAGGGCCGAGGGCTCGGTGGTGGAGCCGTAGATCTTGTCGAGGGCAGCGAAGGCAGCCGAGGTCCAGACGACAAAGCGGCCGAGGTGGCCACCGGGGGCGAGCTGGAGCAGGTTGAGGGCGAAGACGGACGAGGTCTCGACACCGGCAATGTTGCGGAAGCCCTTGACCAGGTCCTTGCCATCGACCTCGGGGTCGTAGATGACGAGGGGACCACGGCGCTGGCGGTAGCGACGGCCACGGAGCTTGCCCTTGCCGGCACGGAGCTTCTTGGACAGGCGGACCTTCTCGACGTCGGCACCGGCACCGGCAGCCTTCAGCAGGGCAACGGCGTTGGCAGTCTTGGCGGCGCCAGCGAAAGCCTTGGAGTCGATGACCAGGGGGACCTCGGAGACGGAGGAGATCTTGTGGCCGCGGGCAAGCAGCAGGGGAGCGACGGCCGAGGCAGCAACGGCCGAGGCAGTAGCGAAGCGCTTCTGGCCCTGGTTGACCTTGACGTGCCACTTGCGCCAGACCTTGGTGGGAGCGAACATGCGGCCGGAACGGCACATGTTACCGAAAGCAGCCTGACCGGCACGGTGGGTACCGCCACCCGAGACACGGGGGATACGGGCAACAGCGCGACCTGTCGTGTGTTAGTGGTGTGAACTCTTTTCGTCTTTTGATTTCTCAGTCTCCCATCTCTCAATCTGTCGATCTCTCAATATCTCATCTCTGAATATCTAGATCTCTCAATCTCTCAATCTCAGATGGTCGTTCAACGTTTCCCCTCCATCTCTCCTCGTCTCTCATTCTTCTTCTTCTCTCTCCCCCATCTTCTCTCTCCCCCACAACAACGTACCAGTGCCCCAGGACTCGGCAGAGGTCTGGTGACCGGCCTTCTCGCTGACCGAGTACGGCTGGCGCTTGTTCTTGGCCATGCCGGTGTGAACCTGCTGAACAATATCCGGGCGGATAGGGCTCAGGAAGACGGCCGGGATGGGGTGGGTGGCGCTGCTGGGCTTGCCATCAGCACCCTGGATGGTGACGGTCGGGCGGGAAGACATTGTGTCGGTGTGTGTGTGGTGGTCGTCGTCGTCGGCGTGGTTGTCGATGTCGTCGATTGTCGATGGATGTCAAAAGAAGAGAGAGGGAAAGACTGAAAAAGACACACAATAGTGCAAAAGGTGCCAAAAGGTGCTAAGCACAAATTTTTGGAGGGGGACCCACAGCAAAGGGAAAATTTTGGGCAATTGGAGCGTCCCGCCGCCAAAAAGCCAAAAAGCCAAAGGTCCCAAGCGGGAAAGAACAATTGCTGTGTTTGGTGGTGCTTGGTGTTATGGGCGACTTTTTCGTGGGGTGGAGCCCTAACGCCGCCAGAGTGGACGGAAAGCGCGCTAGTCTAGATAAAGTCGGCCTAAGTGGAGTTTGTGCACGTGATGCAGGGTTGCTCGGATTAACCACCAGCCGGTCCGACGAGACGACTAGAAGCCACTGTAGACCCACTTTTAGACTACAGTGCAAATAACAGTTTGGGTGACCCCTTTTCTATTCTCACATTCAAAGTAAACAGAGCCTCATAAACCCCAGTCTGTCCTCACAACTGTCCTCACAACTGTCTCGTCTATCGGTCCGATGTCGCCTGGTTCTGGATATTGGAACACTACACTTTGGCCGTTCCACCGGCCGCCGGCTTGATATCAATGTCCTCAAAGTGGAAATTGGTGTAGGGCGCGGCCGAGGAGCAGTGGATGCCGGTGGCAAGGTTGTAGCGGCTCGTACCCGTCACATTCTTCCAGGCAACTTAAAAGGGCCGGTCGACGTGGACGAGTGACGTTTGTGACTTGCACGCTTGTGCTGTTTCCCTTGATGGACATGCAGTCCTGTGTTGTTGGCTCCTTCCTTGTCTGACAAAAACCATCATGGCTTTACTCCTTCCCTTTCCGGCAACGGGCGTCACCACATCACGTCTCTTCTTGTCAGGGGAACATTAGGGGGGCATCAAGAGAACATCAAGAAGAAAACAAATATAAAATAAAATAAAAGACACCAATTTTTAAAATCAAAATATATTGAATAAATCATATCGATCCCAAATATATCCCATCCAAACCCATTGCCCTTCCAGAGCCCAATATGTATGTCCACTTATCCATTTCTGTCGTTAACGTCTTTATCATCACGATACGCACCTCGTCCCTTCCTACTCCCACTTCTTCCACTCGGCCATGAGTTTCATCTGCTCGATATCGTCCGCCGGTGACGCTCTGGGCAGACGCTGGATGCGCGCCGTAATATCGGCTGCCACATCGGCTCGCTCCTCCAGCTTCTTGGACAGGTACTCCTTGTCGTTGTTCTGGCACGCCCGCAGAAAGATGTCGCGCATGCGCTGCGAGTAGAGGTGGCACGCCGCAATATCCAGCTCTTTGGGCTCCTTGTAGAAATCGCCCGCGACGCCGCGGTAGGTAGTCACGACCGGGTACACAACTTCATCAAAGCACTCTTGGCAGACGACAAAATCGGGCATCGTCCGCATCCAGTACCACTTGCGCCCGCGCACCGGAATGTCGCGCTTGCACTCTTCGCAGTGGCTAATGTCCAGGATCCGGTTGATGAGCTCGTTGACGTCCACAGGCGTGTTGCTGGCCGCCGCTGCATTGTTGGCCGACTCGAGCACGTCAATGTACTTCCACAACCGCTTCCTATCCGGCTCGTGGTACAATGAACAGACGTTGGTCGTATCGTGCGGCGTCGGGTTGTTGTCTTGCAAGAGGCCCTTGAGCCGCGGGAACAGAACTGTAATGGCCGTGGCACACTGCTCGCAGACCGTGAACTTGCTCACCGGGCGCAGGTCGATGGGGTCCTGGATCGTGAACCAGCGGCCTGCGACACGTCTGGGGCCGGCGCAAGGCAGACGCAGCTCCTCGTCGCGGTTGAACATGGTCCGCAGCAAGCTCAGCGTCGGCATATTGAAGGCCCGCACAAAGAAAAAGGCAACCTGGTACCATGGCATCGCACCATAGATGCAGTTGGTCTTGAGCTTCGGATCAATCCCTGTTGCTGGCACAAACTCGTTGCGCCACTGTGTTCGTGCGAACCCGGCATCGTAGCAGGTCGGGCAGATCAAAAAATCCTTGTACGGAGTCAAAGTGCGCCAGTCGCGGTACTTGGTGCTGAACTGGACTCGTGGGCACTCGGGCAAGCCCGCAACCCGGCCATGGTAGACGTCTTCGGCGTAGCGCTTGTAGATTGGCACAAGCGCCTTATCTGTCCGGTCCACCGGAACCGAAGCTCGGTCAGACTGTCTTGAAATTGGGGGAGGGGGCCGATCTAGAGGCCGCTCTCGCGGAAGGTCTTCAGGCATCACCTCATCAACAATGATATCGGTATCTGGCGCTGCATTCGGGATGTTGATGAAGAAGGCAGGCTGCCGGTACGTCTGTGACTGAGACTGGGATGTGGTTGGGCTGTGGCCAAAGACTCCAGAAATCCGTGCTGGGTTGGCAGCAAGAGACGGGCGGGAGGAGCGCAGAGAGTCGACAGGCGACCGCTGTCGTTCGCGGCGAATAGGCTCATCGTAGTCACGGAGAGAGTCTGAACGGATTGGTGGAGACGCAGGCATGGGAATAGGGATCGGGATCGGGATGGGCATTGGCATAGTCGACGCTCTGGACGAGGGCTGGAGGTTCGGCATAGACGTAGTGGCCGGGTTGTGGATCACATTGGGCTGATGAGCAGCGCGAGGCCGGGGACCTCTTGGCCGGTCGCTTTTGTGCGGGATCCTCGATCGGCTTTCGGGTGATGAAGATGGCGACGATGAAGAGCCTGGTCTGCGCTCGTCGCCCCGTCTCGGAGAGACAGGCCTGGGCGCCTCGAACAGCTCCTTGGGAGGAGAACCAGCCATGAACGGGAAGCTTGCCTGCGGTTGTTTTGGCGTAGCCAGGGGAGTCGAGTTGCCGGAGCGATAGCGGCCGTTAGTACCCGGGTCGTTGTTGATGGCGGATGTCCGCCGCGGGTCTGGATTGCTCGAGGCTTTGCCAACCACAGACTCGTCGTCCTTGTGCGTTGGCGGTTGCCGACGGCGCTCGCTGTTTTGACGTCGTAGAGGTGTGTTGGCCGAGGCCTTCTTGGACCGTTCATCTGAAGAGTAGCCGTCGTCTTGGCGGATGATCGAGTCTCTGCGCTTCTTGGTGATCGAGTCACGCCGCACTGGCTTTTGGCGGTCCCGTTCTAGCTCGTGCAGTCTCCGTTCACGCTCCCTTTCCCGCTCCCGTTCCTTTTCTTTCTCCTTTTCTTTCTCCTTTTCTTTCTCCTTTTCTTTTTCCTTCTCCTTCTCGCGCTCTCTCTCGCGTTCCCGCTCCCGCTCCCGCTCCCGTTCTCGCTCTCTGGCCCGGTCTCTTTCCCAGTTACGGTCACTATCTCTGTCCCAGTCTCTGTCACGTTCCCGATCACGGTTTCGTGGTGGAGAGGACTGGCGCTTGTCGGTCTGCGGATGGGGGGATGGTGGTGTACGGGATTTGGGCGGAGGCGAAGGCGATTTGTTGCGCCCAGAACGAGAGCTAGCTGCTTCGTCGCGAGATGTACGCTTGTAGGAGGGTTTCCGTGCCAATCTGTCGGTCTCCGAGAATGAGGTAGAGCGGCGCTTTATGCTTGGATCCATAGATGCCGAGTTGCGCTCGGGGCGGTCATGGGATCGTCTGTCCTCGTGAGAAGACCGCGCATCGCCAGAGCGTGCCCGTCCGCTTTCGGCCATACCGCTCGAGCCGTGTCCGTGGTTGTGGTCAAAGTAGGCACGGTCGCGACCGTTGGTGGTGTGTTTGATAAAGGTTGGTGACAAAAAGTCGTTGTCACGGTGGCTGTTTCTGTCACCCAGACGATCGCGGCCGTCGCGGCCATCGCGGCCGTCACGACCGTCTCTGCTATCGTGGCTCTCATGATGACGGTCGCGTGACCGATGGTCAGAGTGCGTCGACGATCTTGGCCGTCCAGAGCTTGCGCTGTGCGCTCTGTCGTCATTCGGCATGTCGGTGTCAATGCGCGGTAAGTCGAGACGGCTTTTCCGTCTCTTAATCTCAGGCGTTCCTTTGAACGAGGAAGTCGCAGCAGCGGCTGTAGCAGCTGCAGCAGCTGCCGCCGCCGTTAGACCTGCAGCTGTGCCGAGAGAAGGGCGGCGCTGGAGGGGAGTAGTCGTCGCGCTCGTATTGCCCTTTTCGCTTCTTTCATGTCTCTCGCTTCTCTCACTCCTGTCGACTCTGTCGACTCTCTCAGTTCTGGCATTGGAGGGCTCTTTGGTGGTCGACTCTCCGCTGGATTCGGAGTCGATGCGCGGCACAGTGAACTTGCGGCATGTGTTGGCTTCATATTCGGACACCTTCGAGGAAGGTTGTGTACGGCTACTGCTGAATGAGCTGCCGCCAGAAGGGGCAGTGGGTGTAGAGGGCGAGCCGGTCGCTGTAACCGTAGATGCCGTGGAGGTGATTGTGGAGGCAGTATCTGTGATTGTGGAGGGCCCGGTTGTCGATTCGCGGGAGGTTTTCGAGGCATTCGACGCTACCGACGCGTGGGAGCCATCTGGACGGCCGTCGCCCTTCTCTGTAACGGTTTCGGTCTCCGCATCTGGCGGTTTTGGGATGATAACAAAGCGGCGCTCGGGGTTGTCGACTTCCAAAATGATGGGAACCTGGTCGATCTCGCCCTTCAGAACCTGTCCATCGTCGTTCGCTCTCAGCAGGCCTGCCGAGGCCGGGTGGTGTTCTTTCGCCAATGCATCGCGCTCGTCTTCGACAAAGGCGCTGAGCGGATTGCTCCGTCGTCTGGTGTAGGCGGAGTTGAGTGTTCGTGGCATGCGGCCGTAGTCGTTGCGTGGGATGTGTTCGGATTGCGCGCGGTCGTGGCTGCGATCGTAGGTTCGATGGTAATGGCTGTCAGTTCTAATGGAACGAAAAAAAGGGTTCTGTCAGTTTTGCTGTCCGATCTCCGTGCTTCCGTCTCTCTTCTCGTTTCTTGTCTTGTTTCTTCTTGTCCTGTTTCTTCTTGTCTTGTTTCTTCTTTCGTCTCTATTTGGCGGGGTAATGGGGAGATGAGACTCACGAGTGCGAATTGGTGTGATAGTAACCCGGCCGCGAAGAGTGCTGCTCGTCGTCTCTGAAGCGGCCGGCCATGCTGTGAGATTGTGAATTGTTGTTTAGATTTTCCGCACACGGTTCAGATGGTTGTCGAAGCAGACATTGTCCTGTGCGCGACGAAGGCGGCGAAAGAGGCGAAAAGAGACGAAAAAGAAGGGCGCGGGAAGGCTCGAAGGTGAGAAGTAAACAACGGGCCTTGGCCTTGTTTTTTATTCCTGTTTTAGTGTCCGAAAGTACGCAAAGAGTACCACAGTACTTGGTCGTTGCACGTTGGCTCAAGCTTAGGATCAACGCCCCGGGCCTCAACTAGCCAGCCTCTAGCGTAGCGGGACGGTGTCGAAGGTGTTGGGCTACTGAGTAGGCCGGTGCCTCGTCTTAGTGTGGGCTATGGTAGACGCGAAAAGCGCTTTCTCTCGGGTTGTCTCGCGCCCTGAAGATGGAACGAGTCTGTTGAGTACACGAGGCGAACAAGACGATGGACTTGACGTCGTCTTCTATGAAGACAAGAGGAGAGGCGATCGAGGTTGGCAAGAAATGTGCAGAAGAGAAAGAGGAGCAGAGAGAGGTGCAGAAAGAGGAATGCAGGGTCAAAGCTGCGCAGTGCAGTTGTTTGGTTGCTTTAGAGAGAAGGCTTTCTCGAGGCCGAATCAGACAGAGAGAGCAGGAGAGCGGCAGAAAAAGAGAAACAGCCGGAGAAATAGAAAAGAGGAAACAATAAACAAGAAACAAGAAACAAAACAAAGAGAACAGAGCCTCCACTCGCAAAAAGAAATGCACAGCCTTCACTCACGGATTATGAAAGAGAGAGGCTGTGGGTCAAAGAAGAGGCGATCGATTTTGAGTAGAATGTCGTACGGAGTTCTCGAAGAGACCGTGGAGGGGGAGCAGGAGTTGGGGAGGGGAGGTGAGGGACGGACGGGAGCGTCCAGAAGCAAAAGGTGGGCGACCAAGACACCAGCACCAACCGCACCAGGGCGAGTGGGCGAGCAGGGGGTGGACGACAGTGGTATGCGGACAAAACAAATGCGGCCAGTGCCAGGCCGCCACCAAGCCAGCCTTACCTGTCGATGCGGCCAAGGTATTAGGAGAATAGGTCGGTCTCGGGATTCGTTGCAGCCTGTTGGGTCGGACAGGCCGCCACCACCCACAATTTGGAGTATGGGCAAAAAGAGAGGGGCAAAGGGAACACAGAACAAAAGCACAGAACAAAAGCACAAAAGGACAAAACAGAGAGGCAGATAGAGGCGCAGACGAGAAGAGTGCGGCAGAGCTTGTCTGGGCAAAGAGAACAAGGGTCCCAGGGCCCGGGAGGGAGAGCTGAAAGGAGGGGATGGGTGCATATCCAGGGTTATGCGGGTGGTGATGGTGAGGTTGCAATGAAGAGCAGCAGCAGAGAAAAGGAGCAGAAAAATGCCTACTCCAAAGCAAGGAAATATGACAAACTGTGCGAAGTACAGCAAAGGCGAATGGTGACAACGGCGGCTGTTGACTGTAGCATGAGCGGAAAGCTGCCGGATAAGGTAAAAAGAGGGTAAAGAAGCCCTCTAAAAACTCTTGAAGCTCGTCAAGGTACTGGACATTTGCTGGAAAGCTGCCAGATCGGACGTCGTGTCTGTCGTCTCGCAGGGTGGAGAGAGCCCACCGCAGCGGTATGCATGTGAGACCGGAATGGGTCCTCTCAACGACGCAACGACGCAATTATTTGCAAGGTAAACCTTGCAAAAAGCAAAAGGAAAGCCAAATAAACTGCTGCGAAGCCACTGGAGCCAGCTGGTTGGGCAGCGGTGACAGCGGCAGCAGCTTTTTGTGGTGGACAGGTGGACAAAGGTGCTCCTATCAAAAGTGCACATTTCTTGGATGAATCCTCGGATCATTGGACTCCTGGATGCTGTGCTTTGTTTGCTTGTCGCCTCTTTGTATCGTTGATTCGTCATCTTTCTTGTCGCAGCTCACGCCGGCCTAGCCATGCCACCGGTGAGCAGAAGCAGTCTGAACGACCGTCCTCCAATAGCCGCGGGGTCCTGCATCCTGGCTGGCCATCTTCTGCATCTTGTCGTGGTGTGGTGTGGTTTGGGGAGTATTTTTTGCTGTTTGTTTGTGTTGTGCAAACCCCCTTTTGTCACACTTGGGCACAGCATCTCCTGTTCTCCTGATCTCCTGTTGTGGGTGGCAATGGGATGGGTTCTCGTGTCGGTCACGCCTGCCGTACGCGGCACCTGCTTGCTATGTGAACATTGTCTGTTGTTCTCTCCTTCTTTTCTTGGCCGTGTTCTTGCCTCGTCGCTTCCGTCGGTGTCGTCGTGTCGTTTGTTGTCGCCGCTCATGGTGCAGGAGCGACCTGCACTTCGCTGCACTGGTCTAAGCGTAGTTCCCAGATCAAGAAGGTACGACAAACGCCCTCTCTTATTCTTGCTTTTTTTGGTCCTTCGCCTTCCTTTTTGTTTACTTTTTACTCGCTCGCCCCCTATTACAGATTGCCGCGTGTGCTCGGGAAGGAACGTTCGTCGCAGAAAAACCTCCTCTGGCTCCTGCTTCAGTGACGAATCTGCTCTCTCCTTTTCTCAAAGCGGAGCATCATCACCGACTTTTTTCACTTTCTGAAAACTGAATTCCTGGCATCCTCCTCGCCTATCTGACAACAGCCACCGACAAAGAAACAGCACGATCTGTCTCAACCGTTGGCCCAGCACACGTGCGGCGGCCATGTACATTGGCTCCTGTGCTCGTGACACAGATGTTTGTCTTTGTACAATCAAAGGCGCACCGCAGCTATCCCACTGCCAAGAATCTCACTAAAACATCTCGGACTGTTTTTTTTCTTGGATCCGGCCGTTCCAGATGCGAGACAGAATGTCTTCTTATGTTTCTGTCCAACACAAGTCCTGGGCTTTGTACGGAGGATGTCATGACAACATTACAGACATCCCTTCTTGAGGGCTGTTGTCACCTTTTTGGGAAGAGACATCCAAAGAAGTTTGCCAGTTTGGAATGATCCCTTCTCCCATCGTCCATCGATCGAGACGACATGCCAGATGCCATCCGAAATCCAAGTCGATACGCTTTTTATGCCTGGTCAAACTTGCTAGGATCGCCTTTTGCCCCGGACATGTCGGATCTTCGTCTAGGGGAAGCACAAGATGTACAAGTGTACATACACAAAAGGTAAAAAAAAACACGCGAGAACCACCAGCTTCCAGGAAACGCATGTCAATATGCCACCCCCGCCATCTTTGCAGTCTCTGTCATCTCTGTCATCAGTCATAATCAGACCAAGAGTTTCTGATCTTGGCAACGATCGAACGAGATGCTGATAGAGTGCAAAGTAGCGGTGAGGATAAGTGCACAAAGAGATACAATGCTCACGAAAAGGACAGACGAGATGACAGACGCAACAGACACAGCAGACACAGCAGACACAGCAGACACAAGAAGAGAAAGGAGGTTCTGGGAAATGACTAAAACGCAAAAACCGGCAAGAAATGGCAAAAGATGCCCTACATGTCGTTACGTTGTCGCCTTGTTACGCTGTTACGCCGCCACCGTCACCTTGGTTATCAAAGTGCGCCGTGATACTGTGCTGTTCTGGAGCAACAAAAGCACCAAAACTGACCAGCTGACGAGGAAGCTGCCGGCGCCCGGCCGTTCGACGGGGAATAGCACGCGAGTCAGATGACGAACACAGCCTGTCAACGACCGTTCCATGACACTATGATACTGGCACGACAAGGACTAGAACATCAAGAGCATCACCGCAATGCAGTGCTTGGCCTCGGGCACACAGAGGGATACAGAGAGACACAAAATGACAGAAAGAAACACAAAAAAGGACACAAAAAAGGACACAAGGCTTGGCGGACAGAGGTGCCGAGTGGCCGCGGCCGAGAGGCAAGCGTTGGACATTGGGAGCATCTTCGACACCGACGCCAGAAACGAGAGAGAAGAGACGGGGCGAAGATTGATGGCAAACACTAAACACAACGACGGGTACGACGACAACCATCATCGAGCGATATCGGCTAGGACTCCACGTTCAGCCAAAAATGAGATATATGAGATATATGAGATATATGAGATATACGCAGGATTTTCGACCGAGGGCATTAACGGAGGGAAGGACAGTGCTGCACGGCACTCCCCGCCCTTGTTACAGATTCCTGTATCCTTGCACCAGAATGCTCACAAGCACGGCACAAAATATTGTCGACAGACCGAACATACGAGTCCGATGTCGCAAAGCGCCACAATACACAAGCCGTCAATGACCAAGCAGAAGCAGCTTGGAGGGTTGAAGGCAGTACTGAAGGCGACGGCAGCCCTATATTCAAACGACTGCTGTCTGAGTGTCACCATGATCTAAGGCTCCTCCATCAACATGTACACTGAAGGTTGAAGGCCGGGCGGGTGAACGGATGCGGCTCTTTTTTCATCTTTTTAACTAAAAAAAGATGTAAACTGGTCAAAGAAAACGCCCGGGAAAGTTCCAACTTCAAGACGATGGCGGCCTGGTAGCCTGCCTCGCCATTGTCACTTTGAAGGCGAGCACTCATCGGCTGTTGCAAGACGCCGATGACAGACAAGAGAAGGGAATATCCCGGTCCCGCAGAGCCTCATGAGCTGGTGTGGCCTGCCATTTGTTGCCTTCCTAATATGTCTGCAGACGAGGTGGCTTGGACGATTTTCCCCAGCTCGCACCTTTATCCTTTCACAGCCTCGTTTCTATTGATGCAGCACAGCGGCGGCTTGGCGTTGCCCGGACTAGTCGACTGTATGTCATATGCACGAACAAATGACATGCATGGCACTTAACATGCACTCAAGCAGAAGAAAAGACTGAGCAGGCAAACCGACAAACCGACCAACCCATTGCACAACGTTTTGCGCAAATGAAAGAAGAGCAAAATCCGATTTCATTGTTAGTCTATTTCTGATATTATGCCGCTTGCCCCTCCCAAAAAAGAACAAAAAACAAAAGAAAAAGAAAAAGAAAACGCCAGATGCAATGCTGCCAGCACGTCCATCCCCACGGACACGGACGGTCCACCGCATGCTGTCTAGTCCTCCAAAAACTCGGCAATGTCCTTGTCCTCCTCGTCGCCCGCCGCATCGGCCAGCTGCTGCTCGTGCGCCTCCAACAGTTTGCGGATCATGCGCCGTTGCCGCTTGCGCGCGTTCTTGCCCCAGTCTGTGCCGGACGAGGTGGTAGCACCACCAGGCACAGCGCCCTCGTCGTCGCTGTCGTCTTCGGCGTCGCTGCCCAGGACGGCCTCGACGACCTTGGACTTTGGTTTGTCGCCGTTGCCACCCTCGCGCAGGTCGTTGGCCGACAGGGCGGGCTTCTCGCCCTTGGCAATGGCAATGGCGTCGACCAGAGAAGCTTTCTCGTCGGCCTCGTGCTGCTTCATCTGGATACGGCCGCCGAGCTTGATGATGTAGGGGCGGAGGAGCATGTAGGCGCCGGCGATGACGACGAGGCGGAGCCACTGGTGGATGTTGAGGCTGCCAAAGGTTCCCGAGAGGTTGTTGACGACGCGGTCGCGCATGAGGGACGCGACATCACCGAGGCTGGCCATTGTCGATGTGGGGGGAGGAGAGAAGGAGAGAAGGAGGGAAGGAGAGAAGGTAGGAGGAAAAGAAGTTGGATCGTGGTTGTCGAGGAAGGCTCGGAAGGCCCGCGATGTAGAAAGAAAAAAAGAAAATCTAGAAGAAGAAAAAAAAGAAGAATTATTGTCGTAAGAAAGTCTAGAGAAGGAGAAGACAAGGAAAGAAAAAGCCCCAAAAAGATGTTGTCGAGAGAGCCGTGTGTTTCTTTCGCACGCCGGGAATGTCGCGATGGAAGCCGGGAGAAGGGTTGAGGTTGGATGGAAGAAGAGAAGAAAAAAGGAACAAAAAAGTATGTACTCCGTACTTTGTATGTTTAATTGCTAATGCGCGCGATTGCCATTTTTAGGGGACTCAAACTTTATCCCGCGCGCCGCGCCGTACTGTGGTTGGCTGGACTTGGCTGACGTTGGCGCCCTTTTCCCTCAATTACAGTACTCCCGTACAGAGGACAGTACTTCGGGTCCGCCGGCCAGTTGCCAGTTGGGAGATCGCCACTACAGTCGCTAAAAGCCGCAAAACAGAAGGCACGACTGGGCCGTGCAAGGGGGACAGAGGGGTCAGAGCGAACGAGAGAAAACGAGAGAAAACTTCCTGGCAGTTGCCGCTTTGGGCAGGCGGGTCCTCCAGGCCTGGCGCCCCAGTGCCGACAGCCGTATTCAGTAGGAGCACCTGGAGAAGACAAGGCTGTCGCGTCTTGGTCTTGTTTCCCCACCAAAAAGCCAAAAGCGCGTCACATTAAACATCACCAAATTGACAACCTCCCAACAAAGGGCTGACAACCTTCAAAATGGCCAGTCAAGAAGAGCAGGAGGTAAGTCTGTACCCCCCTTATTCAGACTGAAACATCTACTAAAGGCACAGCTCAAATCCGCCCTCTGGTCGGCAGTCAGCGACCTCGTCGACCAGGAATCCATCAAACAGAACCGCAACGCCACGCCGCAGTTTATCGGCGCGCTCGCCGACATGGTGTGGACGCAGATTGAGTCGGTCGCTGTCGACCTCGAGAGCTTCAGCAGGCACGCCGGGCGGTCCACCATAAAAACGGAAGACGTGCTGCTGCTGGCGCGGCGGAACGAGGACTTGCACGATATTCTAAAGGAAATGGTCGACGAACGGAAAGCTGCCAGCACAAAAACGAATAAGAAGGGCAAGCAGAGGGCATAGAAGGGTGGAGGGAAGGCTGTATAGATAGGCTGGGTAGGTTGGGCTTGATGCACAGTTCTTCTGGCAGCCCCAGTCCCAATCTTTAACGATTTATGTCAATATTGGTGCAGTAGCATCACTTTAATGAATATATTACAAGTACAAACACCACGACAGTGAAGCACACTTTATCCTTTTTTTTATCTTTTTTTTAAGAAAAAAAAAACTTTGAATTTTGTGGAATAGCATGTCTCCCTGCCTAGGAGTACGTTAGTTTGGCCTTCCTTGCCGTATTGGTCAGTCGTATTTTCTGCCTTGTTTTCTCTCCTTTTCGTGAATATCTTCTACCTAGAGCTAGGGTCCGTATTTCTGTTTGTTTTCTTGACGTATTTTCTCGTTTGCAAATCCTCTGTCCGCCATTCCGTTCCGACTCCCAAACGCCCCGTAGACACGCCCCGTAGACATTCTACTTTCTCCGCTGCAGGTACTTGTGAGCCCGCTCCCACTCGGCCTTGGCCTCCGCCTTGAGATCGCTCTCGCCCAGTGTCTGCAGACCCGCGTACAGCGCCTCCACCAGACTGAACGCAACGTCAAAGTCCTCAAAGGGATGCGTCGCGTGCGGCACAAACTTGGCGGGGAACGCCTTCTTGCGCGCCTCCTTCTCCTCGGGCGTGCTGTCCTCCAGGCTCTCGTCCAGGTAGGTCTTGACGGCAATGCCCAGCGCCGCGTCAGGGAACTCGACAAACGGCAGGCGGTGGCCAATGTCCCAGTAGTCTGTGCGCTCGCGCTTAGCCTGGTTGCTCATAAAGGCCAGGGACAGCAGCGACTCGATGATCGCCCGGTTGGCCTCGCCAACCGTCGTCGTCAGCGTGTGGAAGGCCAAGAGGCTCTTGCTCAGTGGCCCAGTGTAGCCCGACGTGTCCTGACGCAGCTGCAGCAGTGTGGCTGCGCGGCTGATGAGCACGGCGGCATCGCGGTCCTCGACAGTTCCATTGACCGGGTACCCCTGCAGCTCGGCGTGCTGGTTCTTGGCGTTTAACAGATCCAGACGGACCAGGTCGTAGGCCAGAAGCACTGCGGCATGCAGCGGATACGTCAGCTCGGGCTGCCTCTTGACGACCGGCTCCAGCGCAGCGAACGTCTTGCTGAGGGCCACACCCCACTTGGTCGGCTCGAGCGTCTTGGCGTCAATGTAGCCGCGCAGCGTCAGCAGCTTCCACAGCGTCAGAGACACAATGACGTCGCCCGACGCCGTCTCCTTGATCTTGGGCGCCTTGAGGGTCTCGGCCACAAAGTCCTTGTTGCTCAGCGCGGCCAGCTCAAAGGCAATGCTTCCTGATGCTGAATTCTGGGGGAAATGGAAATGCTTCTCCAACGACTCGGCCGTCACGTTCCACGCAGAGATGCGAGCAACCGAATTGTTGTCCTCGGTGCGGTGCTTGAGCTTCAGCGTGAACTTGGCGTCGTACCAGACCTTGAGGTTGATCTGGCGGAAGTTGATGCCCCGGTTGATGCGGTTCACAATCAGGCTCAGAGCCGTCTCGTAGTAGGGCACCAGCTGCTCGGTGACCAGGGTCTTGTACTCGTCGGACACATAGCCGTCGAGCGTCGGCAGAATAACAACCTGGCAGTAGGCGATCCAGCTCAGGACACGAGGGCCGATCAGGCCCTCGTTGAGGTAGTGGTACAGCTCCGGCGGCAGCTGGAAGCCCAGGTACTCGTGGTTGTCGTTGGTCAAGCGCTCAAAGTCGTGGACGCTGACCTCACCATTCTCGGCAATGTAGATGAAGTGGTCGACGGCCATGCGCGCCTTGCGGAACTTGTCCAGCCACTGCGGGTCCTGGGCCTGCAGCAGGTCGTTAAAGGATGCACACAGGGAGGTCACGTTCTTATCCGCGGTACGCAGCATGTTCGTAGCATCGGCCACGCTGGGCGGGCGGGGCGTGATGTTGACGTCGCGCAGCGGCGGGAAGCCGGGCAGGAACGATGTACCCGTCATGAGCAGGGCGTCGATGAACAGAGACTCGCTCACGCCGAGGCTCCGGATCAGCTGCTTCTTCGATAGCGCGTGGACACGCTTCTGGTTCCAGTCGATGGCTGTGAGGATGCTGTCGCGGATGGGGTAGAGAAGCAGCTCGGGTGAGCCCATGACGCCGCCACACTGGTCGGAGTCGATCATATCAAAGTATGCCATCTGCGAAGATGGGTTGTAGGGCGTGACGAGGTAGTGCAGCTTCCGCTTACGCAGCAGACGTTGTAGCAGAGGGTACAGAGATTGTGGGCGGAAGGTGGCTGCAAAAGTGTGTCAGCAAAACAATTCAAGATACAGGTGGACCACGCTCCGTGATGAGAAAAGAGAGACGATGGACGTACAACCTGTGGCACCGAATGCAGTGACGGCTTCGCTAGCACTGCCGGAAAAGTACAGATCCCAAGCGGCATTGGTCCGCTGGATGTCCTGCAGGCCGGTCTGGATGGTGGCCTCGTCCTGGCCGATGACGGGCAGACCCTCAAAGATGAAGAGCGGCAAGACCTTGTGGGCCTTCCACTGGTTCAACTCGTTCTCCAGGTGCATGTGGATGCCGGTCAGGCCAGCAAGGGCACACATAAGCGGCTCGTGTGACGGCGCGTGGTCCAGCAGCTGCTTAATGAAGTATGTGGCATCGACGGCAATGGCCGTGTCCTCGAGAAGCGAGACATCGTAGGTCCTAGAGGGGAGAGAGAAGAAGATGTTAGTCGGTGTCAAAGTGAGGGGAGGGTGAAGGCTGTAGCTGTAGCTGTAGCTGGCGCTGCCAGCAGTGTTTGGACAGCAATTGGATTGCACTCACTTCAGCTGCTGGCCCACAAAGGGGTCGTCGGTCAGAGTGACGCCTGTTTGAGGTAAAAGAAGACAGTTGGTTAGCAATTTGAGGTCGAAGTGACAGCACTCGTGCATGCTTCTCGATTCGAGACGAGATTCATTCTCTCCGTCCAGGGACCGCCCATCGCTCCAAAAGTATCGACTGGGACATACTCGGCATTGTATCGAAGTCGATGAAGTCAATCTTATCGACGAAAGTAGAGTCGGAGGAAGATATCTTGGCTCAATCTGTGGTCGATGACGATCGGTCGTTGACAATCGAAAACTATAGGCACGTGTGAAAAGAGGTTGCACTCGGGGGTTGTTGAGCTGACGGGGCCTTGCTGTAGGTCTGATGTCGGGCAATTCGGCCGGTACGCGTGCAGACTCAAGCGTTAAAGGAGTCGGGAGTCGCAGGTCTTGGCCAAACGAGTCCACAGAGAGCTGGTGTGGAGGAAGACCAACGAGTTGCGGAGAAGGAGGAGGAAGAGGCAGGAGGCAGCTGTTGTCGGGAGTGGCTGGTAGTCAGCAAAGGCGACAGCAAACGCAGAGCAAGCACAATGTCTCGCAGCGCTTGTCTCTCCGTCTGTGGGAGGGTGGGCTGCTGTCGTGGGATTGAGGCCGGTGGAGAGGATGAGAGGGTACGAAATGTGGTGAAGATGTGGGAAGGCGGCGATGCTAGAATGTGCAAAGAAACGGAGCTCTCAGGGTCAACAACAACGCTAGACACAGCAGGAGCGATGGGGAAATTTTATGGGGCCAAAAGGTTCGCCCTACATTTGGTAGGAGAAGGGGGGAGCAAAACAGAAACATTAGGGGAAAGTGCCCCACTTGCAACCGTTGGGTTGGCGCCTTCCTCGACTCTCGACCAGCCAAAATTCTGCAGCCTTTTGTAAGTTGCAGCTTCCTCGACAAAGCCATTCAAGCTGCACTTGCCTTATTCTTGTGAGCATTGTTGGAGCTTTGGGAAGGAGACTCGTACTTGTTTGCTCCTTCTACACTTGAGGACATTGTCTCCTTCCGTTTGCATTGGCATATTAGCTTATTGAGTTACATCTATTGAGGTTTCCCAAATTGCACTCAAAAGGCCTTCGTCTTGAGCCTCATGCCTCATTTCTTCTCAATTCAACACCGCAGTACATAATCTCTACGACGCCATTGATTCCAGGCATCTATCACATATCAGTGCAGGTTCGTACAATAGTAGCCAAAATCAATTCAATTTATATATTACAGCTAATCTACCGCCCACTGCCTCTGAAGGAGATGGCAAAATTGGGGCAGCATTACTCTTCACCATTGCTTTTCAACTACCACGTCTTGCACGTTCACGTATGGTCAATAGGGCTGCAGAAACAAGTAGAACAGAAAGCATTCACAAGTCAAGGCAGGCAAGAGATTCGAGAAACCATTTTTTTAAGTCTATGTAATGGCATCGAAAACACGCATGCGGCGATGCTATGAACCCATTTTCCCCCTCCCTAAGATGAATTTCTATAAGTAGAGGCAGATAAAAACCGAACAAACGATGCCCCTTTTTTGTTTATCCCTTTTTCGGAACGCGGACAATAAGCACATTCATGACAGTCGTAAAAAGCGTTAAAACCAGGCCAGGAGTTGAGGTGCTCCCGGGCCAATAAACCGTCGATGGAACAAATGGCATGCAAAAAAACTGTGCATGCAGTGTGCATCATGAATGATGTGCTCTGGGCGTTCCCTTGTATGAAAAGACACCTTTCGTTTCCTTCTTTTCTTTCTTCCTGTCCCATGTCCTGTTTGATAACGAACAGACAGATAAATGCCCCCCTCGTCTTTCAGATTCTATTGGGTATCATAAAAAAACCAGGGGACGAAAAGCAGAAACAAGAAAAAAGGCAGAATGCGGTCCATCGTTTAATTTTTGTCGCCAGAGTGTGTGCCCTGAGTCCGAAAGCCCACCCTTCTCCGTCAAAAGAAGGCCGGGCCGTGAAATCCGTTGCAGGGATCATGCTCGCCGCCGAAGCATGTTTCCGAAAAAAAAAAAGCAGATCGAGTGCGAAGTTGGTTGCGACGCGTAAACCGAGATAGTAAACTTGAAAATAAAAAAGTCGGTGCGGAAGAGATAAGAAAGCAGAAATAAAACATAGGGCGGAAAATATCAAACAAGGCTGTTGTAGCCATGGCCGTAGCAAGATCAGAGAGCTGCCGTCTGTTGGCAGGTCCCGACGATGCTAATAGTGCTGCTTTGTCGATTATAAAAAGAAAACGACGAAACAAGCGCAGAGCGAGCAGCACTATGACCCGGGTCCTTGGTAGAAAAGAAATCTACCACCAGGACTGGCCGGGGCCACCGCCACCGCCGGGGTTGCCGTAGGAGCCACCGCCGCCGCCACTGTAGCCGCCGCCGTAGCCACCACCACCACCAGCGCCGAAGCCGGGGTTAGGGGGAGCACCGCCGTAGCCGCCGCCGTAGCCGCCGCCACCGCCGCCGTAGCTGCCACCGCCACCACCACCACCGCCGGAGTTACCAAAGCCACCGCCGCCGAACTTGCGGAAATCACGGTTGGCACCCTGGCCACGGCCACCACCACGGCCACCACGGCCGCCGCGGCCGCCGCCGTACGAACCCTCACGAGCAATGGTCTCGAGGAACGAAGGGACCTCCTGGTTGGCCTCCTTGAGCAGGTCAATCAGCTCACGCACAACACCGCGGTTGCCGCGGTTGAAGAAGGCGGTGGAGATACCAGTGTTACCCGCACGACCGGTACGACCAATACGGTGGACGTAGTCGTCAATGTCGGTGGGCAGATCGTAGTTGACAACGTGGGTGACGTTGGGGATATCGAGACCACGAGCAGCAACAGCAGTGGCGACCAGGATGGGGCAACGACCGTTGCGGAACATCTCCAGAGCCCGCTCACGCTCGCGCTGGGTACGGTCACCGTGAATGGAGGTGGCAGGGAACTGCTGGTTGATGAGGAAGTCCGACAGGGAGTCGGCCATGCGCTTGGTCTCGACGAAGATCAGAGTCAGGCCAGCACCGTGGGTGTGGAGGATGTCCAGAAGCACAGAGCGCTTGTCGGCGTCTTCGACGTACTCAACCTTCTGAGTGATGTTCTCGGAAGTCGAACCGACACGGCCGACCGACAGGAAGACGTAGTCCTTGAGGAAATCACGGGCCAGCATCTGGATGTCGCGGGGGAAGGTGGCCGAGAACATCAGCGTCTGGCGGTCCTGCACGGAGGGCATGTCCTCGCCCTCGACAATCCGGCGAATCTGGGGCTCGAAACCCATGTCCAGCATGCGATCGGCCTCATCGAGAATCAGGTACTTGATGTTGCACAACGAAATGCGACCACGCTCTATGAGGTCGACAAGACGGCCAGGCGTAGCAACAAGCAGATCACAGCCACGCTCGATCTGGCGGAGCTGGGAGCCGATGTCGGCACCACCGTAGACGACGCAGGGGCGGACCCACGAACGGTAGGCGAACTTGCGGGCCTCGTCGTAGATCTGAGAGACCAGCTCACGGGTGGGAGCCAGGATCAGCGAGGTCGGATAAGCCTTGCGCTGACGGCCAAAGCCACCACCACCCTGGTTGGCAGGGATGGGAGAGGGGCCGGTCTGGAAAGCCTGGGACAGGATAGGGAACAGGAAACCACCAGTTTTGCCCGAACCGGTCTGGGCACAAGCCATCAAATCACGGCCGCCCATGACAATGGGGATGGAGTACTTCTGGACGGGGGTGGGGACCTTGTAGTGGGCAAGCTCAATGTTGCGGATGAGGTGATCGTCCAGAGGAGGGTTGGTGAAAGTGAGGACGGGCTCAGGGACATCGTGGCCGGAAGCCTCGACAGGGATGTCGTCGTACTTCTCAAAGTTGATGCCGGTGTGCTGCTTTGACGGATCGTCAGCAGTACCGAAGAGCTCGCGCTCGACACGGGGGTTGGCAGGGCCAGCAATATGCTTGCCGTCGCGCCACTGGCCATCGCCAGAGCCGCGGGCGTAGCCGCCACCACCACCCTGGGCACCACCGTGGCCGCCGTGGCCGCCGCCGTGGCCACCAGCGTGGCCATGGCCACCGTATGCGTTGGCGTTAAAGCTCTGGGGACGGTCCCAGCCACCCTGGCGAGGGCCGCCGTTGTTGTTCCAGTTGTTGCCGCCAGCGGCGCGGCCGTTAAAGTTCTGGGCGTTGCTGAAAGAAGAGAAAGAAACAATGTTAGCCGTCTGAAATTTGGGATGAGAGAAGAAGAAGGAAAAAAAGTCAGACGAAGCTGAGGGGACAAAGGATTGAAAACTCACTTTGCAGCCCATGCGCTGCCGTTGAGGCCACCGTTGGCAGCATCAGCAGGCGTGGGACCGGCAGCGGCACCAGCAGGGGTGGGGCCAGAGAAAGCAGCAGGACCGGGGCCCGCAGGACCGGGGCCCGCAGGACCGGGGCCCGAAGGGGGAGGGCCAGCAATGTCGGGGCCACGGGGGCCACCGTTCGACTGCACCTTCCCCCTCATATGGGGAGGGATGTAGGAACGGGGGCCATCACCGTTGAGGTTGAGGCCGTTCATGTTTAGCTGGTCAGCCATGATTGCGAGTCGTGAGAGGTCGTTTTGAGGCGTGACTTCTCGGAGGGATCAGAAAGGATCGGCAAGGATGGACGTCGAAAAAGGAACGGATGGGGTTTGTCAAAAGGCTCTCGAAGTGAACGACGGTGTTCAAAAAGGAGAGACTGAAATCAGAGCGAAAAGTGAAAATTAGGCGCGTCGAGAAGGGGACGACGAAATTCGTAGACGTGAAAAAGAGAGAACAGAAAATGAAAGACGGGCTTCAGATTGATCTCTGGTATTCTTCAGACGGTGGTTGGAGGTATTCCGTGAATAATTTCTTCCTTGTTGACGGACAATAGAAGAAAAAATGACAGAACAAACGATTTTTTTTCGAAACCTCAAGAAAACAAAAACAAAGTCTTCTAAAGGAACAAGAAAAAAGGAAACAAGGAACAGATGAAATATGACTTTTGGAGAGTAGTTGTTTCGATCCTCGTGGGATAGATGGGGGATGGATGAGGGTGGAAAAGGAGAAGAAAAAGGTTGGAAGAAAGGAGGAAGAAAAAGAGTGGGCGTTGTTTTGAAGAAAAAAATATATTAGGTCTGGCCTCTTGCCTTGTGTCGGGCTACGGTTGCACGCCAGAAAGAAGTGGAAAGTGGAAGGAGCCAGAGAGGCAGAGAGGCAGAGAGGCAGAGAGGCAGGAGGCAGGAGGCAGGAGGCAGGCGAGGCAGGCAAGAGAAGGAAAATAGGGTGCGCTAAAAGTGGTTAGCCCGGAAATTTCGAATTTTTACTCCGTAGAGCAAGAGCGACTTCCGCACGGTGGGAGGATGGCCCGCGTTTGTGAAGAGGCAGACAAGGCAGGCACACTGGCACAGTAGCGGTGACGAGTTAGGCGGTCAGATCGCTGCCAGCACGCGGCAGGAGCAGCTAATCGTTCCACCAGGAATTACAACGCAGCGCAGCGTCTGAGAGTTTCTGATACTGTGCGCGGCAGGAGCAAACGGTGCAATATGTTAACGAGATATGCGAGGCAATTGCCTTGTGTGCGAAAAAGCAGCTGATCAAATGAGTCAACACGGCAAGAGCCTTAGGGACGCGTATTAGCAGTTGGGAAAGAGCCCATTGTGCAGCAAACAAAGCAGGGCAGCGCGGCAGGAAGGACCCTGTAGCCAAGGAAAATAGGAAAGAGTGAAGCTGTTCTGGAAGGAGGAAGGGCTGAGACCAAGATAAGATTTCGTCCACTGAACCCCCACCTGCCACTCTCCCCCAGGGCTGCCACTCCCCTATTCCCTGGCAACGGCAAGCCCCTGAATTCTGGCCACAGCAGGGTGAAAAAAGGGCGTTTTTAGAAGGAGCCCCGACGACGCAGGCGAGGCAGGCACGTCCCAGCAGTGAAAGTCGCCGCACAGTCGCCGTCGCACTGTTTGCCTCTGGTGGCAAAAGTCTTGGAACGAGCCAAAGAGTTTTCTAACCAAGTCCGTAGGGCGTAGGCAACTCCGTAGCGGTTAGGCTTTGGCTCGCCGAGCGCTACGAAGTAGGCTTGTGAGCATGCTGACTAGCCATTAACAAACCTGTATTCACTAAAAATCCACTGTGACGATTTGCATGTGTCGAAGTTGACCTGACAGAGAATGCGGCCAGCGACGAGCTGGAAGCCGCAGTACGGCGTATACGCTATGCATGTATATTCTCTGCGTTTGTATATTTGACACTGTTAACATGATTATTGTCTCTCCTCGTGTATCTATGTTGTTACTGTAGATATATCTTACAACTCTAATATGAGTGAAGACAGCCTAGCCAGCATATGAGCAAAACAGCGAGCGTATGTTCTGTAAATCTTTTTGAGAATGGCACAATGGCAGTGTCCGACAGTCGCCTGAAGGCACTCGAAATGTAAAAATATCTAGCCTGGCGTCAGGCAGAGATGTTGTGCAGCAGACTATCGGGCCTCGAATATGCACTCTACTTATGCAATATGATCACGTGACCATATTTATTGCATATGCCGGTGAGGCTGGCGTCAACTTGATACATCCATCACTCCAACAATGTCGTTGATTAAGAGCCACATACACGAGACTGCCAGATCAGTGGTAGGATTTCCAACCCGGCCACAAGCTTCTCGTTGCCACATTCACTCCATCTCTGCCATGCTGTAGTTGCGCAAATGTATGTTGATTATGCTTCTGTCAAGGTGCCAAAGAATGGTATATTGTACAAGCGTCGCTTCCTCTTTTCTCCCCATCCTTTGTCCTCGTAATTCCAGCGGCAGTCTCCGCTCGTCGTCCCGCTACATGCCGCTACATGCCGCTACATCCCTTCCGTCACCGCCGCCTCACGGGCACTTGACAACCTTGTCGTCGTCAAACTCGACGTCGACAATGCCGTCCTTGGTGACGGCCTTGACAATCATGCCCTTGAAGTCGATGGGTAACCGCCGCTTCAGCTCGTCGGTGCACATGGTCATGAGCTTGATGCCCTGGCCGAGGGTAATGTCCGGGTGGTGGTGCTTGTCCAGGATGGACAAACAGTAGTACTGGGCGTAGCCGTGGGCGGCGTAGGGGACGGGCGCCAGGGCTGCGAGGTAGTCGAGCCAGTAGAGGCTGGGCTTGTGTGTGATGGGGTCGACGCCGCCCAGCAGCAGGTTGACAGTATAGGGTTTCCGTGACCGCAAACTCGAGGCCAGCTCGCCGCGAACAAAGTGTGCAATGGCGGTGGGCGCGAGGTCGGCCTCGTTGCGCATCGTATAGAGCTGGACGTTGGCCTGGATGTACTCGGCAAAGTTGATGGTGTCACCGGCCTCGCCGGAAAAGGCCATGAGGGTGTGCTTGTTGAGCTGCCGTGTCTTGTCGTCGGTGGCCTTGAGCACAGTCGGGCCGCGCATCGACGCCTTGGACGCCGCGATCAGGGTAAAGTCCTTACCCGTGATGCCCAGGAGGACCTCCCTAAGTGGTGTTAGCTGTGGGCCAGTCTCTTGTGTCATCCATCTCCCAAACCTCCCAAATTGATACGTACATTGTGTAGATTTGGAGCTGTCAAGGGAAGCTATCCAGGAGTTCCGAGATGGGAAATGACGAGAGTATCAGCTCTCGCGTCGACTGAAATCGTGGGAACCGGTTCGTCAGATGGATATCTATTCGTCGGTGGTGCGTTTATGGTTCAATAAGCTCGTCGTCGTTGCGTCGTTGCGGCCGTTTGTGATGTTTGTATCGATTGTGGTTGAGGTGCGGCGTTGGCTGTCTGTTCTCAGTAACTTGGGCCTGGGACCTGAGAACGCGCCATGCAGCTACAGCCTGGCTTGCTCTTGCTCTCTCAGTTGCTCCTTCCCCCAGCCAGCCAGCCAGCAGTGGCGCCTCGTTGCCCGCCTGCCTGATCGGCCCCATTGGAGTGAAAAGAGTGGGTCGAAGCTTCACCGCGGACAATAGTATTGCCCTCTCCCGGCAGGAACCAATGGGCAATGGACAATCCAAAGGCCAAAAGCCAAAGGCGGTCAGGACGTATTGACGTCTCCACTTTTCTCGTTTCTTATCGGACGGTCGTTCTTGCGATAAGAACTGGTCGCTTCATTTTAAAGTGGAGACTTTTGAAAAAAAGTTTCGAACGGGGCAGCAGCGACCTGTTGTGAAGAAAGTTTGAGCAGTTGCCAGCCAAATTTTCTCTTTCCTCTGCTGCCAAAGTGTTCAACGTCCAGCGGGAAGCGACGACCAACAACATCCCCCTTTTTTCAACAACAATTCCTCTTGAAAAACTACAAATGATAATTCCACACTCATTGTAAAAACAACCCCCCCAAAAGTTTCTCTTTTCAAGAGTGGTCGCTTCGCGAACCCAACCGCAAGCACCATGTCTTCCTTTTTCACGGTCCCCGGCGAGAAGAAGCGGAAACGAGCAGCCGCGCCCGAAGCTCCCAAGAAACGATCCTCTGCCACGAAATCCTCCTCTTCCTCTTCCTTTTCTAAAGCAAAAGCCACAGGCGGCGCGTCGAGAACAGCAAACGGCGGTGCGAAGAAGACGGCGCGGTCACGAGACGATGATGCTACTACAACTTCTAAAACAAAATCTGGCGGCAAGCAGCCCACAGCACGCCGCAGGAAAGAGGAGGCAGAAGAGGACGAGTCTGTCTCGGGCAGTGACTCGGAAGACGACTTCAATGGCCGGCCACGCGGCGGCGGCGACGACGATGAAGAAGGCCACAGCGACGACGACTCGGACGGCGACGAGGGCGAGACGGCAGCGGAGCGGCGACTGCGGCTGGCCGAGCGGTACCTGGAGAACGTCAAGAAGGAGGTGAAAGTCGCAGCGGGTGCCGACGGTGACATCTATGCTTTCGACGCCGAGGATGTCGACCGCGACCTGATTGCGGAGCGTCTGCAAGAGGACATGGCCGAGTCCAAGGGCCGCGTGTACCGGTCGCTGGCGGGCGAGCTTGGCTTCACAGGCGCAGACCACTGTCTGATGCGGTGGAACGCCAAGAACGTCAATGCCGTGGCCGTCTGCGCGCCGTACGCCTACACTGTGTCGAGCGACGTCTACCTGACCAAGTGGCGCATCCAGGACCGCCCCGAAGAGCAGCGGAGGGCACGCGAGGAGTCACGGCGGCAGTGGGAGGAGGAGAAGCTCAAGAACAAGAACCGGAAGCGGAGCAACAAGAAGAAGCAAGAAGCCAAGAGCAAGGAGGCCGTCGATGAGGAGGTTGCCGACGTGCCTGCGCGCAAGCAGCCGCAGCGGATCCTATACCGCCGCGGCAACCCGGCCCGCCGCAAGGACAAGGACTACCGTGGCCACGTCGGTGCCATTATCTGCGTGGCCGCGTCGCAGGACGGCCGCTTCGTGGTGACGGGTGGCGCTGACCGGCGTATGGTTGTGTGGAACGCCGAGACGCTCAAGCCTGTGCGCGTCTTCACACATCACCGTGACGCCGTCACAGGTCTGGCCTTCCGTCGCGGCACCAACCAGCTGTACTCGTGCTCCAAGGACCGTACAATCAAGGTTTGGAGCCTTGACGAGCTGGCCTACGTGCAGACCCTCTTCGGCCACCAGGACGAGATTACCGACATCGACGCCCTCGCCCAGGAAAAGTGTGTCAGTGTCGGCACGCGCGACCGCACAGCACGCATGTGGAAGGTCGTCGAGGAGACACAGCTTGTCTTCCGCGGTGGCGGAACCGGCGGTAAGGGCACCAAGAACGGCGACGGATCAACGACCGCGGACCCCAACTCGCTGGCCCACGAGGGTAGCATGGACCGCGTGGCCATGCTCGACGACGAGCTGTTTGTGACGGGCAGCGACAACGGCGCGCTGGCGCTGTGGAGCACACAGAAGAAGAAGCCGCTACACACTATCCCCCGCGCCCACGGCCTTGAGCCTGTCCAGACACACCGCGACCAGTATGACGCCGCTATGGCGAGACCCGACAAGCAGGCCGCCAACCCGCCGCCGCCACCGCAGCCGCGCTGGATCACGGCGCTGCGCACGATCCCTTACTCGGATATTGTCTTTAGCGGCAGCTGGGACGGCTGTGTGCGTGTGTGGTGTCTCAGCAAGGACAAGCGTAAGCTTGAGTCGCTTGGCGTCCTGGGTGTTGACACTCCTTCTCCTACTAGCTCTTCTTCATCAGCACCATCCTCCACCTTCTCTATCCCCGGTGTCGTCAACGACATTGCCGCTTTCGAGCGCGGCGAGCGTGGCCGCGATGGCCTGAGTGTTGTGGTGGCTGTCGGCCAGGAACACCGCCTGGGCCGCTGGGGTCGCCAAAAGGGTGCACGGAACGGCGCTGTGGTCTTTGAGGTTGGCCGGCTGGACAAGCGTAACGGCGTGAACGGCCATGCAAGCGACGAGGGGGAGGATTAAGATAAAGGACCAAAAAGGCTTTGGAACAGGCACTGGAACAGGCATTGGAACACGGGGCATACCTCTATCCATTTTCCACCGCAAGAAGCACGACATTAATTGCATAGCCACATCATCTTCATCATTTTCGTGTATAGAGAGGAAACTTTTGGAGTTTGATTGTTGTTAATTTTACATATAAAGGGAATGGCATTTTGAGTTTATTTGTTCAATCATACTTGTTTGATTATTTATTACAATTTATGATCTAATTTAAAAGAAAAAGGAAGCCTGGTGTGTTGTGAGTTTTCTCAATAATTTCATAATAATTTCATCTCGTAATGCAACAAAATATACCAGCATAACAACAATAGCAGCATAAGCAATCTCTACAACAATAACACTTGTCTAGACATATTTCATAAAGCACAGAGGGCACAGTTGAAGATGTGAAATAATTGATTTGAAAAAAGACAAAACGATACCAGTCCATGCTATGCAGTGCGTCACGCAGACGTCTATTCCCCTTTGGGGTCATCATAAAGTAAGAAGCAGAAGTAAAAAGCAGACCTAACAACAGAAAGTGAATAAACAGAAACAGAGAGTGAAGCAAAACAAAGACACTGATACGCCAATTTCGACTCCGTCTGGTGTTCCTTCCGACCACGCCTTGAAAATGAGGTGAGGTAAATCAATCAAGCAAAAGCAAAAGCAGAAAACAAAACATTGTATGCCGTGGCAGAAGCGTGTGATTGCTGACAAAAAAACAGAACACAGAAAACAGAAAAAAAGAAAGAACAAACGAAGAAAGCCACATCAGAACAGACCTAGGCATAGCCATTCCCAAAGCCGTGCTGAGACGACTGTTGGCTGCCATGGTTGGGCGAATACTGGGCGCTGCGGTACGTCTCTGGGTAGAGACCGAGAGTTTGCTGCAGCTCAGCCTGAGAGTGGCTGGTGTACGATGGCTGACTCTGGACATGACTCTGGACATGAGAGTAGGCCATCGCCGCTGGTGTTGGGAAAGCCATGGGCATGGCACTGCCAATGTCACTGCCGCTGCCATAGGCCATGCCACCGCCATATGCCAACATATCGTAGTTCACCTGGCGCATCCCATCACCACCACGCATGCTGATACTGCCCGGATGTCCAGACGCAGTAAACCCACCCCAACGCTCTGCGGGCACGTAGGCGGCACTCTGCGCCTGATGAGTAAGGTAGTTTGCGGTGATCTGCATGGGCGCTGGAGATTGAGATGGGGCCGACGACGCCACCTGGTTGATGGGGTGATGCTGCCACGGCTGCCCACGCCGCAACGCCTGTTGGCGGTGATGCTGCTGCTGCTGATAATACTGCGGCTGCTGTGGATGTCCTTGAGCCTGCACTGGAGTCTGAGTCTGACTCTCCGCCTGCAGACGAACACGTGCCCATGCTGGCTGCATAGTCTGTTGCTGAGGGTACTGCGGGTGTGCCTGTGCCTGTGCCTGTGCCTGTGCCTGTGTCTGCTGGGTGTACACCGTCTGTGGATGATACTGCGGCCGCTGCTGAGATTCCTGCTGAGCTTGCTGCTGAGGCTGTTGCAGCTGACGAGGCTGATAATAAGGCGTTGGGGGACGTCTGGGCGTCTCTTGAGTCCGTGGAAGCTCGCGCGGCTCAGGGCGAGGCGTCGGCGGAGGATGCGGGTTCAACTGAGGCTGATGTGACTGAGGCTGGCGAGGTGCACACTGGCGCGCTGGAGGCGGGGCTGGGAGAGGCTGCTGGCGCGGCGTAGGCTGGCCAGGCAGAGGCGGAGGCGACTGGCGACGCACCGCCTTGCGCTGGACAGGCCGTTTCACTTCAAGCTGCTGCTTCTGTGCAGACTGTCTCGGTGGAGGCTTCTGCTGTTGCAGCCGCCGCTGCTGCTGCTGCTTCCGACGCGACGGGAAAGGCGTGGGTGTTGTCGGTTTGGGGCACGGGTTGCTGCCGATAACAACACAATCGTCATCATCGCTCTCGCTCTCGTCCTCTTCTTCTTCGTCAGTGGCGTCACTGCCATCGTCATTGTCACTGTCACTGTCAATGACAATGCTGTCCAGGCTGCTGTTACCAGTGCCGGCACTGGGTGTGCTGGTGTCGCCAATCGCGATGCCGGGCGAGCTGCTGGACTTTGTCAACAGACGTGGGTCGATACTAGGGCCTGGCGTCGACGGGAGGGCCTGGCGAAAGGCCCTTTTCCTAAGCTGCCGTTCAGAGGGCGAAGGCGGCGATACGGCACGACGCTGTCCAGGTGTCAGAAAGGATTTGGGCGAGGACGAGGACGAAGCATAAGCGGTGTAGCCAGACGATGAAAGAGAGCGCCCCTGGCCGTTCTGAGGCGTCACAGGCAGCGGATGATGGGTGTTGTAGGCCGGCGGTCCGTTGATTGGATGGTGGTTTGCAAGCGAGCTTCCCTCCTAGGGGTGTGGCTTGTGCTCGTCAAACACGTTTGGAGACTTTGATCCGTGTTGCAAGAAGGGAGAACTGTAGCCAGCCTCGAGTGACACGGGCGACGACGAGGTGGGCGAGGTGTCGTTTTGATTCTGGGCACCTTGAGCACTCTGGGTACTCTGGGTGGTCGCCTGCTGGTCTGTCGTCTCGCTGCTGGGGATGGGCACGTCGGCAGAAGATGTTGTCGTCGCTGGAGGAAGAGAAGCAGTAGGCGTCGGTCGCTTGGCAGTGCCAGCACCAGCACCAGCACCAGCACCAGCTTGAGCTGCTTTCTTCTTCTTCTTCTTCTTGTCTTCCTCGGCTCTCTGAAACTCCGCTTGCTTGTGCAGGATCAGATCGCGCAGCTGCTTGCGCATATCAGGCGCAGAAGTGTCCCAGTTGCGTTCGCGGCGCATGACAATGTCTTCGATAAAGACATCTGGGTCCTTTACAAACTCGCGGATATAAAGCAGCAGGTAGACACCGCAGTCACAGAAATTCTCCTGCTGTGGGATGGCCTTGGCAGTCATGCCGAGACGGCCAGGGTCTTCAGGCTTGACGTTCTTGCGCTCTGCAATCTCGGCCATCATCCACTGCTTGAGGTGATCGACGGACGCCGTGTGCACACTGCCGAGCGAGTCGAGCGTGAAGATGCGTGGGTCCTTGGGATCCTTCTTCTGGCCGGGCGGGACAAAGACCTTCTTGCTGTTGGGGACAGCGCCGCCACCGCGGAAGGGCTTCTTGGCAGTAGCTGCAGCTGCAGCTGCAGAAGAAGAGGAAGAGGCGGAAGCGACCAAGTCGCTCTTGATCTCAGTGACTTCATCGTCGTCGTCGTTGTTGCTTCCAGAGACCTCGGCGCTGCTGGACTTGGACTTGGAGGCAGGCGAAGCGTTCTCAGCAGGCTTGGAGCTGCTGTCCAACTTGTTGTCGACTGCGCCCTTGGCTTGAACTTGCGACTCGTCCTTCTCCACCGAGTCGAGAACGATGGGCTGGCTGTGCTTGTCGTCCGACTTGGCTTCGGAGCCGTCCACGTCGATAGGCGTGTCCTTTCTCTGGCCAACAGGGCGAGGAGGGGAGGTTGAAGTCTGCTTTGAGGGCTTCTCCTCATCGTCGATAACGACTCTGCGAGGCCGAAGCTTGGGTCCGTCGACATCGATAGGCACGAACCGGTAGACACCCGTCTCTTGGACATCGTCAGCGTGGGCCTCGGCGTGAGCATCAACGTCCACAGGAGCTGCACTGCTCTTGGCAGGACTGTTTGTCGCTGAAGCCTCGAGACCGTTGATGGCCTCCAGCTCCTCGACGACAACCTCTGGCATCTTCTCCTTCATGCTCTCGGGCAGTGCCTTGTCGAGGATCTTGGGCACATTGCAGATGATGGCCAGCCACCAGTGGGCATGCTCGTTGACCGGGATGATAATATAGTCATACCCGAACAAGTCCACCTTGGCCGTCCAGCGCTTGACACCGTCAAAGGCAATCTTCTGGCCCTTGCGGGGGCGCAGCTTTTCATAAAAAAAGGTATTGTGGAAGTAGACGCGGCTGCTGATGGGCGAGTCGCCGAGCTTCAGGTTGTCCTGGAGAAATTGGATGTAGAAATTGATAATGTTGTCGTTGAGGAACTCGCCCTCGTCGAGACGGGCCACGTCGTCCTTGTCGACCGTGGTGCGCGAATAGGTCAGCGGGATACGCCAGTCACGCGCCCAGTCGGGATTTTTGTGCGTCCAGCGCTCAAACTCCACGTCTTGCAGGAGAGGGTGTGAGGGAGGCAGACGAGCGGCGCGGTTGCGCAGTCTCGAGGCTCGGTCGCTAGTGGCAACGACATCTGAAGACGTGGCGGGCGAGCTGCTGATGAGGCTGGACGACTTCGCGTCGTTGCCATCCAGATCGATTGTCTCTGTAGCGCCACCGTTGAGGTTGCGGCTGCTGCGAGTGCGACGGAAAGACGTAAACTCGGAGTTGACAGCAGGCGACGACTGAGCAGATGCCTTGTCGGTTCCCACCTTGGCCGGCGATTCTTTGGCGTCTTTGGCGTCTTTGCTGTCCTTGTCCTTCAGTTCCTTCTGGTCTTTCAGTTCCTTAAACTCCTTGTGATCATGCACCTCGGCCAGGCATCTGTCAAACTTCCGCTTGAGCTGCTCAGGCGACGACTTCTGGTCCATGCGGATGATCTGCGACTGCAGCGAGCTCTCAGCCCACGAAGCAAACCGGCGAACCTCGTCGACAGAGTCAAACTGGAGGCCCATCAGAGCACCCATGTGGTCGCCCTGAGGCAGAGTGATGAAAAGAATAGGCGAGTCCACATTGTAAGAAAGATTGCGGACGTGGAAAAGGTCAATCTTGAGCCAGTGAAGTTTCTCAGAGCGAGCGCGGGCAGTGTCGACGGGGACAAGTTCCTCGACAAAGGGAGGCTTGGTCGTCAGAGCAAAGGCAGACACACCCGAATCCTGGTCAGCCACAAAGAAGTTGCCTGGTTGCCGGAAGGCGGCCTTGACCTGCAGCGGCGACTCGATGATAGCCTCGACCATGATGGAGATGGAGGCATGAGGCTTGGGAGAAGACTGCTGCTCTTCCTTCTTCTTCTGCTCCTTCTTCTGCTCCTTCTTCTGCAGATCACGCTCAAGCTCACGCTTCTTCAGAAGCTGTAGCTGTCGTCTCTTCTCGGCTGCGGCGCCGGCAGCACGAGCGGGGGCCTCGCCCAGGTGGATAACGGGGTTCCGAGAGATCTGCTGTCTCTTGGCGGATGGGTCTGGGAAGTACTCTTCAGAAAGCTCGTCGACGCTCTCGCTGTGGGTCTTGTTGTTGTAGATGCCGTTCTTGCGCTGAGGAGGGGCCATATCTCCTTGCGTTTTGTCGCTGTTGCTCATCCGGTCCCGGAAACGTCCCTTGGCGCTGCCGTTGGAAGAAGAGAGGTCAATAGAAAGGTTGGTATTGGGTTTGTCAGATCCAAACGTAGGCTTGACCGGACTCGCGTCGTCCTCAATCACAAAGGGCTCCTCAGGCTCGGGGCTGGGGCTCTGAAGGTTCACAGGCCGGCCAATACCGCCAATACCGCCAATACCGCCACCTTCGCTCATGCCGAAGCCGCTGTTCTTATGCTTGCGTCTACGACGGCGATTTGGTGTGGAGACTGAGCCCCGCTCGAGCAGGCGCATCTCGTCCTGGTTCACCAAGCCGGTGGTGCTGCTGCTACCGCCGCCATGGCCGTCAAGCTGGCTGCCTGAGAGAACACTGGCAGAGCGAGAACGGGAGCGGGGGCGTTTGTAGATGCTGAGATCGGGCGAGGACTGGATCAGGATGTCGATGCTGGCTTCGGAGGGCTTCTTGCGGAGACGCTGTTGTTGGTGGTTGTGGCCAGCTGCCACCGGCACAGACTGTACGACAGCAACATCGTCGTCGTGCTCGTCGGTGCGCCGGCGTTTGGGTGGATGTGCTTGCATGTGTGTCGGAGAGGAGGAGGGGGGGTCGCCGGAGCGTTTGGCCTTGCCTGTGAGGCGGTTGACGGGGCTGAAGCCGCCCAGGCTGCTGAAGAACGACTGTATTTGTTAGTATTTCGTTCTGATATGTAGAGGAAGAGTGCAAGCCAGGAGGAAGGCCAAAAAGGAAGCCAGAAAGAAGCTCTTACGCGGCCGAGAGAAGGCATGTTGCCAGATCCAGACCAGTCCCGATGGCTGGTCTGGATGGGGGCAAGAGGGCGTTTTTGGTGTGGCTAAGATAGCATGGCCGCTGCATATGCAGTCCCAGGCTTTCCTATGAGGTTGGAGTGGTCGACAAGGTCGAGTAGAACGAGGGGGGAACGAGGAAAATCGAGGGGAAAAAAGAATATATCGAGGTGGAAAATCGGGAACAACGTTCAAAGCGCGTGGAAGAAGGGTAAAAAGGCGAGAAGAGAAACGCCGAGCGGCTAGAAGCGCTGGAGGAAGACGTAAGCGCGTGTCGGAGCAGGTATCGTGATTGTTCGTAGGTAGGAAAGTCGTGGTTGAGCAAGTGTTGTGGGAGAAGAAATGAAGGTTGAAGTCGAGGGTGGGAAAACGACGATGTGTGATTTGGCGGATTTTCGACTGTTTGACTGACTGGGTCCCTGCCGTTTTTGGGGTCACTCTTTTGGGTTCTTTGGCCAGTGGGAAAGAGCGTTTGGCAGAGTGGCTGCATATGCCTGTGGGGAAGGCGCGGCTGGCCAGCTGTGTAGTAGCGCTAAAGTCGCTGGTGTACTCCATGAGGAGGAAGGAAGGAAGGAAGAAAGGCGAGGAAGTTGAATAGTACAATAGGTAAAAGAGTGGGGCGAATCAAGGCCTCGCATTTCCTCAATAGCGGCCAAGAGGAAAATGACGACAAGATGGAGCAAGACGGGCGGACAATAAGACCACACGGGTTAGAGAAATAAACCGTGAATAAATTATTGCTTTCTCCCAATGTCAGATATGAGGTGAGAAAACTGAAAATGAAGCACAAGTGCCGTGGTGGCCTGCAAACGTGGCACTGTGCTTCTGGAATATTTCGTCTCAAAAAGTATCTTTTTCACGGCCAATTTTTGCTCATTTTTTGGCACGTTTAACCTGCTCATTAGGGTTATTGAGAACGATCACGAGTGCAAACTGTATTTACAAAAAATCACTGATGAGATGACAATAGATTTTGCTTGATGTATGCCGGGCCGTTTGGTCCCGACACGTCCTATTCTTACAGATATCTGCACATTCCTTTTCGTCTTGACAAACGAGTTTGATATTCTTTTCCACTGTTTGTATGCATCCTCCTTCATTTGCAGTTCGTCGCCTACACGGTGGTCTTCCCGCTGCTGGCTGCTTGGCTCATAATAAAGTTCTTGAGCGGCCGCATGGCGTCCACAGCCCGCAGGCCCAGCGACCGCAACGGCACAAGAGGACCAGACTCAATAGCATAGACCTTGTGCAGCTTGTCGCAGACGCCCATCAGCACGTGGTTGGCTGCATAGCGCTCAGAAGGGTACGGCTCCAGCGACGTGCGCACGCCCAGGTCCTGGCCGTGCTCGACAGCGTAGGCGATTGTGCGGGCCAGACTCTCGGCATCGCCCTGGCCCTGGTTCAGGCCCTGGCCGGCGAGCGGGTGGACAGTGTGCGCTGCGTCGCCGACAAGAGCGATTCGCTCGCTAATGTAGGTGTCGGCATGGCGCAGCTTGAGCGGGAAGGAGGCGACGCTGCCGGGTTGGACGCCGACCATGGTGGCAGGAATCCGCTCCTCGGCCTCACTGTTCCACGAGCTCGACGACTCGCTCTGCAGCCGCCAGGCTACCTCGTCGCGCTGGCCACCTTCCTTTAGGCTGTGCATGTATGTCAGGTCAACGGGCCGCAGACGGAACGCAGCGTTGACCATGGCCACAAAGTCCTCGGGGGACAGCGACTTTAGGAGGCCAGCGCGTTCGGGCGTCGTCGACCAAACGAGCGTCGCAAAGCGGCCAGGAAGCGGCAGCAGCGCCACAGGACCCGTGGGCAGGAACCGCTGGTAGGCCGTCTTGTAAGCATCGCCCGACAAGCTGCCTGCACCCTCTTCGAACAGCATCGTGGCCACAACGCCGTGGCGCTCGTAATCCCAGCCACGCGCCTCAATATCGGCAAACGACCGCACAGGGCTGTTGGCGCCGTCGGCTCCGACAAGCAGGCGGGCCAGCAGCTTCTTTCCTGCCGATGCTGATGCTGATGTCGATGTCGATGCCTGCTGTCCCGAAAGCTGGATCGCCGGCCACTGGGACAGGTCCATGCCGTTCTGGTCCTCGGGGCCATAGCCAATGCTGTCCACACGCGAACCGTCAAAGACGTCCACGCCGCCCAGCTCGTCGAGCCGCCGCAGCAGACCCGCCGTCAGGTTGTTGTTCTCCACCATGTAGGCAATTGTCGACCCTGTATCCGGGCTCTGCGCTTGGATTGTGCCCGGCGGCCAGTCAAAAGCAATCCGCGCACCCGTCACGCCGTCCCAGACCTGCATCTCCTGGTAGCCCTGGACGCGCTCGCGGTGCAAGTGGGACCAGGCACCAATCTTGTCGAGAAACCGGGCCGAGGAGGGTGTGAGCGAGCTGCAGCGGTTGGCAAACTGGTCCGGAGTCGGCGCGTAGGACCGCGTGCGGCCGAGATCTTGGGCTTCAATGAGGGCAAGACGCAGGCCGGCCGTGACCGGGTTGGCGCGCAGGGCCGTCAGCAGACTCAGTCCTGCGGGACCGCCGCCCACACAGACAATGTCGTAGATGTCATGGGGCGCCGAAGAAGAGGAAGCAGAAGGAGATGCTGTCGAAGTCGACTGCCAACGTCGACGTTGAGATTGCTGAAGTTGCTGCTGGATGCGCCGTTCAAACTGCCGCGTGCAGCTGGTGCACACAAAACGTGCGTTCGTGCTTCGGCTGAGCATGTTGGGGTGCAATTGATGGCGTTTGCACGTTGTCGGCCTTGTGGGTGAAAGCTGGTCAGAGATATTTGCGAGAAGAAGGTTGGAGCTGCCACAAAAAAACCGCCGACAATGGGACAATCCGGTGGAGCTCTGCAAAAAGTGGGGCCATCGTCCAACAGGTCTTACAGGGAAGGAGCAGAGTCGAGGGAGTTCACTGCGTTCACAAAGTACTTCTTTTAGAAATGGTCCTACAATCTTTGTATTTTTCTTTTTAACCACCGTTCGTTTATTGGTGGCAGTACATGTATCAACAGTCTTGGACATAAGCATCTCCTAGAACAAAACTGCCAAATTTTGACAGTCATTTCAACACATTGCAACGAGCGGAGTAAACCAAATTATTGTGATTAAAAAAGAAAACAAAATGAATGAGGAGCCTGGGCAAATACAAAATTAAGACGGGTGAAGACTGGCATTGGAATAGCCAAATGAATGCAAGCCCGTGGGGGATATTACTGAATACAAAAGTGTAAACACCAAAGACTCCAAAAGAGACAGAAAAGACAAGACAAAAGAGACAAAAGCAACAAAAGAAAACCCGAAACCCTCGACGAGACGAGACGAACTTAACTCCTCCGTCCCGACTTTGTTAGACCGATGTGGACGTCTGATCGTTTATCTAAGCGACAATGACCGGGACAACTGTATGTATTGTGTCAGTCACCAGATGCTCGAATCATATTCGTCAAGCAAGAGTTATCGCAGACACCGCAGAATCGCAGAACCGCAGCAGTGGGCGCAAGGGTCGCAGAAAAGCCACAAATAATGACCATCACATCAAAGCCCAGTAATCAAAAGGCTTAGGCGGCCTCACCGTCTACACGCTCAACAACGGCGACGCCCTCGGCGGGACCCTCGGCCTCGGCACCAGCTTGCTCGCTGTGGCCGTTGCCGGTGATGCTACCCTCGTGGCCGTTGGCCTCAGCCTCGTCGTCCTGGATCTCGGGCTGCCACTCGCGCAGGTCGTCCTCGGCATCGTTGAGGATCTGGCGGGCCTGGCCACTGTACTGGTACGGAGCGCGGGTGTCGCCGGGGACGACGGGGGTGTCGTCGAGCAGCTTGAGCAGGCGCTGGCCGTGGCGAGCCAGAATAATCTGCTTCTCGGCGCGCTCAATGGTGGCAGCAAACTCGGCCTCGAAGGACTCCTTGAGCTTCTGGCGCGTAATGTTGGTGAGCTGGGCCTCGGCCACGAGGTTCTCGGCCTCGGCGCGGACGAGCTCCTGCTCGAGAATCACGAGACGGGGGCTGTCGGGCTCCTTGGTCTTGAGCAGGGCGATCTGGTCGGCAATCTTGGCCTTGTTGTCGCGGCTGGGCTGGACGCTCTTCTCGGTATTGCGGACGGCCTTGAGCACAGCACGGCTGTCGTCGAGGGCATGGGCGTACTGGTCCTCCTGCTCGCCAATCTCGGACAGAACAACACCGACCTTGTCGCTAATGTCCGACACGGCATCGTCGTGCGTCTGCTCGCCCCACTCGGATAGCTGGGTGGCAATGGACACGCGCTCGCGGCCCGCAGTCTCGTGCGCGCTGACCAGGTTGTTCTCGGACTTGATCAAACGGTAGAGCTTCTTGGACAGCTCGGGCTGCGTGGTGCCGCGCAGCGACGAGAACGAAAAGCCGCCGCTGCTGCCGCCGGACCGGCTCTTGCTGCCGTTGCCCTTGGAGCGAATGGAAAGACCGCGGTTCCTGGGAGTGTCAGTGTGTGTTCAAGAAGACATGTTTTGGTAGAAAAAAACTGAGGAGTTTCATACTGCTCGCCGCTCGTTCGAGGGAGCCAGGCCAAAATGTTGGCCATGGCAGGCAGCTCAGTGTGGACAGTGTGCAGATGACGGGATTGAAGTCGCAGTGAGGTCGTAGACCAGGAACGGTTGATGGTGCAGTGTGGATGAGGAGAGCATCAGGGGGAAAAGGGGAAAACTGAGGCAAGTAGTTACTCACATCATCTTGTCGGTTGGTTGGTGTAGCAAAGGTAAGTACTGTTGTATATGGCAGGCACGGTTAGTGTTTCCAACGTTCTTTCCTCGACAATGTAAACAATAGAAAGTAATTGGCAAGAACAAAGTTCACATCGGCGCTTTCCTTCACGAGATGCGCTCCTGCTGTTTCTTTAAAGCCTTCTCTCTCCCTGCCAGGTAGGTTTGGAGGTCGAGAAACAACAGGCAGTTGCACTTGCCACAGCTGGCGCAAAGGAGGCGGATGGCTCGGAAAGCTGCTGCTGCTTACACAGGGCTCGAACTGCCTTGTACCTTTGTTCTTGGGAAGCAGAACGGGAAAGAGCAAGCTGGGGAATTACCTAAAGTGGAAGGAACAGGGTTGTATTGGCGTGTAACACGGGAAGGTATGCTGGGATGTTTGCAGGGAAGCTGCGATGGGATGAAGAGAAAGAGGTGGGAAAGAATGAATTGTCTATTTAATTATCTACGACATGGGGCCGCTTGGGTATTATACACAAAAAAAACAAGAACTTTCTCATGCATGAGCCGAAAAGTAGAAAGACATCATCCATCCGTACTGGCGCATAGCTTGGCCATCTGGAACAATGAAAGAAAAAAAGGAAAAAAGATGGGCGACGACGCACCTACGTAAGAGAAGAAGATGGTGCGCAAATGGGTAGGTAGCTCCTTCTCGACTTGGAGCTTGGGGCAGAGAAAGGAATGCGCGATCACCCAGCACGGGGGCGATGACATCATGTCTGGCCCCACTTTTGGGGAGATCTAAGCAGCACCTGCTCCAGTGTCGCCAACAAGTCATACCAAGAAAGAAGGAGCGACTGGCCCAGGAATTACACAATTGGTTCTTCTACTCGGTAGTAATAGCCGTAGTTCTTTTGTCTTGTTTGTCTCGTTTGGTGGTGTCATTGCCGCTTTGAGAGTGAGTGGTCGATTGGGGCAAGTACGATGGACTGCGTATGTGAGATCGGGAAGGCGAGCACCGGCTGCCGGTAGTGCGTGGATCTCAGCTGGAGACGAAGCAAAGAGAGTGTCTAGATTTCAAGGTTGAGTGATGTCTATTGCCACACAACATAAACCTTGTGCAGATGCTGTCGTTCATCGGTTTTTAATTATGCAACAGGCAATGTTTACGTGCATCGAGATGGTCCCTGGTTTTGACAGCCGGTACAACAGCCTTATGGTTTGAAACGTCGCCTTTTTATATTGAAAGTTAACTCGTATTAAATGCCTTTATATTTGAGTATCACAAAACGCCAGAATATTTTATATACAGGGCCCCGTCGAGGGCCGTTCCCAATGCATTGCCACGCCCATGCTTTTATCTCCGTCCACCGCCCATGCGGCCACCACCACCGTGGCGACCACCACCGCCATATCCACCGCCGTAGCCGCCACCGTAGCCGCCTCCGTAACCGCCACCGTATCCACCGCCGCCATGATGTCTACCGCCGCCGTAGCCCATCCGGGGGCCAGGAGCAGCCATGACTACAGGTGGCCGGGCCACAACGACTGGACGAGGCATCATAACAGGCCGTGGCATCATGACGGGACGGACGACGGGACGGGGTCCCATGACCATGACGTCCGGCTGGTAGTATGTTCTGCGCGGAGCTCCGAAGCACATATGTGCGGTTGTCTGAAGTAGCGGAGAACGAAAAAGGGGGGGAGTAAGGTTGTTGTTGTCGTCGTCGACGAGGAAAAAACGAGTGATCTTTGTAGGAGAGCGCTGTAGTATCTCCAAGTGCGCTGTAGACCGCTGTAAGTGGCCTATAAGTATAGGTATCTGGTTGGTGCGATGTTGATGTTGGGTGCAACAACAAGAGATGTAGTTTTGCTTCTTGAATCCCTGTGATAGATACGAGGGATAACAACACGAGAACACGACAGATGGCAGCCACGACTGTATTTATTCCCCTTGGATCAAGATATGAGAGGGAGGCCGCGTGCTGCAAAAAGCCACGGGCGTTCTTTCCTTCTCCTCGTTCTTTCCTCTTTCTGCACTTTCCAGAGCAGGCGGACAACTTGACGGACGGCCCGCCTTTTTGCTATCGAAAAGGGAAAGGGCGGCCAAGCCTCACGCAACGCCGACTTTTGCGTTTCTTTGTTTCCATCCCTCCTTTCCTTAACACCCTTAGCTATTCCCATGGGTCGTCCCATTTCAGTTTTCTGCGTTTTTTTTGGCTGTGGCACAAGGCCCAGGCGTCTGGCGTGCCCGAGAACTGTTTTGCATATTGATTTCTGACATGCAGATGAGGCTCTACAGACAATACGTGGACGAGTAAAATGGCAAAAAGAGACTCATAAACTCGAGTATAAAACAAACAAGTAGAATACAAAGAAAAGGCAAACGAAGACAGTCCTTTCGAAATTCAACAGGTCAACTTCCGCGGGACTGACGGCCTCCCTTGGCTCGCACACACTCACTCGCTCGCTTTCGCGAGGCGTCGATGCCGGCGCCTGGTATGCGCCAAAGGGAAACTAGCAAACTACCGGCGTGTGGTGCCTTACTGAGCCTCGTTTGTGCGCGTCCACTATCTTGTCTGACGACTGGGCCACACTGGCACTCAATTCCTTTCTGGGCCTGGCCTGAATAACAAAGTGGACTGAACCTGGAATTGAGGAAGAACGATCAAAAAGAATGAAGTCAATTAATAAAGAAAAAAGAGAAAGCAAAATTTGTGATATCATTGGACTTTACGAACGTACTCGCTTCCCCTCATCTTTTACTCGCCTCTTCTCAATCACGGCAAGACCGAGTACCGAAGAGCGCACAGAACCCTTGTGCGATCGATTATCTTTGTGGAGCGGCCGAGGATGCATGTTTGGTCATCTGGCCTTTCTGTACAGGGCTGAGCAGAGATCAAAGTGTCTGCAGAAGGCTGTCAACCACGGACGTCACATATTCAGCCTTGTCGTTCTTGTGCGAGCTTCGCGGAGTACGCCGAGTGTCTTTTGTGCTTTTTACTTTTTACTTTTACTTTTTACTTTTCTTTATTGTGGTGCTACAACAGTGAATATAAACACGCCAGACAGAAATTAAAACATAAGAAACTCTTAAACTCTTGAAATGACAAACAGCAACAAGCAACAAATAAAGTTTTCGGGGGCGGCGTCTACTGTCTTCCGGCCTTCACCCTTTTCCGGGTTTTCTTCCGTCCCTGCTTCTGTCCTTCATCCAGTCCCTTTTCAAGCTGCTCCTCGACTTCCTACTTCTTGGAGAACTTGAGCTCGACAGTGCCGATCAGGTACGCCGCGACGAACAGACCCAGCACGCTCGAGAAGATAATGAGCGGCTTGCGTAGGCTGGCGACCAGCGAGTAGTCGTACGTCACGACGACCTCACGGTCGCGGAACTCGTCGACCAGGTTGCGCGCCTCGATGACGACCGCCGTCCGGCCGACTGTGTCGAGGAAAGTCTTGTATAGAGTTACCTCCGAACTCTCAATCGAACTCGACGGGATAGCGGCGGCGAACTTGACGTTCTCGGCGCCCTCGGGTAGCAGAATCTGTAGGCGGACCTGCTCGTACTCGACGCCCTCCTGCTGCTTGGGACCTTCAAGGAAGGGTACGTTGAGAACGTAGCTACCGCTCTGGGTGAGGCGGCGTAGGAAGGAACCGGCGTCGGCGTTCCAACCAATCGTGAAGGGGAAAGTCCAGCCGCCAAAGACGGGGTAGCGGGGTTTGATTTCGAGCAGAGCCTCGCGCCTGCCGCTGCGGAAGCGAGAAGTCGAAACGTTACCAATCACGTCCGTGTAGTAGGCGTCGGCGCTGCCAGGGCGCAGGGGGAAGCGCATCTCCTTGAGGGCAGGGCTTGCTGGGTTGTAGTACGCCGACTGAGCCCACTTGACGCGGTTAAAGAGCGTTGACAAATTGGCGCCACGGTTGACCAGAGAATACCGCTCCTCAAAGGCAACATTACCGCCCCAGTGGCTGACCTCAATGTCGCGCTCCAGACGCTGCACGTGGTTGACAGGCTTGGTGAACTCAAAGCGCACCTCGACGGGTAGTAGAGCACCGGCCGGCTGTGTGTCAAAGGGACCGTACGTAATCTTGGAGCCCTGCTTCTGGGAGAGGTCCTTGTCTAATTTCGTATAGTCGGGCACGTCAGACGTCGGGAACTTGACCTCCGTCTTCTGCTTAGTCGTCTCGTAAGCCGAAGGGACGTACGCCGAAAAATCGTAGACGAGGTATTGCTTCTCGTCCTGGTTGATGTAGGCGGGGAGCGGGCGGTAGGCGCTGAGCACGTAGTAAGTGATGCCGAGCGTCTGCTGGGCACCGGCGTCGAGAGCCTTGGGTAGGCGGATGCGGAAGTATTGAGTGGCACTGGCCGGATCGGCCTCAACAGCCTCGGCCACAAAGTCGCCGGCCGAGCTGTCCTTGCGGTCCTTTACCTCAAAACCGCCCACGCGGGCAAACTTGTCCGATGGGATAGCAAGGTAGTACTCGTCCTGCGGCGTCTTGGCAATATTCTCCACGAGCACGTTGATCGTCTCCTTGATGTAGTTTTTCTCAGCGGACACGACGTGGACCAGGTTGGCATTCTTGAAGGTAGCCGGCGGCGTGAAGGAAGCGATGGCCGTCGACACGGCCGACGACAGGCCCAGCAGCAGCGCTGCTGATGCGAACTTCATTGCGAATGTGTGAAAGAGGACAGTCGATAGCCGATGGGCGGGGAAAAAAAAGAGTAGAAGACGAGGGAGGATGTTGTCGAGTAAAGTCTGTAACCTGGCTTCTCGGAAGCTCAGGCTGTGAATACCGTAGGGTCGAAAGGGAATGCGAATCGAAGCAGCGCGACTGTAGAGAGGAAAATTACAAAGGAGGGACGAATTGAAAAAGAAGAAAAGGAGAATCACGAAATGAGAGATGCCGACAACGTGGAGAAACGAAGGCTGGGCAAATTGTCGCAAGGAGTGGTTCCTTCCGTTCGTCGCTGGTTCTCCTGTTCCTTCTCTTTCTGCCAGAAAGGCCAGCTCGATTCTCGAAACTCACCACAACACCGTGTTCTTAGCTCCACCTCCAGGGGCGGCTTGCGTAGCACGCCTACGACTTGCAGGAGCTCCCCAATCGAGCGCTGATTGGTCGGCACACGTGAAGTCAAGCCACAGCACGCACGGTCAATAGCCTGACCTGTCTGTGGCTGAAAAGTGGATACAGGATAAGAGATCCCGCCGATAAGAGAGCCCCCCATTCTGAAGTTCTGAACTGACGTTGCTTTTCTTGGCATTTCAATCGATGGTTGTGCCTCCTCAATTCAGTCTTTATGTTATCAGTTCGGACTCTGTCTGAGATAGCTTTGTACCTTATCTGAAACTGAATGCTGCCACAGCAGCTTTTCCTGGCTTTTTTGAGACCCTATATTTGGTAACGAAGTTTCCGTTGAACGAAAACCATCAAGACTGGGTGCCTCCTTCCTGAGCTCCAAAACTCCTAGCGGGGAAAGAGCATGCAGCTAGCGTCAAGTATCTCAACCATTACACTTTGTCTTGGAGCCAAGACACAGCTCGGCCGGCCGCTTTGCGCGCTTGAAGGTGGGTGTTCTTCTTTTTATCTTGTAGTTTTCTTTATAATATTCTTTCCCTCATGAGATGGTCTGACTAAGTTTTCACCTCGAAAGACGATTCGTGCACCGCCTTGTGGACCTCAACGCTTGGGTCGTACCTTCCGTCTCGTGTTTTTAACTTTGTCCCACGCGCAAAGAGTTGTAGACGATCGTTGCTTCCCAATTGACAAAGCTGTGGGGGTCCCTGCAGCCAGACCAAGGCAGGATGGCCTGCCGGTCGCTCTTGCAGCACCTGTTCACAAGACTCTTTATACCCCCAGCGGTCCTAGATCCCAGTAGACTTAATATCTCCTATTCTGGCTTTCTTGCCTCTTTTCCTCCTAACCCCCCTTTTCTGACATTTCTCTCAACTTTCAATTTCATCTCCCATCTTAGACTTCAATATTCGCTCAGCACCACTTGGCACTGATTTCAACATCCTCGAGCAGCAATCCTCTTGCAAAGACCGCATATCGGAGAAATTCTCGCACTTGTTTTACCTGCCCAAGCGCCCCCACCAGAGCCAGCAAAGCACAGCAAAACACAGCAAATAGCGGCCAAAGCAGCAAAACAGCTCTTCTGTTACTGATAGCTTGACTGGCTCGGCCGGCTTTCGCTCGCTCTCCACTTCCCCCAGAAAAGCCGCTGCGACATACATCATAGCAACGGCATTCCTCTACCGAAAGGGTAGAGAAAAGAACAAAAAAAATACGGGGAACAGCTGACCAGAATATCTCTGGCAACTGTCCAATCTACTTCTTCTAAACTTACTTTCTTCTTCCTTCGTTTTTTCTCCTCTGTTTTCTCTTCCTCTCGACACTCGATACATAATCGACCACTAGGTAGCTCCGAATCCGCCACGACTCTCTCCTCATAGATACGGAGTGCTCCCTGTCCATTCGCTTTCACAGTTCCATTTTACAGTCTGTGACGACACCGCCCCGCCTCTTTCGCCTCTTCCTTCTTTTCCTCCACAACACCCTCACATCCCGCTTTCTCGGCCGACGACAGCACCCTTCGAGTTCGAAAAAGCTGCACTTCTGCAGCCTACAGCCCGTCTCCTTTAGCTCCCGCATCCCTCGTCCCGTTCGAAACCGCTCAAAATGGTCGGTCTTGGTCCCAAGGCGCCGCCTCCCCGCAAGGGCACAGGTAAGATATGAGAAGAACGAGAAGAACAGTGGACGGAGATGCATGGGTTACAGGAGGACATACACGATTGAGGAATCGCAACGACGAGACTTCGGTACAGCACAGGGCTGATCCCCCGCAATTATCTGTCCCGGTACATCATTGCACCTTGATTCCCGTGCTGCGAAGTGGCCCCCAGCCTGTGATCTTGGCTCTCAGCCAAGCTCTCGGGGCGGACTTCGTACCGGGCAGCTGTCTATCGTGTCGTTGCTTTTGCTTTTGCCTCTCGTTGCATAGTCTCTCGTCTGTCCCATTGAGCTGTTTCGTCTTGTCTACAGTCCTCGGCTTTCCACGTCCTACCACTTGCACGCGAGCACATGCCCGTTTTGCTCTGAATCGCTTCAACCTACCCCAACCGTCGCGAGCCGCCATATCTGGAGCTCTTTGCCGCCCTGCCTACCACCTGCCCACCACCTGCCCACCACCTCTACAGCTTCCAATCGCGAGGCTATGATTTTTCTAGCTGTTTGGCTGCCCGAATTTCCCTCAAAAAGAAATCCCGCCAACTGCCGTTGCGCTGCTGTTTTTCGGCTTACATCGCGTACCCATCGATGCCCGACGAGCCAGCTGAGCAACTTGGCGCTGCTCCCACCCTGTTTTCACATCTCACTTTTTCTGTCACACACCCCAACATGTAATCCTGCGAGGCGTCCTACCAGAGCTTGACTCTTTCACATGGAAGCTCAACGTGTCAGAAGCCCGAAATGTGACGGGATGGGCCAGCAACGGCCAATGTTGCCCAGGCACTGGCCGCTGCAGCCTGTTCTAGATGACATTTTCACACTTCTTTTCCACCTGCATCGGATTGCCAAGAATGGACACTTTTTCCTTTGTAAGAGGGATGAGAAAGTATGGATTTCTTTGCCATATATGACAAATTTGTCTCATGAATAAGGCTCTCCGCTGTAGCGGCAGGTTTTACTCAGGCTAGCAAGAGGTCGCCCCCTACCCATCCCGTTCCCGACACTAAGGCGTACTTGTATCATCATTTGTTCTGTTTTTATGGACCGTTGATGCTTTGCAAGTGCTGTGCATCAATGGATTCAACAGCTCCCAAGCCGTTAAGCCGTCGAGCTGCTCCGAGCCCTAAGACCCTACTAATGACCTCATCTTGATCTCTGCCCTGAACTCTCCCCTGGTCCTGTTGCTTTTTTTTATCCATCATACATACATTATTTCCTTATCCATACTCATTATTTTCAATACTGTCAACATCCCGCCTTTTTTTCTTGCTACACCTTCACATACATCACCTCCGCACATCACATCAGGCACAATGGCAGCACCAACAAGTAAAAACTCGTCACTTCCCCCAGGCCGCTTCCGGTCTCATGCACCCCGTCTCAGCAGCGATTCAGGAAAGGGCAAGCTGAGGACTGGATAGATACGCGTGATATTGACATTCACTAACACATTATTGAAACAGGCTCCTTCGCGGACATCCCCAAGGATCTCAAGTCAGAGATTGCAAACCTCGAGCGCCTTTTCACTGTCGACCAGAAGAAGCTTAAGGAGATCACCAACCACTTTATCTCTGAGCTTGACAAGGGTCTCAGTGTCAAGGGTGGCAGCATTGTACGTGTCCCATATCGACAGAGCCGCAGTATGCATCTTACACGCGACTGTAACTAACGCATCTGCAGCCCATGAACCCCACATGGGTCATGTCCTTCCCCGATGGCTACGAGACCGGCACCTTCCTCGCGCTCGACATGGGCGGCACCAACCTGCGTGTCTGCGAGATTACCCTGACGGATCAGAAGTCCGAATTCGACATTATCCAGTCCAAGTACCGGATGCCAGAGGAGCTCAAGACGGGTCAGTCCGAAGAGCTCTGGGACTACATTGCCGATTGCGTGCACCAGTTTGTCGAGACGCACCACGAGGACCTCTCCAAGCTCGATAAGCTCCCGCTCGGTTTCACCTTTTCGTACCCGGCGACGCAAAACTACATTGACGAGGGCATTCTGCAGCGGTGGACCAAGGGCTTCGACATTGCTGGTGTTGAGGGCAAGAATGTTGTTCCCATGTTCGAGGCCGCGCTGGCCGCCAAGGGCACGCCCATCAAGCTGGCTGCCCTGATCAACGACACGACGGGTACGCTCATTGCCTCGGCGTACACCGACACCAAGATGAAGATTGGCTGCATCTTCGGTACCGGTTGCAACGCGGCGTACATGGAGAACGCAGGCTCGATCCCCAAGCTGGCGCACATGAATCTGCCGGCGGACATGCCAATGGCCATCAACTGCGAGTGGGGCGCATTCGACAACGAGCACAAGGTGCTGCCGCGGACGCCCTACGACATTATCATTGACAAGGACTCGCCACGCCCGGGTCAGCAGGCCTTTGAGAAAATGATTGCGGGTCTGTACCTGGGCGAGCTGCTGCGGCTGGTGATGGTGGACCTGCACGACAACCACGAGACGCACATCTTTGAGGGCCAGGATATCACCAAGCTCCGCAAGGCATACACGCTGGACTCGTCGTTTTTGTCGGCCATTGAGGACGACCCGTGGGAGAACCTGCAGGAGACGTTTGACCTGTTCAACGACAAGCTGGGCATCGCGCCCACCCAGCCAGAGCTGGCTCTGATCCGCCGTGCGGCCGAGCTGATTGGCACGCGCGCTGCCCGTCTGTCGGCCTGCGGTGTTGCTGCCATCAGCATCAAGAAGGACTACAAGACGTGCCACGTCGGCGCGGACGGCTCCGTGTTCAACAAGTACCCGCACTTCAAGGAGCGGGGCGCACAGGCGCTGCGTGAGATCCTCGACTGGCCCGACAAGACGGACCCCAAGGAGGAGGACCCGATTGAGATCCTGGCTGCCGAGGACGGCAGCGGTGTGGGTGCAGCCTTGATTGCTGCTCTGACGCTGAAGCGCGTGCAGGCCGGCAATCTGGCGGGTATCCTGCACCCCGAGAACTTTGTTTAAGCAACAGAAACTCGAGGAAGCGACGGCAACAAAAGAAAACACAAGACCAAAAAAAAGCATCGAAACTGCATACAGATATATAGCATCAGGGGGTTTTCATGGGCTTTTGAGTTGGACGGCTACAAAAAGACGACTATAAAAACAAGAACCTACAGAGGAAGACAAAGAAATTAGAGCTTATACACTCTTATCTATATCATAGTTATAGTATTACGAATAGCATTTATCCAACAAGACAGTCGAACGTACGTGGTGTCATATTTTGTTTTATTTGGTATCATAGCTCCTTAGCCCATAAACGTGCATACTGGCAGTTTGTAAACTGTTGTTTGTTAGTGATTGTGTTTCTTGACAGGCGAGTAGAGAATGAGGGTGGCTTGGCTTACCGTCAAGTGTCCAGTAGGGCCGCAGGATGCCTTCCCACGCACCTGCACCTGCCTTGTCAAGGCCATCCTGGGCCAACGGCACGTCCACGTCGCTCCACACCACGTCCAGGCCAGCCTCGGACAGGTGCATCTCAACAACGCGCGTGTAGACATCGTAGCACACACGGCGGTCGGCGCCCAGGCCGTTGAAGAAGCCAAAGACACCGTCGTCGTTTAACAGGCCGGGGATGTAGTCGGTAAAGAAACGGCGCAGCTCGCTGTAGTCCTCGCCAAATGTATCAAAGTAAATGGCATCGTACAGCTCGCCCTCGGCCAGCAGCTTGGGGCAGATATCCTGCCAGCGGCCGCGCTGGACCTTGAAGGCGCCCTCCTCGGGTGACGACGCCTCCCAGGCAGCGCCAAACTCGGCCGCATGGTCGTCGCCGGCAGCGGCAGGGTTGCTGCTCGCAGCATCGATGCGGGCCAGAACTTCGGGGTGGGCCTCAATAATGTGGTGGCGGGATGGCTGGCGGGCGGCAATCATGCTGTCGATGATGCCCAGACCAAAGCCAATGTTGAGGACACGCTTGCCCTTGGTAGACTCGTCGTCTGGAGGCCCACCGAGCATGGCGTCGACACTGCGGCGCATGATGCCGGCTTCCCACTCCATCATGACGCCGTTGCCGGCCGAGTCGACGAGCTTGCCGTCGGTGAGTGTGAGGTGGGACTCGAGGTAGGGCGTGTCTTTTGAAATGGCTGGTGCGTCGGCAGCAGGTGCATCTGTGTCTTTTGTGGCCTCCTCCTCCTCAGCCTCAGCCTCGCCCATCTCTTCGTCCTCGTCCTCCTCATCACCATCCGACTCGAGCTCCTCGTAGCCGTCCAGAATGGCAAACAGCATCTCCGCCCGTGCGCCCGCCCGCACCATCTGGTCGTACAGCTCCTTTTGGTTCAGCCGCCAAGCTACACAGCCGGGCGTCTCGTTGTTTGCATCGACGTCGTTCCAGATGGCGCCGCCAAAGAGCAGCCGCTCGACCGTTTTTGTCGCCTTGGCCTCCTTCTCGGCCTGTGTTTCTGCACTCTCCTCCTCATCGACAGGGCCCAATGACCGAATGGCTGCGTGCAGCGGCGTCTCGCCCGTCACTGGATCGCGAATGCTGGCCTTGCCCGGCGCGTCGAGGAGCGGCTTGAGGGCGTCGACGTCGTGGCGCCAGGCAGCGCGCAGGATCGCCTGGACGCCGATAGGGCACCCGGACGAGATGCGAGCGTCGAGAGAGTCGTCTATTTCCGCCATGTCGGTGGTGGCTGCTATTACGGAGGGTATCAATTCGGGATGTCGTACAGCCGTGGAGGGGTGTTGACATCAACTTCAACTTCTCAACTTCTCAACTTTTTTCTTCGCCGCCTTTTTCTGCCGCTCTTGCACTTCGAGACCGCCCCACGTCATTGCTCACCGCCTAAATTTACAGGGTACAACCCACTGGAATGCACTGAAATGCAGGCACGACTTAGATCCCTCCCGCACTCGGTTTCAAGACGCCGTCTAATGCCAATGCCAATCCGTGCCAATCAATGCTCGGAACCAATTGAAGCCTTTTCCTTGGGTCTCTATTTCTCTATTTACTTTCTTTCTTTGTCGGTATTCTCTGCCCTTCCGCCGAGCGTGCCTGAGAGCACTGGCATCGTCAAGGCTTGGCCTGGACGGCCCTGCAAATCAATCTACGGTCGCTCCTTCTGTGTGCGGCCAGACCCTCGGGTTTGTCGACTTGGGAAGGACAGACCTGGTACAGAGTACATACTGAGTACAGAGAAGGAGCAGATCATATGTCACGCTCGTCCTTCGTAACCCGTACACACGACTCGTTCCTTCCCGCAGTTTGTGCCTCAATGCACCGGCTCCTGCCGGCCCAATCACCTTGGGTCCTCTTTCCTCTTTTCTTTTTCCTCTTTCCGGTTTCTATTTTCCCTTTTCTTTTTGCACCTCCTCGGGGTTTCTCACAAATTCACCAACGGCAGCCACGACCGACCTGTCCTCCTGTCACATTCGGCAGCCATGCACACGTGCTCATCTTGCACAGTTCTAGACAGCCGCAGCGGGGTCTGTGGAGAGAAGCCGAATAAAGTGCAGTGCAAAGACAGACAAAGAGAAAGGAAGAAAAGCCATGATGGACCTGCAGCCCATTCTGAGTGGGGCGTCTCGTGAAAAAGAGCCGTGTCGTAGTGCCTTTTTCGTCATGTTTTGTATCGTTTTGTTTTGTTAGTGGCTTCAAAAATGGTTATTCTCACGGCAAGAGCTCCATGCGGCCAGCGTGCACCAAGGTCGATCCTACCGTTTTGGCTGCGTTGTTTGGTCGCCCCGAGTAGCACTGGTGTACCCAAAAGACCCCTGGCTCTTTCCAACAACGTGCACATGCCGGCCGCATTCCTGTCGATTGGCCAATCACATGCCACAACACGCCAACGTGGGCTCCCAAAATCGCGCGCTGCCAGTCGTGCCTGCCACTTTCTTTGCTCGTCCTCTCTCTAAGACCTTCTCAAGGCCAGCCCAGTCTAGAGCGCCTGCTTCGCGCTTGCCTTGTTTAGTGATTTCTGCCCCAGGACGTCACCAGTCAGCGGCCAGACGAGACACAAAGAGCAACGAGCTGGCAGTAACGACCAGTTAGCCCCCACAATTAAATCTCTATCTGCACCTTCCTCGCGATAGCACTGTCCTTCCTAGCATTTCATAGCTCTCCTTGTATCTTTGTCTCACCAAATCGGCTCCCTTCTCCCATCCTTCTTCCAGCCCGCGACAATCCAGGCTGTCACTGTGACCCCATCCCATCATCACCACCACCTCCCCAACCGCCATTTCAACCCCGGCTGCATTCTACTTTGCACCAGCGCGACACCGGCGTCCATTGTAGAAACGGCTGCAGCTCGCACGGATGCACGCAAGTCCCCATTTGGCCTCGCTTTCTCTCTGTTTTCTCTGATCGTCTTCACCTATTTCACCTTTTTTCACCTCTTTTTACGTGATTGCAGCTCCACCGACGTGCCTCGCCAGCCGCCTCGACCTATTATACAGATGCTTTTTTATTGTCTTATTGTTTGACAGTCTCTTATTGCGTCCGTCGCCCATCTCTCGTCCGCGTCCCAGATCCCACAGATCCCATCGTAAAGCGCGGGATTCTCCCCTGTGCTTCTTCCTTCGGAAAAAGGTGAGTCTCGTCAGTTTTGCTTTGTTCTTGCTTTTCTTCTTTTCCTTCTCTCCTCTTTCGTCTCTTTTCTTTTCCCTCATCTCGCACATCCGCTGCATTCTTCATTCGTCGCTGCCTCACAATATTTGCTTCTCCCTCGCCTCTCTTGTCTCAGTTCCCAAATTGCTCGTTTTCCCACGTGGACTATACTCAAGTAGTCGTTCCGTACCCCCAGCACCAGCTTCCTATATACCGATCATCTCTTCCCGATAAAAAAACAAGTGAAAAAGTGACAAGCAGAGAAAAAGACGGACGAGGGAAAAAACTTGTTTGTCAACGAGAAAGGCACTCTCACTTGGTGGTGTACCGAGTGTACTCTGTCGATACTTTCTCTCGTCTTCGGTTGCTTCACCTTGATCTATCAAGTCACTGTCACCCCTTCGCCTCGTTCGATCTTTACGGCACACTATCTTTACTATTCATACTATCCTTGTCCTTTTTGGCCCTCACGGTCCTTTTGATTTCTCCGCCCCTCCTGTATCTCTATCTCCCCGTCTCATAATCCTTACTCCTCCACCATCACCACCACCACCACCACCACCACATATCGTCCACTGCCACTGCTCTCCTGCGTCGGCCTGCGGTCGCCGGCCTGACCTCTCTCCTGCATCATCCCAATGCTAATCATCGAAGACCTCAAGACCAAGAAGAAGACCTGGCACAGAAGCTCGCCGAGCAGCAGCAGCGCTCCGACCATCAAAAGCATCCGCCATCTCAGACGCCAGAGCAGAGACCACCAGTCTAGTGCCTCTCCGTCTCAAGAGGACTCTTCGTCTACTGCCCAAGAAGCTCCCTCCACCGTCTCCGGCACAGCTCACCATACCCCCCGCGGAAAAGGCAGACAGCAGTGGCGCGCGCCCCCTGGCATCGTCGTCATGAAGTTTGGCGACCAGCTGCGCTCCAGCGTCATCCGCGAGTATGAGTGGGCGTACCTAGACTACGACGGCCTCAAGGCCAAGCTGCGTAATGCCAGCGGGCCCGTCATCCCCAATGAGGAGCCTGCCCCGTCAAATGGCAAGAAGTCCTCTAAAAACGGCAAGAAAAAGGATCCGGCTCCCGCGCCCACGACGACAACTAGCCCGCTGCACCCGCGGCGCGAGTGGACCGAGGACGATGAGGCCGACTTTGTCACCGCCCTTGAGAATGAGCTCGAAAAGGTCCACCAGAAGCAGCAGGTCAAGGCCATTGAGATCCAGCGCATGATTGCTGTCAGCGACCGCGAGGTCAACGATGTCGTCAACCGCCTGCGCGAGCGCGGCACCGGCGACGGCCCCAGCGAAGAGGAGTTTATGCTTCTGGAAGAAGACCTGAGCGACATTATTGCCGACGTCCACGATCTCGCCAAGTTTGTCCAGGTCAACTACACTGGCTTCTACAAGATCATCAAGAAGCACGACAAGACCACCGGCTGGCACCTCAAGCCTGTCTTCGACACCCGCCTCAAGGCCAAGCCTTTCTACAAGGAGAACTACGACGCCTCCGTCGTGAAATTGTCCAGGCTCTACGACATTGTCCGCACCCGCGGTAACCCTGTCAAGGGCGACAGTAGTGCCGGTGGTGGCCAGGCCAACTTTGTCCGCCACACCACAAAGTACTGGGTCCACCCGGACAACGTCACCGAGCTCAAGCTCATCATCCTCAAGCACCTGCCCGTGCTCGTCTTCAACGCCAGCAAGGAGTTTGACCAGCAGGACTCGGCCATCACCTCAATCTACTACGACAACCCGGAGAAGTGGGATCTGTACGAGGGCCGTCTGAAGAAGACGGAGGGTGCCGAGGCCATCCGTCTGCGTTGGTACGGCGGCATGCGCAGCGAGACCATTTTCGTGGAGCGCAAGACCCATCGTGAGGACTGGACCGGCGAAAAGTCCGTCAAGGCCCGTTTCTCCATCAAGGAGAAGAACGTCAACGCCTATCTGCGCGGTGAGCTGCTGCCCACGGCCATCTTCGAGAAGGCGCGCAAGGAGGGCAAAAAGTCCAAGAAGGCCATTGCCGAGGATGAGCGCCTGGCAGCCGAGGTCCAGTACTCTGTCCTCAAGAAGGGCTACGTTCCCGTGTGTCGCTCGTTTTATAACCGTACCGCTTTCCAGCTGCCCGGCGACGCCCGCGTGCGTATCTCTCTGGATACCGAGCTGACCATGGTCCGCGAGGATAACCTGGATGGCAAGCGTCGCAGCGGCGACAACTGGCGCCGTATGGACATTGGCATCGACTACCCCTTCTCGCAGCTGCCGCCTGCCGATATTGAGCGCTTCCCCTATGCTGTGCTCGAGGTCAAGCTGCAGACACAGATGGGCCAGGAGCCGCCAGAGTGGGTGCGCCAGCTCATTTCCAGCCACCTCGTCGAGGCCGTGCCCAAGTTCTCCAAGTTCATCCACGGCACTGCCACTCTCTTCCCCGACCGCATCAACCTGCTCCCCTTCTGGCTGCCGCAGATGGATGTCGACATCCGCAAGCCGCGCTCGCACGATTTCGGTATCCGCCGCTCCACCCACTCTGGCACGACCGCCACATCCGAATCCGAAGACGAGGACGATTTCGACTCGGACGACGAAGAGGGTGGTATCGACAGCAATGCCCTCGTCCAGCAGACCCGCAGCCGCCAGACGTTTGGCGGTCCCGTGTCGGGCGAGCCCAGCTCTTCGACTGCTGCGGCTATTGCTGCACGCCTGCCACAGCACGGCATGGCCACTCACACGGGCGGCCTGCGCGACACCGAAGACCAGACTGCTGACGGCCTCAACGACCCATACCCTGTCTACGACTCGGACGATGAAGACGGCGAGGAGGACAGTGAGCGGACACGTCTGGAAGAGGCGCGCCGCATTGGTGGCTGGACATACTACTCGACGCTGCTGGGCGCCTACACCAAGGCAGCCCGCCGTGGTGCCATCAATGTCGCCCAGGCACTCGTGCCGCACCCCCGCGGCTCTGAGATCCCCGAGAACGAGCGCCAGCGTGTGCTGTTTGGTGGCCGCGACGCCATCCAGACCAAGCAGTTCCGCGCGCCCAAGGGCAAGAAGATTTACGTGCCTGTGCGTGTCGAGCCCAAGGTCTACTTTGCCGCCGAGCGCACGTTCCTGGGCTGGCTCGAGTACTCGATTTATATCAGCACAATCGCCGCGACGCTGCTCAACTTTGGCTCCAAGCCGTCGAGCATCTCGTTTGTCGTCGCCAGCATCTTTACGCTGTTGGCCGTGCTAAGCTTGGCCTACTCGGTCGGCATCTACTGTTACCGCAGCAAGGCTATTCGGACACGGCGCGCGTCTGCACAGTTCTACGACCGCTATGGCCCTTCCGTATTGTGCGGCGCTCTGGTCGTGGCCATTGCGCTCAACTTTGCCTTTGAGGGCCGGTCGCGAGATCTGTGGTAGATTTACGTTCGCTGGGCTGGTGGCAAGTTGAAAAATATAGTTTAGCGAGAGGAGCTGTGTATAATCGCTGTAATTTTTGGTTACTTTCCTTTTGTTCACCCTTTTCCTTTTTCCCTTTTCGTCTCATTTGTTTCTTGGTTTGCTTCATACTACACATTCTGCGATTCTGCGTTGCTTCTGTCTTCATCTGCATAGATAGGCTGCCACCTATTCTTTTTACTGCTTCTCTGTCTACTTTCTTTTTGGTTACATATCCGAGCTGGCAGGCTTGATCTTTATAGAAACAAAAACACGATACATATTTGGATATCACTATTGGAAGTCACCTTTGGGCACTGATCTTGTTGACAAATGATTGAAATACGACGTATACATAAACATGATGCCGGAACTCTTTGGATCCCTTCTTACCGTCTTGCCCGTCTTGCTTTATATTAAAAGTTGGAAAAAACACTGATAGCCATAAACACCCCTCTGTCCCTTACCTTAAATGACATGAATACCAAGACAGACAAAACATTGACAAAACAAAAACATGACAGATGCACATTACATGAGACGCATGAGCAGAAATACAAAACCCCATTACCCTTTTCTATCCTCGCCTCGCTCGACCAACTCAGGCAACACCTGTCGACCGGCGCACCGTCCGCCGTGCACCCTCGCCCGTCACGGTAATGGAGCCGTCCATCTCAAGGCCGCGCAGACACTCAGCCATGTCGGCCGACTCAATCGCGACACTTGCACCCTCGGCCATCCGCCGCGCCACCTCCGAGTAGCGCATGCTCGTCTGGCCGCCCGTCAGCGCCTCGTCGAGCATACGCAGCACAGCCGTGCGCAAGTCGGCCTTGCGCTTGCGCTCGGCGGCACTGGTGCCTTCGGTCAGCAGGGACATGTCGATGCGGCCCTGGGAGTCGGTGGCGGCCGTCTTGAGGGCGGACTGGATCAGCCGATAGGCCTCGCGGACGTCGTTGCCCGTCACTTCGGTGGAGAGACGCATCTTGGCGTGGGCTTCGGCAAGACGGATCATGGACTCGAGCTGACGCGTGGTGGCCGTAATACGTTTCTCGGCGGCACGGACGTCCTGGCCCAGCTTGCGCATCTCGACATAGGCCTCGACCAGCGCTTTACCGGCCTCGGTCGACAGCACAGGGTGCACGTTGGCGCGGGCATAGGAGATGTACGAGGTCAAGAACTCGACAGGCAGAATCTCGTTGGCCGAGCGGGCCGACTGGGGCTTGTCCTCAAGGTACATGGACAGCAGATGCTTGGCCATGCGACGGTCCGTCTTCTCGTCGGCACGATCCAGGATCAGGTACACGAGATCGAAACGCGACAGCAGTGTCGGGGGCAGATCAATGTTCTGCGGGACGGGCAGGTCTGGGTTGTAGCGACTGCCAATGGGGTTGGCCGAGGCCAGAATGCTTGTGCGGGCATTGAGGGTGGTGATGATACCGGCCTTGGCGACGGAAACCGTCTGCTGCTCCATGACTTCGTGCAGCACCGAGCGCGTGCCCTCGCTCATCTTGTCGAACTCGTCGATACAGCAGACACCGCCGTCAGACAGAACTAGGGCACCTGACTCGAGCACCAGCTGGCGGGTTTCGGGGTCACGCGCGACGTAGGCCGTCAGACCGACAGCGGACGAACCCTTGCCGCTGGTGTAGACACCACGGGGCGCAATCTTGTGGATGTAGCCCAGCATCTGCGACTTGGCCGTGGAGGGGTCACCGCACAGCAGGACGTTGATGTCGCCACGGTAGCGGGGGCTGCCGCCCTTCTTGAAGGACTTGTTGGTGCCGCCAAAGAGCTGCAGCAGGATGCCCTTCTTGACGTCGTCCATCTCGTAGATCGAGGGGGCGAGCGACCGAGACAACAAGTCGTAGACATCGGCACGCGCACCGGTCGCCTTGATCTTTGCCTCCTCTTCAGGCGTAAACGACCGGGTCTCCTCCATCTGGTTGCCGCCCACGCCACCGCTGGTCTCGTTCTGCTCGGCCAGGATGGCCGCCTCGACATCGTCGTCGTCGAGCTCGAGCGTCGAGGGGTCAATGCCCAGACGCTTGGCGTCAACCTTTTGGATGTGCAGCACGTCAACGTACGTCTTGTGGACACTATTGATGGTGCGCTGGCGTGGGTTGACGCGGACAGGGCTGACACGGAAGATGCCCGTAATCAGGACACGGTCGCCAGCCTTGCAGAAGTCGACGAGCTCGTTGTAGACACAGACCGAGACAGAGTGAGGCGTCTGGCCAGCAGGGACAGCGTCGGGCGTTTCCTGCAGCTTGATGACCTGCTTGTCCTCAAAGATGCAGCGGTTGTGGACAATCTGCATGGAGTTTTTGGTGCCACAGCTGGGGCGCGGGCACTCGGTGGGCTCGCGGATCTTTCCGCGGTCGAGGCTGACAGTGACAGAGTGGTTGCAGGCCTGGCACTTGAAGAAGGCGTCCTTCATGTCGGGGATGACGGGTGTCGTGCGGATAACGAGACCCTTGATGGAGATGAGACGGTCCATGTCGGACGGGTTCAGCTCGCGCAGGTTCGTCGACTTGTCGAGGCCAAAGGGCCGCACAATATAGACGGTCTTGTTCACATCGTCTTCCAGAGTCTGGGCAGCCTGGGTGGCGGCAAGGGCCTGCTGCTGAGAGGCACGGGGTGTGGCAGGCGGCTCTTCGCTGCGCTCGGAGCTGGGGAAGTTGAGATCAGAGCTCTGGCTGACACTCTGGGCGCGGCCGTTGTTGCCGCCGGCGCTGCTCTGCGACATGGCAGCAGCTGCAGCCTTTTGGCGGTTGGCCTCGGCGTGGGCAAGCTCGGACATGAGATCGTGCACAGACTGATCCATAATGGGCACAATCTCCTGCGGGTAGGCCTGGGCCTGGTACCACAGCTTGTTGGTGCGCGGGTAGGCCTTGAGGTCGCGCACGTCAACATAGAGGCGCGAGGAGCCGAGCAGCAGCATGTTCTGCATGGTCTCGTAGTAGGGCTTCGACTCGGCGTCGGGCAGGCCCTCGGTCTCGGCCTCGGTCATGCCGTCGAGCCACATGCGGTACTTCTTGGTGAAGTTGCGCAGGAAATCCTTAAAGGAAGCAAACGTGTCGTCAATGGAGACCGTCGTACCCCAAATCAGGCTCTGGCTCAGGCCACCGAGCGCCTGGGCCTCGGACGTGTCTGGGTTGTTGTTGGCGAAGGAGCCCGTCTCGGAGCCGGGGGTCATACCCTCGCTGAGAACGTGGCCGCTGTCGTCGAGCATGATGCGGCGAGGGGGCGCGCGCGGCGTACGCAGAGCGTCCGAGTTGATATCGCCACGGCGCGAGCGGCCAGGGCCGACGGAGCCTGAGCGCTGGTCGACAAAGAGGTTGCTGCTCTCGCTGCGCAGGTCGGACTGGAAGCCAAGGTGAAGGTGGTGGCCGGGACTGGAGCTAGGTTCGTAGCGGATAGGGGAGGATTCTGTGGGCGTTAGTGTGTGTTCAAAAAAGATACTCTGCGGTGTTTGCCTGCCTGCTTCGCATCTAAAAACTTACCTCCCAGCATACGGCTGGCGCGCGGTGTGCGGTCACCAGCCGACACGCTCTGCGTCTCGTGTGCCAGCGGCGAGCTCGGTGCCAGGCCACGCATCGGGTGGTCTTGCGTGCTCTGCGAGTCACTCATCTGGCGCAGCGGCGACGAAGCACCGCCCATGTTGACGTCGGCCGCCGGAGACGACTCGTAGAGCATGGGGCTGGACTGCAGCTGGGACGACGGCGCCCGCTGGCCACGGGGCGTGCCTGTGGTGCCTGTGGTGCCTGCGGTGCCATTGGCAGGACCAGGAGTAGGAGTTGCTGCTGCTCCTGAAGCCGCTGGACTGCTGCGCGCCTGCGAGTTGCGTGTGTTGCGGGTGTTGGGCGTGCCCGCCTGGGAGCTCCGCGTAGTGCGGCGGCCCGCCGGGGAGGACATGATGTGAGTGTGTGTGTTTGTGGTTGTGGGTGTGAGGGGTGTGGTGGTGGTTGCGTCGTCTGTTGGGAGATCAAAGCAAACGAGAAAAGGTTTGTTGATGTTTGGGTATCGTGAGTGGATGAGAGTGAAAACGGAAAGGGGAAAGAAGAGGAATGTACAGCGGAAAGAACAGAAATTGGGGAAAGAGCAAAGAGGGTTAACTGCGCAGGGAAGGAGGGATGCAGGTTAAAGTGTCTCGCAAAAAAAGAGGAAGGCGCGGCCCACCACGACTGCATGATGGGCTGGGAAATGGCAAGCAAAAACGCGAGTTTAATTGAGACGCGTCAAAAGGGGGGTCGAGGGGGCTTTGACGCGTCAATGCGCGTAAAGTGGTTTTCGAGTCCAGCCAATGGTAGGACTGTATGGGACCCACTTTTGGTCAAGGCGTGAAACGAGAGACACGACAAGGTCCGTCATCTCACCATTTACGGAGTACTGTCAGAACTTATGCCTTTCAAAGTGTCAAGGACCTTTTCATAGAAAGATTGACCTTTTGTCAGGTTGATTTTCTCACCAGCTGTGATTCTAGCTCAGATAATCGACTGTTTTGAAGCCAGCACTTGGCGACTCAAGGGATGTAAACAACACTCATTTATGGTCATGTTGTTTTTATTCAAATATTCAAATACTATTCGAAATACTCCCACCAGATCATCAATGAAAATGCATCCGTGTAAATACACAGAATGTGTTGTGTTGTGAGTCGTAATGTCTGGATGTTCTCACTCAACTCAACCTCAACAGTCAGGCTGCCCCCACTTCGTGCTTACCTAATTTCTCCAACTCCGGCCAGCAGCTCCCAATTGTTTTTCCGGCGCGGCGGGCACCGCTGGCGCCTTCCCACCTTGGGCCCTGCCACCACCTTCCACCTTCCACATGCATAGCTGTCAATTCGGGGGCCCCTTTCATTGAACGACCGTCCATCGACCTCAACCACAACAAACACCAACGCATCCAACCATTAACCCTCCCACCACCCCTCTCTCTTCCACACAAAATGGCGCCCGGACTGTCGCTCTACTCGGTCAAGGCCGTCATGATCCTGGCCGACGACGGCTCCCGCGTCTTTGCCAAGTACTACACACCGCCCCACCAGGCCGCAACAGGCGCGCCCGGCTCGACGACAAACCCCTTTGCGGACGTCAAGGCGCAAAAGACCTTTGAGAAGGGCCTGCTCGAGAAGACGGCCAAGCAGAACTCGGACATTCTGCTCTACGACAACCACATTGTGCTCTACAAGGCCGAGTCGGACGTGACCATGTATGTTGTGGGCAGCCCCGACGAGAACGAGGTGCTGCTCTACAATGTGGTTCTGACGATCCGCGACTCGCTGCATCTGCTGCTCAAGCAGTCCATCGACAAGCGCACGCTGGTCGAGTGCTACGACATCCTGGCGCTGGCCATGGACGAGATTATTGACGACGGCGTGATCCTCGAGACCGACCCCAGCATTGTCGTCACGCGCGTTAGCAAGGCGCCCACCACCGATGTCAACATTGGCCGCATCGACCCCTTTAGCGAGCAGGGCGTCAACCAGCTGGCGCAAATGGGCCGCAACAAGCTCTCCGACTGGCTGCGGCAGGGTCTGTAAGCGGGGGGGTGGTCGAATGCAGAGAGGGAAGATACCCTTCTCTCCGGACAGCTCTTCCTGGGTTTATTTTAATTTTGTTTTACGTCAATCACGTCGATTACGTCAGTCACGTCGTTTTCCTTTACTTTTGTCTATTTGTTGCACAACCGCACGGGAGTTCTTTTGTTTCAGGGATAATATAAAAGGGCAGAAAAAGAACAAGGTCGCTTTTTAGTATTTTAGTTTCCAGGGCCCCATCCGCCGGCCTTTGTCTAAATGTCTAATAAAAGAAATAACGCTATGAAAAAGACCATCTGTCTTGTGTATCATCCGACTATATATTGTCTACCGCACCTCCGAAGCTGCCTTGCGCAGACGGTTCATGACGGCCGCTGCCATATCATCACCCCGATCATCAATGCCCTCAATCAGAATGACATCGGCTCCACGAGCATCCAGGTCGCGCAGAGCTGAGAAGAGGCCATGTGCGATGCTCGACAGGTCACGGCCGAGATCGAGCTCAAGAATTGCAACACCACAAGGCAGAGTGTACTCCTCCAAATGGTAAGTCACTGTGCCGTCGCCATTGCTCTCTGCGGTTGTGACCTTGCTCTTGCTGTTCGCCGTGCTCGCCGTCTGCTTCTCTAGGCCTTCCAAAGCTGGCCACGTGCTCGTGCGGACCACACCGACAGTGGCTGCTTGTTCTCCAGCGCGCTCAATATCCGCCACGAGCTCAGCCTGCGACCGAGCTGCCCCAGCTGTCCGCCAGCCCTCGTACAGCACAACCCGCGCCTTGGGACTGTAGTGCTTGTACTTCATGCCCGGTGCGCGCGGCTTCAGCTCTGCGTCTTCCTTTGTCTTTTGCTGTGCGCCCTTGGCACTGTTTCCTCCATGGGCCACATCGTGGTATGCCCGCTCGACACGCTCCCACCCAGGAACGGTCCGCAGCTCTGCCAGGCTAATACCGCCCGGCCGCAGAATCACGGGCGGGTCGCAAAGACCATCAACGACTGTGCTCTCGACGCCCACACCACATGCGCCACCGTCCAGCACCACCTCGATGCGTCCGTTCAGGTCGTCCACCACGTGCTGTGCTGTCGTAGGCGAGGGCCGTGTCGAAGCATTCGCCGAGGGACCAGCGAGCGGTGCATCGGCCAGGCGGATCAGTGTGCGCGTCAAGGGCGAGGCCGGCAGTCGAGCGCCAAACGTCGGCAGACCGGCCGTCACTTCTGGTGCGAGTGTCCACTTGGGTGCATCACTCGAACTCGAGGCAGGCATGGGCAACAGAATCGTCAGCGGACCCGGCCAAAACTTCTCAACCAGCGGACGGTAGATCGCAGGCAGGTCGTTGCCACTCTCCGGACTTCCCAAAAGACCCCGCAGCATATCCAGGTCGCACACGTGCACAATCAGCGGGTTGTCCGACGGCCGGCCCTTGACGGCGAAGATGCCGCGGACAGCACCAGTGCGTGTCGCATCAGCGCCCAGTCCATAGACCGTCTCCGTAGGAAAGCCGACAGGGATATCCGTGTTGCGAATGTGATCTGCTGCGGTGACAAGAGCTTCGAGTCCAGGCGCAGACTCGGGGGCGTCCCAGTGGTCGAGGACGGACTGTGGTGAAGACGTAGAGGAGGTCGTAGGAAGAGGCCGAAACCGGCCCAGCGAGTCTGGGTCCGGCACGGGGAGGATGCGTGTCGTGTACATTGTGGATGTCGGGGGAGGGTATAAAGAGTGTTTGAAGGGCTCACGAAATAAAGGAGACGAGGCGAAAAAGAAGTTGCGCCTGAATTGGCAAGTGGGGCGCAAAAGTGAGGAAGGCGCTGTGTTTGCGAAACACAGGAAAGGGCGATGCGCAACGAGTGAGGTCAACGATGAAGGCGCCCGAAAGGGAAGGAACGAAGGAGCCCGGCGCGGCGCCGTCCAGCGGGCAGGCAGAGGAATAGGTGAGAGCGCCGTCCTGAGTGATGTGCAAAGGTGCGTATATGCAGTGAGAGTCGTAAGCTGTTCGTATACCAAGAAGAAAAGTTTGTGGTTTGAGTTGGTGGTGAGAATTTCTTTTCGTTTGTTTGCGACCGGGCTTATTCACAAACTTTTTCTGGGTCCAGCCTTGGGCCAAAAAAAAAAAAAAAGGAAAGAGAGAGTCATTCAGCGTCATAAGGCCGCCCGCCACTAGCCAGCCTTGCGCTTTCCCCGCGCCGATGTAAATGGGCAGCAGGCGGAAGGAGCGGACGGCAGAAAGGAAATAAATATAGAGAAAATAAAACAAAAACACATCCAATTATTTCTTGCTTGAAATCTTCTTCATTATTTTGGTGTCTCATGGATGCATCCCAAAGTCGACTATGTAAAAATGTAAGATGTGTAAAAGCAAGAGAAAATGTATGAGAAAAAACAAAAACTACCCAAAGTGAATCACGCTTAACTGAATATATATCGGAGAACAGAGAGAAAAGAGAAAAAGAAAAAAGAAAAAGAAAAGAGAAAAGATATCACTTCAAAGTGTGAATCTGCACTAAGACGACGCACAAAGCCTCACCAATCACTCGTCAATCTGCGCCTCTTGCCGCACACCGCCGACACCGCCGACACCGACACCCGCCCGACGTACGGGCAGACTCGTCACGTACGTGTTGGTAAAGCTCAAATGCTGCTTAAAGCTGTCCAACAGCCGCTTCATTTCGTCGCGCACCTCTTCGCGCGAGCCGAGACCCTGCATGACATGCGGTGAGGGCGGGCCAGGCAGCGGTGGGAGCGAGAACGTGTCGTCAAACATGTGCACGCCGTCGTCAAAGGCTTCTCTGTGATCTCTGTGATCTCTGTGGCTGCTGCCGTTGACATCATTGTCCGTCTCGTTGCCGCTGACGTACTCTTCGGCATCGACAAACTCGTTGTCGCCGTAGCCGTCGCTGATGCTGGAACTGTCGCCGCCGCCGTTTTGGGCATAGCCGTTGACACTCAAGTTGGCAACACTGCCATTGTGGCTGTGGGTATTGCTGTTGTCGTCGGTGCTGTAGGCCATGCCGACCTGAGGCCCCGGGCCCGAGCCAGAGGACCCATTCGAGCGGTCCATCCGCTGGCCAAACGATCCGCCACGATCGCGTCCACGGCCGCCACGACCACCGCCTCTACCATTGAAGCCACCACGGCCGCCACGGAAGCCTCCTTTGAACGAGCCCCCCATCTGCTGCTGCTGCTGCTGCTGTTGTTGTTGCAGTTGCTGCTGCTGCTGCTGCTGCTGGTGGTCGTCAGGGTTATACCGCGGGTCCAAGTACTCGTCGCCCGTGTAGACGCCTGTTGTGTTGAGGTAGCTCTCAATGGCCCTCCGTTGGCGGCGGTCAGCCTCGTCGTCAGGGTTACCCATACCGACACTGCCACCGCTGCCTCCGTGCACGCCGTTAATGTGGAAGCTCGGTGGTTGGGCAAAGCCTGGGCCGAGACCCAGACCAGTAGCCGTGTTTTGCTGCTGCTGCATTGGACCGCCATTGGATAGAGAGGCAGCAACCATGTGTGCAAACTCCGAGTCGTCCGAGACGTAAATCGACGGTTCGCGGGTCGTCGAGCTGATTGGCTGGTAGAGTGACGAGTGCCGCTCGAGGTCAAAGGGGTTGGCCATGCCCATGTCGGAGCCCGTCATCGACACAGCATCCGAGTTGGCCGTCGACGGCCGTGTCATCTCGGGCATCGGGTCCGGCAAACTCTCGTCCAGGTCAATCAGGCTGCTCACCGACATGCGGTTATTGCTGTTGCCCTGCAGCGGCGGCACCATCAGATCATAACCCTGCGAGGGCGTCTCATAACCTTGCGAGGGCAGGCCGACAGGGTCCGTGTGCTGGTGCACGAGCACGGCTGGCCGGCCCATACTGATGCTGTTGCTGTTGCTATTGTTGTTGTTGTTGTTGTTGTTGTTGCGGCTGCCAGCACGGCTGCCAGCACGGCTACCGGCCGGCGGTGTGCCCATAGCACTTCGTGTATCGCCCTCGTTGAATGGGAATCGGGACATCTCCGGGTTGGCAGAGGCTGGCGGCGGCATCGTCGGGAACTTCCACTCTTGTGTGCGCCGGTTGTTCGGCAAGTCGGCCGGGTCGCTCAGTGGCGGACGATTGTAGTCCGAATCGTCGATGCTGTTGTTGTTGCTGCTCGTCGCAGCACCGCCGCCAAAGCTAAAGTTGTAGTCCATAGACACACGGGGCGCGGCACTCGGTCCGGCGCGGATGGTCTCCATATCGGCAAACTGCGACGGCTCGCCTTCGCCACCAAGGTCGATTTGCGATGCGTCCAGGTCAATCAGCGACTCGCGCAGTGTCGAGTGTAACGAGTCGTCGCGTAGCGGGAGGTCAGATGTTGCTGTGGCGCTGGCTGTCGGTGGTGGTGGTGGGGCGCCATAGTATTCACGGGAGTTGTCTTCGTAGTTTGTAATCGAGTCCGGGTCAAACACCTTTTCGAGGGGCACCTTGACAACGGGTAGGTTTGGTGGCGGCTGCCGGCGCCGACCGCGGCCGCCGTTCAACCTTGATGGTCTTGGCGTTGCGCCGTCTGCAAAGCTGCCACCACCGCTGCTTCCGCCGTCGTTACCGCCGAAGCCGCCAAAGCCGCCAAAGCCATCAGAACCATTAAATCCGCTGTCGCCGCCGTTGCCGCCGCCAAGTTCACCGGGCCCACGGACCGTGTCGTAGTCGACCTGTGTACCATAGACGTCGTACACGGCCTGCGAGTCCGGGTTATCCAGGACGCTGCGGTCAAAGTCGAGCGTTGTGCTGAAGTTCCACTCGTCGCTAGCCAGTGCTGTCGATGCGAGGCTATCTATGGAGGGGCCCTGTGCACCACCAGGAGCAAACAGCGACTTGCGCGTGCCGCCCTGTGACTCCCACATCTTGTAGCCCTTGACCAGCATGGCCAGCGTGTCGGTCGGGTACATGCCGGAGGTGCCGAAGATGTATGGGTGCCGCTGGACCTGCTCAATGGGTGGGCGCTGGGTCGGGTCGTCGGCCAAACAGAATGCCACGAGGTCTTTTAGTTGGTGTGAGTACTTGTCGCCCTCGAGACGCGGTGTGTGCGTCTTGAGGTAGTTGCCGAGCTGGTGGTATGTGACGCCCGCGACGACGTTGGGCGGCAGACCGGACGCAATCTCAAAGACCATGGACCCAAACGCCCAAATATCAACCTCGGTACCGTAGGATGTGGACTGGTCAAACATCTCGGGCGCCATCCAATGCGGCGTACCAATAACGGTCGACCGCTTGTCAAACTTGGTCTCGATCACACCGGCAACACCGAAATCGCACAGCTGCACGCCGCCGGCCTCGGTGACTAGCACGTTGGCGCACTTGATGTCACGGTGGATGATGCCCTGGCGGTGCACCCAGTACATGGCCTCGGCGACCTCTCGCAGGATGGGGATAATCCACTTCTCCTGCAGACCACCTGGTGCTGTTGGCCGCATTAGCGTGGCCACACTGCCGCCGGCACAGTACTCGGTGATCATCCACATGGCCTGGGCGACGGGGAGGGCATCCAGGAAATAGTTGACATTCTTGGCGCCGCCGTCGCGCAGCAGCTTGAGGGCGCTGATTTCTTTGAGGAACTCGCTGTAAGTGTCGGCGCGTTTTGGGTCAAGCGTGTCGGACTCTTCAATGTCAATAATCTTGACCGCCACGAGCTGCGACGTCTTGAGGTCCTTGGCCTTGTACACGCGGCCGTAGCTGCCCTTGCCGATGAGCTCCTGCAGCAAGTAGGGCGGCACTTCTTTGCCGGCCTTTGTGCATTCGTCGGTGACGACCTCCTGCATCTTGGCGGCATCGTCGTAGGCCTTTTGCCGCGTGGCCGAGTAGTCGGCGCCGCGGACCTGAAGTGTGGCCATGGCGGGTGTGTTGTATGTGAAGGGTGTGTGAAATAAAAGAGTAGGTGGTATGGAAAGTGCTGAGGGTATACTCCGTAGACGAGGCTCGACTCGACTCGACTCGACTCGGTTTGGCTTAACTCGGTCTCAGCCTTGCGGGCTTGCTGCGTTTCACAGCTGGCCCGTCGGGGAAACGAAGTCGCTCCTCTGCTTCTTCAGACGAAGAAAAAGAGAGCTCACGTCACCGCCGTCAATGCTGCGAAGGTGCAACATATGTTCAGGGGGAGTGAAAGAAAAGAAGTTGAGAAGTTGGAGAGAAGAAGGGAAATCGTCGCGAGGTTGGGGAAAGATGACGGGTGGTGGAGAATGGCCAAGAGAATCGGATAAGAAGGGCGGATGAAGTGAAACGGATGGATGAGAGGCAGTCGGTGAAAGGGACGGCAGACGAGAAGGGGATGAGAAAAGAAGAGAGGAGAGACATCCAGGAGAGAATGCAGTCAAAAGTTAAGCTGCCTCCGACATCGTCACTTTGGCTTTGTGGCGACAACTGCTTTTGCTGCTTTTCTTTTGCTCCTTTTCGCTGCTGCCGTTGCCGTTGCACAAGAAAATGGGAGATCTCGAAACCCTTGGGCGTTGCTCTTCTGACGGGGGAGCAAAAGGGCAAATGGTTGGACGTTGTCAGGTCGTGTTGTGAGAGGTTGAAGAGAGGCAGAAAACTGGGGCTCCGCTTGTTTCTCTCGTTTCTGCTGTCTCTTTCCCGTCCGTGTCTCTTGTTCGCCCCTGAAAAGCTAAAAAAGGGAGGAGGCAAGGTAGTCACGTGGCGCTGTTTCAGAACAGCGGCCTTAGCTCGCCAACAGGCGCAGTTCTAGGCCCTGAGAGCCGTTGCAGCGTTGCAGTAGGAAGCTACGCTAAGAAAAGTGAGGAAGGGGCAGTCAGCGCTGCTGTCGCTGTACTTAGTCGGAGAGGCAAGCGCCAACAACACTCGTGGGTTGCTCTTTCAACATCACGACTTTGTTATGCCTCTTGCCATTGTCTCTTTTCTTCTCCTTTACTAAATTGTTTTGTCACGTGATCTGCTGCCGCTGGATCTATTGCAATCACAATAACGGGCAGTAAGAAGAAAAGTAGAAATCAATCATTCGCTAGAGTTCATATAGCATTTTATACATCAACACATTCAGACAGAACATCTCATGTTTGCAAAGTATCTATTTTTGTCTGGCAGGAAATAGAGAGAAAGAAGAAGCAGCGCAAACAGTATATATGTAGAACAAAGGCAAAGACGTCCACCATTTTTATAACAATAAAAAACAAAGCCTGCCACCCATCCGCGTTCCTTTTAATACCGTACCATTGCGGGATATACCGTTCCCAGACCGAGCCACCTGGGGATGTAACAAGAGAGAAAAGAGGCGTAAAAGAAAAACGTAGAACAAAGTGAAAGAATAAGAATACATGAAGAGAAGTGAAGAAGAAGAAATATAAACTTGGGGGATCAATGAGGTAGACAACAAAGTTGGAGGGAAACATACAACAACAACAACAACAACACTCCGCTTGGACTTGTGCAGTACACTCATAAGATGGCTCCCCTTGAACTGCTCAGCTACCACGGAACAGGAACTGCAGATCCTCGGGTGTCAGCGACTCCATGGCCGCATCGTCCGAGTTGATCGTCGAGTTGATCATGCGCGTCTTCTTCTCCTGCAAAAGAACCATGCGGCTCTCGACAGAGTCCTCGATACACAGGCGGGTCACGACACAAGGGCGGGTCTGGCCGATACGATGGCAGCGATCGGCCGACTGCCACTCTGCAGCCGGGTTCCACCAGGGGTCGACGATGAAGACACGCGAGGCTTCCGTCAGGTTGAGAGCAACGCCACCGGCCTTGAGGGACACGAGGAAACACTCGACGTCGACATTGCTCTTGAAGTACTCAATCGAGGCCTGGCGCTGGGCAGGCGTCATGCTGCCGTCGAGCATCACGGTTGTGATACCAGCACGGCGCAGACGCCACTCAATCAGCTGCAGCATGGTGGTGAACTGCGAGAAGATGATGGACTTGTGCGAAGCCTTCTCGGAGCGCAGACGGTACAAGTTGTAGACGAGCAGCTCAATCTTGGACGACGAAGTCCAGTTTGACATGCGGATACGATTGATAATCGACGACTTCTTGACCTGGACCTCGTCTTGCTCAATTTCGGGCTGCTCCAAGTCGATGGCAAGCGGGATGTGGCAGCGCGGGCAGTCGGGCTGCTCCGTGGCCGCCAGATAGCTGCGCGCACACTCACGGCAGAAATCATGGCGACACCGGGAGTTGATGGCCTCTTCGGCAGGCTCGTCGCAGATACAGCAAATCATAACGTTCTGGCTGCCCTCGCTGTTCTTTTTGAGGATCAGGTCGGGGTGGTCGGCGACTTGTCGCATCTGCATAATCAGACCGAAAATGTTGGCATAATTGTTGAGCATCACACCGTTCTCAACATACGTCGTGAACTTGCGCTCCGAGTTGGTCATGATACTGTTGGCAAAATCCGTCTCAATGTCGCTGAAGAACTGCCGGTCGACGACGATACGCTTAACAGGCAGCTCCATGGAGTTGGTGTGGTCCTTCTTGAGACGGCGGAGCATGATGCGGTCGGTCAGCAGGCGCAGCTTCTTGAAGGCGTCCTTGCCCGGTCCAAAGTTGCCGAACCGCTGAATCGGGTTCAGCAGCTCCTGGTTAAAGACCGACAGATGGCGCATGCCTCTGTGCTTGCAGTGGGTGCAGTAGTTCTCGTCGTCGACAGCCCACTCCATCTTGGAGCAGTCGCAGTCGCGGCACAGGTAGTTGGAGAACGGCTCGATCTGGAGGAAGCGCAGCAGAGAGAAGAACTCTCCGATACGGTTTTGCAGCGGAGTGCCAGAGAGACACCAGCGGTAGTCGGCTTGGAGAGTGAAGCATGCCTTGGCAGTCATGGTGCTGCGGGTCTTGATGCAATGCGCTTCATCAAGAATGACACGGTGGAAATGAGTTCCGTGAATGATACTCTCCTCCTTGTAGATGCCTTCCTTGCGCGTGAAGCCGCGCTCCTGCTTGCGGTACATGGACTCCAAACTGTTGTAGGACATCATGATGACATCGTACTTGCGGATGTCCTTCTTGGTCATGCCCTTGGCCTTGGCATTGGTGCCGTGGTAGACAAACGTCTTGAGGCAGCCGTCAGTGTACGAAGCAATCTCAGACGTCCACTGCATAAGGGCAACAGGCGGGACAAGGACCAAGGTCGGGCGCTTCGCCGGGTAGTCGGACATGATGAGCGAGACAGCCTGGATGGTCTTGCCCAGGCCCATCTCGTCACCAAGCAGACCACCCTTCCACTTGGTCTTTTCCATAGCAGTCATCCACGCAACACCCTCGAGCTGGAACGGCTTGAGGTTGCGCGAAATGTTTGTGGGCTGGTCAGCGCGGCCGGCATTCAGCACGGCCGTCTTCTCCAAGTCCTTCCACATCTTCTTAAGGACCGGGTGCTGCTCTTCCAGGCGCTCACGGTCAGACAAGACACGCTTCTTGTTCTTATACTCCCGGTAGGCACGACGGCTGCCCAGTTCACGGTCTGCCATGACGGCCTCGGCCTCGCCGTTGGACATGAAGGAGTCGTCCGAGTCGTGTACTTCCGGATCAGGCGGCGGGCTGCTAAGATTGCTACTATCATCATCGGCGTCGTCCTTGATCGTTATGGGGGCGGCACGGCTCGACGATGGTGTAGCTGCCGCAGCTGCCGCCGCCGCTGCGGAATCCCCAGCCGTATTCCGGCGCTGTCTCTTGGCCGGACGTGCAGACAATATCTCGACGTCGGGGTACTCAGAGTTCGCCGTGGACGGTCTCTCCTCCTTGGCGACGGTAATAAAGTCGGAAGCGCCGCCGCCGCGAATGGTTGGCTTCACGTCCTCCACCTTAGGGAGCCGTAAGTCCTCCTCTGCCTGCAGCTTTTGGGCCAGAATGGCATCGGAGGCAACCATGTGCTGCAGCTTGGCATCAGCACCACTGTAAAAATCAGCATCGTCCTCGTCCGTGTCCTGCACAAAGGTACGCCGCTTCTTGTTAGGAGCCAGCGAGAACTTGCTCTTACTAAGAGCCTTTGCACTGTCCGAAGCGAGGGGCACAGCAGAGCTCGAGTTCGAGCTAGGGCCAGCACCATCAATGGCGGACCGCTCAGGCAGCTCAATCTCTACTCTAAGCAGCGAGCTGGCCGACTGGAAGCCGGGGTATAAAGATGTGCCGTTCATGCGCGAAGAAGAAGCCTTGGAAAAGTCGGCAGGAGTCGGCGCAGCGCTTGAAGGGGCAGTGGACAATTCGTCGTCTGAAGGGTATCGGGTCGGCGTGGGGATGGTCGAGTTTGATTTGGTGCTGCCGGAGGTGCCATTATCGGACGGCGGGCGTTCGACCTTGAGTTGCGACCGTGTGGCTCTACCAGACGTCGTCGTTGCAGCAGCTGCGGGTGTCTTGGGCCCGAGAGGACTGCTCGGAGCGTTGCCCGGGGCGTTACTCGTCACTATGATGTGATGGTTAGATGAGAGCCGGAAAGTAGGAAGAATTAGCACGAAAAGCTCCATCATCACTTACGGCGCTCGCTGAGCCTCCTAGACTGCCGTGGAGCTGCCATTTGAGTCGATGATCTGTGATGTGGGGGTTGTTGAAAAGAACAAGACAAAAGAGGAAACGAGGCTGATGAAGCGAAAGACCAAAAGCAAGGCCCGCCTTAAAGAGGAGACACAGCGGATGTGGCCGATGAGATCGTGACAAGCAATCGACTCCGCTCGAATAGTGAATTCGTGGCCCGTGAGTTCGATGGCAGTCAATGCGAATGTCCGGACGGCCGATGCTGTTCTCGTTCTGTCGATCGACCTTTTCCCCGATGGTCGTCGAAAATCGTCGATTTCGTGGAGAAGAGGTCGAAATGACAAGAAAAGACAAGACAAAAGAAAGTTCAGGGCCGAGTGCTCGGTTAGGGGTGAGCGTGGAGTGCGTGCACGGTACCGTGGAATTTGGCAGGGCGTGTGCACCAACAGGTAAAAGCTGGGGCTGATCTGAAAGCGAAAACTCGAAAAAAGAGAAAAAGAAAAAAAAGCGAGACAGAAAGGCAAAAACAAAGTACAAGATAGGGGCGGGAGGCGATAGACGGCGTAAAGGCTCCTTCCTTGGACTCGCTAGACTCGCTAGGCTCCCTGGCTCCCTGGCGCCTTCCTTGGGAAACGCGCCGCGCTCAGAAGTTTCGGGTCCAGGGGATTAATTGACGGCGCGGGGTCACGGGACCCAGGGCGCCAAATGTCCGCCGCTTGCGCCTTCCCGCGTTAAAGGTGTTACAGGGGTGCTGCAAGCACTTAAACCGGAGCTTTAGGCAGGCGAGAGGCAACTAAAGCGGGTCTCAGCGCCCCAACGTTCCCAGGAGGCAGGAACCAGGCAAAACGTAGGAAGAAATGGCCCACACCTCGGTTTGTCTCAATGGCGAATGGGAATTGGCAGGAGCACTCGAGCGCCAAGCACGCAAGAAGTGCTTCGTAAGACGGCCTATTTGGCAAGTACTTATCCCGTCGGCATGTTGCAGTGGGGCCAGCCCAAGCAATCGCTAGGGGACACAGAGCCTCTTTCCTGCTAATAGTTCATAGAGCCTCCAAATGGTTCGCTGTTTCACACGAGTCTAACTCCGGCCATAGCTCGCACTGTGGACAGCCGCTCCTGCCTCACGGGGATGACCAAGCTCTTTAACGCGAAAGCTTCACATTTGATCCTTTTGACGATTGATCGAGCTCTATAAAAGGTGTGCCAGCTCTCACGCCAAGACGAACGCCCGTGGCAGCACCTTACTATCGTTGCCTTCAAGCCCAACTCAATATCAAAGTGAGCACGTCTTCACTTCACACGTCACTCGTGCACCGCATTCACGCCTCCGCATTTTCACATATTCACAGCGTCTTCGTTTTGAAGGTTTTCACATCTTCTTCACCATGTCTCTCCCTTACAAGAAGGCCCTTATCGTCGGTGCCACATCTGGCATTGGCGAGGCCCTGGCCATCAAGCTAGCTGAGAACGGCACGCACGTCGTGGCTGTCGGCCGCCGCGAGGACCGTCTTGCAGCACTCGTCGGCAAGGCGCCCAAGGGCAGCATCTCGACAATGGTTCTCGATATCACGGACTTGCCTGCCATTTCTACCTTTGCCTCTGTCGTCACCGCTGCCCACCCGGACCTGGATGCCGTGATCCTCAACAGCGGCGTGCAGCGTGCGTTCGACTTTGGCCAGCCGGCGACGGTTGATCTGGCGACGGTCGAGCTCGAGCTCAAGACAAACTACACGGCCTACGTCTACCTTGTCACGGCGTTCCTGCCGCACCTCCAGGCCCTCGCCAAGGCCGGCACCAAGGCCTATCTGATTTTTATCAGTGCCACGCTCGGTCTCGTGCCCACACTCGTCCGCACGCCCAACTACAACGCCAGCAAGGCTGCCCTGCACTCGTTCATCACGACGATGCGGCAGCAGCAGATTGACGCCGGCTTCGAGGAGCTGCGTGTCGTCGAGGTGTTCCCGCCCGCAGTCCAGACAGAGCTGCACGACCCTGTGCACCAGCCCGACTTGGAGAACGGCGGTCAACTGGGCATGCCGCTGGCGGCTTTCACCAACGAGCTGGTCGAGAGGCTCGCCAAGGATCCCAAGCTATTTGTCGGCATCGGTCCCGCCGAGCTGTTGATTGCAGAGGGCGGACTCGAGGACCAGCGCCAGAAGCTGTTTGAGAAGCAGCAGGGCACCATCAAGGAAGCCATTAGCAAGTTCCTGAAGAAGTGAGGATGAGAGAAGAGCTGAATAGAATAACCAAAGGAAAACATAGATATCTGGAAAGAGACGGGATTACAATCAAAATGACGATACGAGACGATACGATGGGTATGGTTGGATAGCGTAGCGTCACAATGTCGCAATTGAAATATCATAATACCGTAGCGTATACGCTGTGCTGTTGTGCCGTTGTATGCCCAAGAGGAGTTGTAGAACTGTCTCATCTGATTCTTTTATATCTGTTAGATGCGAGGGTACTTCGTACTTCGCTTGTTAGCAGACAGTGCGCGTTGGCCCTGTACACGGCCCTACCCCGCTATCGCATGCACTGCTGCACCCCTCTACGGAGTAGACCCCCCTGTAAGTGGTTGCAGTAGTGTCACGTGGTTACGTGCCTGGCGCACCCGTAAAATTTAATGGAAAAGCGCAGCAGGCGCGTCTCCCCGCTGTTGCCATTCACTGCCGTGCACTGCACTTGCCATTTCCAACGCATCCGCCCAGTTCGCCTATTGCCATGGCGGTTTTCTCACAAATTCGCCCCCTTTTTTCAGACTTTTCCACAACCAAACAGCGAGTCTCGTTTGCACCACAATCGACACTGGCAGTGTGCAGTCACTCTGATTGACGTCTGTACTGATTAACAGGCATTCAACAAACCATCCGAATCGCAATCTGACTTTCGATCGAAAACCGACAAGATGTAAGTCGTACAAAGAAGAAAACAATCAAAAGGATGCGAACAAAAATGGCATCTTCGACAATTTGATACTGACCCGCCTCTATTAGGGCCCGCGGACGGCAGAATGTGGATGCCAATGGCCGGCCTCGAGTCGTCGGACCGTAAGTTCTATCCACGATGCACGATGCACGATGCTCCGGTACTACCGAAGATCCGACTTGACTGACATCCTGCCTCTCTCTTTTCAGACAATCCGCCTTGACGAGTTTCCTTGCATCCCGAAACATTTCTGCTGCCGACATTGAAGAGCAGTTCCGGAGCCGGCAGGCCGCGGCCCATGCAGCCAGCCTTGCTGAGCAGCTGCGTACCGGCATTGCCAATGGAGAAATCGAGTCGACACCCGAGACAACAGCTCTTGTCCAGACGGCCGAACACAGTCCCATGGCGGCCGCTGCAGCCATCAGCGCTAGTGCTGCAGGACGGCAGTTGTCGGCGGCCCAGAAGCGGGCAGTGGACAAGATCAAGGCAAACAAGAAGAACAAGAAGGACACGAAGGGCGGCAAGGGCGGCAAGGGCAATGGCAAGGGCAAGGGAAAGAAACGCGTCTTTGATAGTGACGAAGACGAGGATGAGGATGAAGAGGATGCGCTCGCCCGGGCCCTGCTGGGCAACTTTAAGGCGGAACCTCTGCCGGGCCAGATGGAGAACTGCGGCCGTTGCCAGAAGCGTTTTACTGTGACGCCTTACTCACGAGCCAACGACAAGGGCCAGCTGCTGTGCCCACCCTGTGGGCGGCTGCAGGACCAGGAGAAGGGCCTCGATGCCAAGAACGCAAAGGGCCGCAGCGGCAACAAGGCGGCAGCAGCCAAAAAGGCCCGCCCAGCTGACGACGTGCTCGTACCAAGAGGCGGCCCTGTCGGTCAACGCCGGAAAGCACAGAGCCGGCTGCTGGACGGTGCGTCACTCATCGGACCCAAGTCGCTTGTGACGCAGTGTGTCGAGCACCTGTCGAAAAACATACATTTAGCCGAGGACCTGGGTGACCTGCCCGAGGATGTCATTGACCGCATTGCCCGGCTGCTCTCCAAGCGGCGCCTCTTAAACCCCAAGACGGTCGACCTGTTCATCCGGCCCGACGCCGAGGATATCTGTGTCTACGACTGTGGCGACCTGGTGGAGAACGACTTTTTACGGATACTGCAGTCCATGCCGAACCTCAAGCGCCTGCGGCTCTACAACGCGATTCAGTTCAAGGACGATGTTATGGACTACCTGCTGCAGCGCGATGTACAGCTCGAGACGCTGTGCCTTTACGGTGCCAACCTGATCTCGGCGACCAAGTGGAAGGCGTACCTGGTGGAGCGCGGCGCGCACCTGCGCACACTCCAGATTTGCGACACGGACAAGCACGTCACAGACGAGGTGATTGGCTATGTCAAAGACTGTGCACCCAACCTGGTTCGGCTCAAGATCCGCGGCAACGAGCAGATGGGCAGTGCGGGTGTCGAGCACCTGGGCCACATGCCGCATCTTCAGCACATCAACTTGATGCTCGAAAAGCCGGTGCACAGCGATGTCCTCGTCAAGCTGCTACGTCGCATTGGCGCCGGTCTCCAGACACTGTCGCTGCGCGGCGCCGCCAGGGTTGACAATACGGTGCTCGACGCACTGCACCAACACGCACGAGCACTGCGCAAGCTGCGGTTGACCGAAACGCAAGGCTGCACCGACGAGGGCTTTGTACGTCTCTTTGAGGGCTGGGCGAACCCGCCGCTGCACGAAGTGGATTTTGAGAAGAACCGGTTTGACGAGCCCGACATGGCTGGTATCGATGACAACACAGACGGCGTTGGTTTGTGCTCGAAAGGCTTCCAGGCTCTCATGCTCCACAGCGGCGCCGAGCTGCGCAAGCTGCACTTGCACGCCTGCCGGCACATTGGCCGCGATGCCTTTGAAGAGGTCTTTGCGTCGGGCAGACAGTACCCGGAGCTGCGGCACATTGACGTGAGTTTCTGTGGCGAAGTGACGGACAGTGTGGTGCGCAGCATGTTCGAGTGCTGCCCGAACCTCAACAAGCTGGTGACGAGCGGGTGCATGCTGGTGACGGGCGTGCAAGTACCCCACGGGCGGGTGCTTGTTGGCGTGCCAAACGCACTGGGCATGCAGACGGTTGGCTTTGAAGAGTAGGCGTCTGCGAGCGAGCAGGGCTACTGCAGATATCAAGGTATCAAGGCCAGGGAGAACTACGGCGTTCGGGCTTCGGGATGGCGGACATTAGGGCGTTAAAGGCATGGTTCTTTTTTACAGGCAAGCACCATGGACTGGTGCTGTTTAGGCCGGTCAGGGTGGGCAGACAAGGACAAGTCTTTTGTTGTTCTTTGTATGAATTTTATGTTTATGCTGTTTTCTTTTCGGTCGACATTTTTCGTTCAACATGTTCCTACAATCGTTACTCGCTCCCTGTTCTCATTTTCTATTTCTCTTGTTCTCTCTCTTGTCTCACAGAGGCTCGACAGGGGATCATGGTGTGAGCACGATGCGCGCCGAGAAAAGAGGCCACATGGATTGGCAAGGCACATGGTGTTTTTGTGTGTGTTTCTGTGGCAGCATCTTACGTGTCTCTCAGTCCTCTTCTGTTCCATTTCCTGTTGAGACCTATTTGGCCAGTCCAAAGGGCCGGCAGTCAAATGAAAGAGGGGGGCAGTGTATGGGAAGGTATACAGTAATAAAGAAGGAGAAAATAAAGAGAAAGAGAGAAAGAGAGAGAGAGAGAAAAGAAATCGGTGAGATGCCCGCGGAAAATGGAAAATGTCACGATGCTTGTAGAAAGGTCGTGTGGACGTTTCTAGAGTCAAGAGGACGCCACAGACGGCCGGCCATCCGTGTTCCTGGTGAATGCAATCCAGTCACTTGATTGCGTGTCCATTTGGTTCGATTAATTCGACTTTCTTTTCTGATTTATTCCTTGTTAAGTTCCTCTCTATGTTCCTCGTCTTTCTTTCTCCCTTCTTTTCATGTCATACCTTGGCATCACCTGCCCGATTCGATTTGGAGCTGAAAAAAGTTCCTAGTAAAAAACAATGGACCACATCCATCAAATCCGGGGCAGATCTCCAGTGTAGTGGACAGTGAAGTGGACAGACAGAATGTTTGTGCTTGTTTAATTTTTTGTCTTTTTGTCTTTTGTTTTTCTTTTTTCTTTTTTCTCCTGTTTTTATCTTCATTTCTTCACCGTCTTCAGGACAACAATGTTTCATTCTCACCGTCTTTGCGGTTCCTCAATCGAGTCATAGATAAGAGCTGGAACAAAACAAAGGATCCTCGTAAAAAAAAACGAACTGATAACGGGCTGCTAAGAAAAGAAACGGCGCTGAGGCGATGCAAAATGCAGAAAATCAGGAAAAAATGATAACAACACGCGGCAGGTACGGGCGCTGAAAAAGGTCACTGCGTTGCTCTTTCCGTCCTTGTCGTTTAGCGTCGGGTCAAAATGAATGTACCCCCTACCGTAAAATACACATAAAAGGTACATTCAGTACATTCCAGAACGGTGAGCGACGGAGCCATGTTGCACCACAGGGCTACGCCAACTGCACCAACTCGTGCCTGACCCCTCCACTCCTTCCCTCCTTCCCTCCTTTATGCTATTTGGCTATCTTGACCGAAAAAACGCGAGCCGAATGTATACTTATAGGGTAACGCAAGGCAAATGTATAGGGTAATATAGGGTAATGGAAAGATAATGGAAATCCATCAGAGGCAGGCGCGTTCGACCCGTTCGATGCAAATGAGGAAAGACTGCTGTATACGGCATAGTCGCACCTCCCCTCCCTGGCCATCTGGTTGCGCCTGCCTTGCCTGGACACCGGAATACGGAATCTGTTTTGTTGTTTGATGTGTCGCACCTGCCTTCCCAGACGTCTGGGCCTGGACGCATCTCCTTTTTTCTTCTTCTGTCGTTCTTTCTATTTTTGTGATTTTGCGTAGACTCAGACAATGGCCATCCTCGCCATCTCTCCATCTTGTTGGGAAGGCGCGATGTAGGAGGCAAACGAGCGCAGGCAAGAGTGGAAAATTAAACTGGAGCCCAACGGTGAATAATGACGGAAATGACGAATTAATCTCCAAAAATAACCAAAAAGTGTCTACGAGATACAATCAGTGTACTCCGTACGAACGTACTCTGTACTCATCCCCGCGCCCATTTTACTCTTACAGGGCCTTTTCTCAATGCCCGCTTAAAGCCGTCGATCAGATTTGATAGTGGAAAGTCTGGACAGATACAAAAAAAGAAAGATAAGAGGGCCTGGGCCCAGGAGACAAAAAAAAAGAAAAGAAAAGAAAACAAAGTAGAGTCCGACAGCAAAAACGGTTGCCGTGGATTCCATCTACATTTCATCATTATCTTTTCATCGTCACCTTCAGTCACTTGTCTCTTTTCCTTCCTCATCATTCTTCACCTTTCTGTTGTTGTGTTGTTCTACTCTCTTACATCTATCCTTCTTTTTGATAAAGAGCGTGGAAGCTGCTGGACGCTCCTGCCCCACCAAAATCTTGCACGCCCTTGCCTTGACACCGCATTTGGCCAGCATCGACTTACACGCAAATCGCTGTGCATCGATTTACAGCTCAAGGTTGAAAACGATATATACCCTTCACACAACAGCGAAAGGCCATTGAGCCACCGAAAAAAAAAACGAAAAAACCCGAGAAATACTGTCAAAATTTTCACATTAATTCAACACTGCTAAAGTCACAAAATGGGTTCCGTTCCGACTCTCAACCAGCAGCTGGCCCGGCCATGGGTCGAGACGCCCTGTCTCTACTCGGCTGCTCTCTCCAAGCAAGCAGGATGGTAGGTTTTGATTTTGTCCTCGCTGATGCTCGTTTCTTTCAGTCACTAGTCACTAACATGCGTGTGCAGCAACATCTACCTCAAACTCGAAAACCACCAGCCATCCGGCTCGTTCAAGTCCCGCGGCATCGGCAACCTCATGGTGCGCGCCGTCACCAAAGCCCGCGACGAGTCCAACGGCCAGGCCGACGTGCACTTTTACTGCTCGTCGGGCGGCAACGCAGGACTGGCGTGCGCCACAGCCGCCCGCGATCTCAACAGCCCGGCAACGATTGTCGTGCCCGTCTCGACGTCGCCGTACATGATTGCCAAGCTGCAGACGCTGTGCGACGATGTGCGGGTGCACGGTGCCAACTGGGCGGCGGCGGACCAGCATTTGAGAGAAGACGTGATGCCCCAGAAGGGCGCGGTCACTGGTTTCAAGTCGGTGTACGTCCCGCCCTTTGACCACCCGGATATCTGGGAGGGCGCGGCATCGCTCGTCGAAGAAGTGGCCACGCAGCTGCCTGCTGGCGTGCACCCGGATGCCTTTGTCTGCAGTGTCGGCGGCGGCGGACTGCTGTGCGGCCTGATGCAGGGCATGGAGCGCGTGTACGGTCCCGACGTGCGCTCCAAGGTGCTGGCTGTCGAGACGGCCGGTGCTGAGAGCTACATGGCGAGCGTGGCGGCAGGCCAGCTCGTGACCCTCCCCGGCATCTCGTCGATTGCCACATCGCTGGGCTGTATCCGCGTGGCCGAAGAGGCCTACCGGTGGTACCGCCAGCGGCCCAAGGATGTCGTGCCCGTGGTGGTCAGCGACGCCGAGGCCGTGGACGCAATTGTGCACTTTTTGGACGACACGCGGCTGCTGGTCGAGCCGGCATGCGGTGCGGCGCTGGCGCCCCTGTACACGCCTGCACGGTCTGCAGTTGTAGACAGCAAGCCTTCGACGAGCCTCCTGCGGCAGAGCCTGGGCGCAGGCATGTCGGACGTGGCGTGGGCGGAGCACAATGTGGTCATGGTGGTGTGTGGCGGGTCCAACATCAGCCTGGACATCCTGGCCGGTTTCCGTGAGCGGTTTGGTGTGTAGGTGTGTAGACTGTTGAAGGAGGGAGAAGGTAGAGCGTGTATTGCTTTTATTTGCTGGGTATGATGTTTTGAGGGTGCTTCTTTTGTATTTGCTCCTCGTTTATGACGGCGTTGTTTTTGCTTTTCTTTTCCCCTATCCTTTCCGAGTTTTGCTTGTCCGACCAGTCGTCCTCCATAGAGTGCACCTAATATAAACGCCCTTACGGCGAATCCTTACGCTGATTTAGATTGTCGCCCTAATCGTTCCTCTGGTAGACTTTCTCAGTGTATCCTTCCGGTGCTTCTGCCGTCAGATCTGTGCGGATCAGCTCGACTTCGCCAAAGTAGTTGACACTGCCCTTTTGCGCGAACCCGAGGCTTGTAAACAGGCCGATGCTGGCTGAGTTGGTGGCCTGGATTTTGACCACGAGCTGCTTGAGTTGGAGAGCAGCACCGGGTCTCGAAAAGAGAATATCTGTACCTGTGGCTGCTTCAGCGAGGATGGCATCTCGTTTGCTCTGCAGGATGTAGTACAGAAAGGCCGTCACGGCCGCACGGCCAAAGCCACGATGACGGTGCTCCGGCCGCGCAATCATCACGTCGACCTCGCCGGTGAGGAAAGGATTGTTCTCTCTTTCTTTTTGCTCGTCCTCCTCCTCCTCGTCATCGTCCTCCTCAAAGGGAGTCAGAAAGAAGTTGATGTCGCCGACCATGCGTTCTGGCGCGTCGTCGACGCCGCCCACAATCTTTTGGTGATCGCCGTCGCTCAACGCCGCCGGCTGACAGACGATAAACGTCAGTTTGTCATTGGCTGCCCGCCACGACTCTTGATTCTCGTATTCTTCGTCCAGCGTCAAGCGATCCGAGGCTGTCACTGCCCGCACGGCCTCGTCCTCCATCCAGTCGTGGTAGGTCGGCACATGGCGGCGGTCGTACGGCACGAGCAGCACGCGGGGTGTAGAGATGGCTGGCCGTTAGTGGGTAGTCGTGAAGGGCAAAAGTATGGAAGCGAGACTCACCAGTGTTTTCGTTGATCTTCATTGTTGTGGAAATAGGGGTTAGTTGGTGTGATGATGTTGTTGCTGAAGTGGAAGGTGCGCTTTCGGAGCTCGACAAAATTCTGGCGGGAAGGACCTCTCAAGCTTCAGCCATAGTGGGGTCGCTCACTAAAAGAGCTTTCACATATAACAGCCAGAGAGCTTTCTCCAGAAAACAAAAGCACATTCCTTCACCTTTTGCATTCAATCATTTGAACTCTTGTCGATATTTCTTATTTTATTCGATATTTATTTGCATGCGTAGATTCGTCTTTCTACTCATTTCGCTCTATATATCGTACACACTCGCTATGCAGTACTCAAATGGCTTGCACCGGTAAAGATCACCTTCACTCATTAATCCTCCACTGGCAGCTGGGGAAAGAGCCCGCCGTCTTTGCTCTTGCCTGGCGGCTTCACGGGCAGGCCGTAGTCACGATCCGCTCCCAGCTGCGCATACTCGAATGTCCGCCGTCCGTGACCGACGCCCAGAATGTCCAGCAGCTCGACTGCCTTTGTTGGCATCACTGGCTGCAGCAGAATGCCGACAATACGCAGCGCTTCAGCTGTCAGGTAGATGGCCTGGTCGAGACGGGCACGCAGGGTTTCGTTGCTGTCGCTGGCCTCGCTTGTTGTCTGTGCTTCGGCCAGCTTCTTGGCCACCGCCCAGGGCTCCAGTTCTTGAATGAAGCGATTTGTCTGGTAGACAATGTCCATGATGGAGTGCAGTGCCTGCCGTGGATCGAGACGCTCCATGTGTCCTGCTGCGGTTGTGGCTATGCCCTGGATGGCGGCGACCTGTGCCGCAACGGCCTCGTCTTTCGTGGCGCCCTCGCCCTCGCCCTCGCCCTCGAGCGACAAAGGACCACGCACGACGGCTTCGCGCACGCTCCACCGTGTCGTCCGCGTAATGCGGCCTAGCAGATTACCCAGGCCGCCCTGCAGGCCCTTTTTGTAGCGGTCGACAATGTGCTCGTTGCCGTAGTCGCCGTCGTACTCGATGCCGCCGTCATGCACCAAATAATAACGCATGGCATCCACACCAAAGCGGTCCATGGCATAAAAGGGGTTGACCACGTTGCCGTCCGACTTGGACATCTTCTTGCGGCCGAGTGTCCAGTGCGCGTGGCTCAGCAGCCTTTTCGGCAGAGGCAGGTCCACGGCCAGCAGCAGCGCCGGCCAGTACACAGCGTGGAAGCGCACAATGTCCTTGCCCAGGACGTGCACATCAGCCGGCCAGCCGCCACCCTCTTGGCGCGCTCTTTGCTCGGGGGTCAGCTTGGCTGTGGATGGTGCTGTTTCCGGCAGCCCACGGCTGCTGCTGCTGCCCACCTCGCTCTCCATGTCCATGTTGGCCTGCACGTTGCCGTCAATGACGACTGCCTCGGCCGATTCTGTGGCTTCAGCCTCGGCCTCCAGCTCGGCCTCCCGCTGCTCCTCGGGCGCCCACCGCTCCGGGTAGCCGGCCTTGGTCATGTAGTTGACCAGCGCGTCCACCCAGACGTACACAGTTTGCGACGGGTCTTCGGGGACGGGCACAGCCCAAGTCAGCCGGCTTGCTGGCCGTGAAATAGACAGGTCTTCCAGGTTGTGCGTCACCCACTGTACAACCTCGTCCATGCGCGCAGCCGGCACCACGAATTCTGGGTTCTCGGCGTAAAACTGCAGCAGCCGGTCGCGCACGGCCGTCATCTTGAAATGGTAGTTGCGCTCCTCGGTCCACTCGACCGTCTTGCCCGTTTCGGTCGACACCATTTCGACCTTGCCCGTGGCGGGGGAGACGCGCTTCTCGACCAGTGCCTCCGGGTAGAACGTCTCGTCGCTCACGCAGTACCAGCCCTGGTGTTGTGACTGGTAAATGTAGCCCTTGCGACGCAATCGTCGCCAAAACGCGCGGGCGGCTGCAATGTGGTCGGCGTCTGTTGTCCGGATAAAGAAATCATTGTCGATGCTCGACTTGCGTGCCAGATCCAAAAACACGGCTGCATTCTCGTCGCAGAACTGTTTGGGAGGCACACCTGCCCGCGCGGCTGCCTGCTGCACTTTGAGGCCGTGTTCGTCGGTGCCCGTGCAGAGCAATGCTTCGCGGCCGAGCAGCGTCTGCCACCGCTTCAGTACGTCGGCGAGCACCATGCTGTACATGTGGCCAATGTGCGGGTCGGCATTGACGTAGAAGATGGGCGTGGTGATGTAATATGGTTTTGTTGGCGGCGTGGTCTGCGTCGTCGACATTGCACGACTTTTCTGGAGACGGCGGCCGATTTGCCATTGCTGCGTCGACAGCCGTAGCCAATATGGCCGCTGCAGGCAGCCAAGCCCACGGGCCGCCACGAGACGGTCCATTGTGGTGTGGAGGCGGGGGCAAGGGAGTTGTGTTTTGAGAGAGTGAAGCTCACTTTTTTCTCCTTAGAAATATCGTGACTCTAGTCGCACCAAAAAAGCTTCACCTCACCTCATGCGGCAAGAAGCTCCCAAGCGCTCCCGCTTGCTCTTTCCTCTTGTGGTGTATGCGATAAGGCGCAGCCGTGCGAGGCATTCTGCCGATAACTGTGGTTGCCTGGGGAAGGTGCGGCTGCCTGCCCCTTTCTGGCTCGAGTTAGCAAGTGCTAGCGGGGCCTGTGCCTGCATATATTTACGTATATATTTTTTCGACTCGGCCGCCCGCACTGTGGACCTTCTTGACCTTCTTGAACCATTTTCAGCCTTTTCACACTTTTATTCACCATTCCACGTCCTCGATTGAACGACCACAACAACGACAGCCAGTCTTTCCAGCGACATACCGTTTGTACAGCTGGTCATAAAACATCAATATACCACCAAAGAAAACTTTGCGGCGACATAGAAGCTTTGCGCAGCTGCCCGCAAGCTCTTAACGACAACGCGCCGGATCGTGTCGACTTTCATTCTTCTTTCTCGACGACGACCAAGAGAACATTACATTCTTGCGAAACAGTCTGACGACAAACTGCAATCATCTGCAGACATAAGGGATCTCCTCCACGCGCCTCTCTTTGCCGTCTGCCCCCTCCCCCCACACACAATGGCCTCCGCGACGGCAGAAGAGCTCGAGGTCAAGAACTCGACTGAGAGCGCCCAGACCTTTATCGACTGGTTTTACACATCCGTCAGCGACCGCAAGCCGCTCGCCTCGTTCTACGTCAACAACAATGCCAAGTACTCGGCTGTCGGCGCCAAGGCCGACCTGAGCATCAACGGTATGGTCTGCGAGAAGCCGTCCGACTTTGAGGCTCTGCTCGCACGACAGGCCGGCGCCCAAAACAGCACATCCTCAACAAACGGTGCGGCCACAAACGGCGCCCCCTCTTCTACTACTGTTACTACTACAAACACCTCCTCCACATTCCGCGTCCGCTACGACGTCGACGGTTTTGACGTGCACGTGCTTAACCCGCGGTTCCGTCTGGCCTGTCCCGACTCGGTCCTCCAGCGCATGACGCCCGGCTCGGCCGCGTACGAGACGACGACACCACAGCAGCTCAAGCAGCTGCAGCAAAAGATGGTCTCACTCCTAGTACAGGTGACGGGCCATGTGCAGTACGGTGCCGGCAAGGAGGCACCGCGCGGGGCTTTTACAGAAGTGTTTATTCTGGTGCCCAACTGGGATGCCATGGCCAGCGGCCCGCGGACACCACGGGGCCTCCGTAACTACCTCATCCTCAGCCAGAACTTCCGTGCATTATAGCGGGGAGAATGGGGGTGGGATGGAGATGGAAAGATGCATATGTGGAGGGACTACACTTTGGCGTTTGCATACTAGTTTGGATTTTCAGCCTTTTTACGACATAGTTTTCTTGGGCAATACAGCTTGTTTCTTTTTCTCTTTTTCTCTTTATTTTTTGCATCCGGTTTTGATTCGGGTTGGATACCGACAGAACAGGACATCCAGGGTAGACTTTTGATAGCACTTTCTATAGCACTTTAAAAAATAGCACACAGAAGATTGCGCGTCCAGATAACCGCCTGATGCCTTTCAACATATAAACGCTTTTGTTGATATTGGACAAAACATGCCTGTTCCACAAGAAGTAGTTGAACTTCCCAGGCCAACCGCTCCGAGGGGCACAAAGAAATAGTTCAACAGATGGTCAACGCGCTTTGCTGGGCCCTGGATCATTGACGAACACAAGACTGGGAACGCCAACGAGGGAGAGAGTCGGGGTGACAGGGGGATGGGGTTGGGGTATAATAAAATCATGTGAAAAAAAAAACCGCCGGCGCCGTTCCGATGATAGTACCAAAGGCAAACTTTGCAGGAACCAAGAGACTGTTCCCTTGCCTGTGGACATAAAGTGAGCAGGACAGGTGGATGTCCATGCCGTCCTCTCGTGGTCTAGTTAATGGCCAGCCTCGTAGAAAATCTTATCTGGCCTTGCGCTGGACTCTACAGTTATATCCATTAGCATCAACTTCGAGAGTATGTTTCCCACATCTGTGTTGCCATTTGGGTTCAGCCCTCGGTAGTGGAGAACACTTGTCTCGTCCATGCCTGCGAAAATCATCCTGCCAAATCCACTCACTTGGAGGATCCTGCCAATGATGAGGTGAACTTGTAGGAAATCCGGGTCTGGCATGGGGATCGAGGCATTTGAGCTCTCGAAATCGACAATCGGAGTGCCGGTCCTGGAGGGGATACCGAGGTTGCCCCCCATGAGCTGGACAAATCGGTATTGGTTCTAATAAAATGGGGACAAAGTTAATATATAAGAAATATATAAGACTGTGAACATGCCAAGCTCTTGGTTTAAAGTACATACCGGCCCTTGTGGCTCGAAGCCAATCCAGTAACTGCCAAAATTGGTATGGGTGAGATGGCTCAGAGTAAGAGCATTTTCGTGCTTGTTGATGCTTCCGGGGCTAATTTTGTCCTCAATTTCAGGGAAGTATCGATAGAGGGCAGACCAGATTATGGCCTTATTACGAGCATGGACAGCGTCGGTCTCGTCCAACTTGCCCAGCGCAAACGGGATGATGTGAGCACACTCCACAGAGTCCAAGACTTCACAGGGCGGTGGCTGCACAATTCCACGACCACAACTGACCCTGTCCCACCCGCCGGTCAAGAGACACCGGTAGCCATCGCGGGAGAGGCAGTCGCGTCTCAGCGCTGCCTGGTCTCTTCTTGTAGCTGTCTCCATTGTAGCCATAGATAGATCGATGGCGCCGGGTGCGTCCGCGCTTGGGGGTGTCGACAGAGGTTGCGGAGCCTGTCCGCCCGCCAGCATGACTTGAATTTACAATAAGTAAATGTGTAAATGTAAATATATCTGTAGGCATGAGAACGCAACTTACAGGGCTTGAGAATCGCATCTAAAAGGTGTCCAGCGAGCTGGACCAGCTGCTCGTTGTCCTGCGTGCTCACGATGTCGGACGCCAAAGTCCATCGTCCATCGTCGGTTAGGTGCTGGAAAAATGCATCAAGGAGGACGCGTGCTTTGCCACTTGACTCGTGTAGTCTGCCGATCCGGGCAGAGCACTCCAGTAGTATTTCGCTCCGATCAGACAAGGCCGGAGAGAGGGATGGTGATGCGGATGGATGGCCTGATAACGGAGAAAGCCGACGCAGGGGGTTCCAAAATATTGTGACGCGGCGAAAGGACCGTAGGGTATCACGAAATACGACAGAAACGGCGGTGGCGATGTTTGAAGCTGATGAAAAGTGTGAATTGACTCGGAGGGCATTTTGTTTTTGTTTTGTAAACGCGGCAGGTGGACTTGATTAAGTAAGTCTGCTGACTACTACAGATCACCTTCTTTTCCTAGGGAAGGCTAATATCGAGAGGCTGCAATGTACCCAGCAGCCAGCATTAGGCTAGGTCGGCTGGCTGGTGGCCTTTTGACGTGGGTGGCAATCGTTTGTATTCTTTTTACTCTCTTTCTTTGGTTCGAGGTCCCGTTTTTTATGTGTATTTGTTTTCTTAACCTTTTACACAGGCGACACAAGATGGCGCATAAAAACAATATGCACTGACCCTGGCAGTAGGATAGTCATACAAACGTACATGGCTGCTAAAGATAATCACATCACAAAAGACCTCCCTTCTTCACTCATTCACTCAACCAGCTGTAGCTTGCGGTACTGCCAGTAGCCTGCCCGGATCGGATCCCACTTCTCGGCCAGACGCTGCAGATACACACCCGCCTGCGCTTTGTCGCCTTTTTCTTCGTACACCGACGCCAGCAAGTCCATGGCGTGCGTGCTCTTGACCTCTTCGCTTGCGCTGTCTCTCTCCCCCACACCCGTGACAAACTGCTCTGCAAACTCTTGCATTGACGCCAGCGGTCGGCCGCCCTTGGTCAGCACGCCCCGCAGGTAGTTCCACGGGCTCTCGTTCTGCGGCGCCTTGAGAATCTGCTCCTGCGCATAGGCAATCTCGCGGTCCACAATCGCCGCAGGCACCTCTGGGTCGTGGCTAATGTTGAGCTCGCCAATGGACGCCTCGAGGCTGGCAGGCTTCTCATCCTTCTCGTCTTTCGCGTCCTTCTCGGCCTGGCTGCGGTTGCTGCTGTTGTTGGGGTCCGAAAACACCAGGAAAAACCGGTGCGACCAGGCCGAGTTGTTGCGCACATCCTGCCGGATAAACGCCTCCATCGACTTGCGCTCGTCGTCCACCCAATACCCCAACTTGTGCACCAGGTACTGCCGGTACGACCACACATGGTAGTTCTTGGTGTCCTCGCTCAGAATCGTGGCCAGAAACGCCATTTCGCTGCGCGCAAACTTGGTCACCGCGTCCGGGTTGCCGGCAATCTGCGGGTAGTAATACTCCGCCAACAAGTACCGGTGGTGCCAGATTTGGTAGTTTTTCAGGTTCTGGAGGGCCACGCCATTGAGCCACTCCGTTTCGGTCTCCACAGGAATCTGCAGCGCATTCACAATGGAGAACCGGTACAGCCACACCGTGTAGTGTGCCGGGTTGAGCGAAATGACGTGCTCCGTCAGCCGCAGGCACCGTGCCGAGTACTCGGGCTTGGCCATGACCGCCCGCAGGTACGAAATGGCCTCTGCATAAGCCTCCGGGTACGCAATCGCCGCCAGCGCCCCCTCGGGCTCGTCCAGTGCAATCGGCACCACATCGTCCCAGTCCGGGTCCTGGGCGTACGCCCCGCCTGTCCGCTGCCCGTAAAGCTCCATTCTCAAGACGGCAATGTCGGCACGCCGCTGTCGTTCGGTTTTGATGTCGTCGGGTGTCACTGACGACGAAGAAGAATCGCGCTGTGCCAAAAATGCGTGGTGGGCAACCTCGAGGGCTGTCAGACGCACTCGCTTCTCGGTCCGTAGGCGGAACTCGTCAAAGGAATAGTCGCCGATCGGACGTCCGGACTTGTCACGGCCCCACGTGGACGGTGAGGGCACAGAAAGTGTGCGGAGGGGAAGGCTGGCTTCGTTGACGTGGCGCCAAAGCTCCTTTTGGGCCTTGTTCGAGAGGGCAGAACGGCCGTTGTTTGCGATGTGTGCGTTGTTTCGTGCTGTACTGCTGAGCAGCTGTGCACTGGCCCACCCGGTTCGGTCGGCAGGAGAGAGAGCACTGATACCGGCAGAGTCGGCAGTGCGGGCGTATGGTCGTCCTTGGAAGTAGCGTTCTTGACTACGCTCGTCGACTGTCTTCGGTGGCTGTGAAGCGGATGGCTTTGCCTGTGCGGGAGTAGAGAAAGAAGAAGAAACTGGAATGGTCAGTCTAAAAAGAAAGAGAGAGAGAAAGAGAAAAAAAAAAGGACAAAGTGAGTCCAGAAAGAGAGACATGTCAAGACTATATAGCTTTGGAGAGGAAGGACAAAGAGCACGAGGAGACTGTCTTCTTACCGCTGATTTCCTTGGCCTTGGGTGCGGCCTTGCCCTTCGGTGGCATTGTATGCCCAGGGATCCCTTCCTGTGTGTCTCTTTGTTGGCCCGGCCTGTGATGAGAGGCTCGTGAGGAGGGGAGGGCGTTGAGAAGGGTAGCGGAGGATGTGGTTTTGGTGGTTGGTGTTGGTTTGTCGTTGGAGGTCGCAAACTTTGGTGGGGCTTTGCTGCTTTGGTGACAAAAGCTCAGGAGCGCTCGGCGCAAAACAGCTTTGGCATGCGTGCCCCACTAATTTTTTTGCGTTTCTGTAGCGCAAACGGCAGGCGCCATCCAACGACCTCCGACCAACATCCCATTGACAGGCAGGAACAATGCTTGTAAGTGTGTCCAGGACTTTCCTGATTCAGCGTTTTTCGAGCAACACAATATGAAGATCTTTCTGGCAGGCGCGTGGCAAGCAACGCCCTTTCCGTTTCCAATCACCCGCGGACAGTACAGGTAACAGCGCAGGTACAAGTATTACGTATATTAATTATCTTTCATCGTAAGATGGGGGGTTTACCGTAAGGTGACGCTTCTATGCAGTTGCCGCTCTGGACTGTCGCTCTGGACTTGGACTACTCCGTACAGCTCCAACTATCGGCTGCCAGATCTCGCTTCCCCGTTCCAGCCGTATTCGCAGGTCTCTATTTTCTCCCAGTATTTTTTGTTCCTTTATTCAATTCCCTCCTGTCCTTGTCCTTCCCTGCCAATCCTTCATCAGTAAAAAAACGCCTTGTGATCAAAAGAGACAGCATTAAGACAAAGTATGGCCAAACGAAGAAAATATTAGTAAAAGGGAGGTGGTCGGTGGTCGAGCAGGAAGGTCTGAAAAGTTCACTGGCTGCAGTCGACTGGCTGCAGCCGAGGCTACATGCGCCAGAACTTCCAGCCTTCACGCTCGCCGCCGCCGCCCTCGACGCCCACCAAGCGTTCGACGCCGTCGTTACCCTCGGCGTTGAGGAACTTCTCGACGTCAATCTCCATGCCACCCTCTTCGTCCTCGTCCATGCCGTTGCGCAGAACAGCTGGCCACAGCACACCGACACCGTCGCCACCCAGCGTCGTCACAAACTGCTGGTAGCCCTCCTTGGCCAGCTGCTGCTCGAGCTTGAGGACACGGGCCTTGGGCGTACTCGGCTTGATCAGCGAGATCGAGCAGCCACCACCGCCAGCACCCGTCAGCTTCGTCCAGCCGAGACCCTCGTGGTCGACGAGCTCACGCACACGCTCAAGGCGCGGGTGTGACACGCCCAGGGTGTACAGCAGACCGTGGTTGACGGTCATCAGCTGGCCAATCTTGCTCATCTGGTCAAGCTCCTCTACTTCATCGTCGCCCGGAAGGACTACCTTCTTGACAGCTGGTGCGCCGTTCTGGCCTGCGTCGCTATCGCTGTCGCCAGTATCTGCACCTGCATCGGTATCGATTTCCTTGCCCTCAATTGCCTCAATGGCGCTTCGCGCAATGGCGTCAATAGCATTGAGAATATTGCTGACGACTTCCGGCTGGGTCTGCTTGAGGCGGCCGACCTTGGCAACTTCGGCTTTCGTAGATTTGGGCTGCTTTGTGTCGACGAGCAGCAGCGGCAGCTCAGGGAACTTCCATAGCGACTTGACCGACGGCGGCTTGTGGTAGTCGGCACGCTGGAAGACGACAGCCTTGCCCTGGGTGGACACAGTGTTGTCGACACCCGAGGGGTTGCCGTGAATGCACATCTCGGCCACAAAGGCCCAGCGGTTGATGCGCTCGATCTGCAGCTTGGCCTCGTCTGACGGCTGGTCCGGGTGCGGGCCAGAAAGTGTACGCAGCTGCAGCAGGAGAGCAGTGGCCATGCAGACGGCAATGGAGCCACTGCTGCCAAGACCGGCACCAATTGGGATTGTTGACCGCAGGGTGTAGACGCAGCCGGGGAATTTCTGAGAGCCGAGAGACAGGAAGAGGTAGAGGAAGGACAGAGCAGATGCCTGGTGCACCTTGCGCTCGTGCTCAGACTTGGACGGCGAAACGTTGGCGAGGTGCGGCTGGATGGCGTCGACAAGGTCCTGGTCGAGGCTGGTGACCAGGTCGTAGTAGAACTTCTTCTTGCCGGGTTTCGAGAAGATTTCCCAGGGTAGCTCGTCGATGTTCCAGGTGTGGGACATGTCGATGTCGGGGAAGCGGAGCGTCACGGTGCGCTTCGACTTGGAGAGGGAGGTGACGAGGAGGTAGGAGCGGAGAGAGATGGCAGCAGCCACAGCAGCCTGGATGTCGTCATGGTTAGCTATGATTTTCGGATTCGTCAAACAGTCCGTAAATTTGTAGAACGAGAACTTGAACTCACCTTGCCGTGCACAACAGCGTGCTCGCCAAAGACAATGACCTTGCCAGGGGCCGAGACCATAAAGGCCGGCATCATGGGACTGGATGCCTTACGATTCATCCTGTAACGTGCCTGTGCCTGTAGATTTGTTGCGTCTGCTTTTGCTGCGGCAGCGGCTACCTCGTCGTTGGCGGTCATGGCGATGCGAAGACGGTCAACGTCTCTGCTGAGCCCATGGACGCCGCTGGTCATCCCTTTTGTTTCTTTTTTAGGTCCTTTAGGTCCTTTTTCCTTTTGTTTCGGTAGTGGAGCGCGCCGGGCGCACTTGCTGAGACACTTGCAGACTTGCAGTCACGAGGTCAAAGGATTTAGGGGATTTAGGGGCAGAAACAAGGACGGCAACAGGCGCGCAAGCGGAGGGGTCTAGCTTGTCTCCTTGTCAATGGGCGGAGACAAAGGGGGCGGCGTTGTCGATCGCGTCCAATTGCACGGCTAGAATGCACGCAGAGAGGGCAATTGAATAGGAACAATCGCTAGAGGGCGAAGGGAAGCGTCGAAGGTGCGCAAAAAGTGGTAAACGGGCGCTGAAAGTGCGGAAGTAAACGAATCGGTGTGGGCAGTTGTAAACAGGATTCGAATGATTCGAGTAATTCGAATTGGGAATCAGATAAATTTGTTGGGGGAGCTGCGTGGTGTTTTTTAGCTGCAGGTCGTGCCGATATTCAGGGGAGTGTTGTCGTGTGCGTGTATGCTGGTTGGCTGAAAGAGCGGGAGGAAGAGGGAGAGGGACGAAGGAAGAGTTGGGTTATTGTATGTTGCAGGAGAAAGTGAGGCAGAAACTGGGCTGTTGCAGTAAACATTGCAAGAAGCCGACGAAGAAATATTTCCACAGAATAAAATAAGGGGCAGGAGCCGTGACCAAGCTGGGGAAGGAGCAACAGAAGGAGTGGAAACCTCGAATGGAAGCCACGAACGAGGTTCGGTGAAAACGGCAAGGGCCAGGGGCAGATACTGATAGCAAGCAGACTGTGCCGTCAAGTGACGACAGTGGTAAACTCCGCTTTCAACTTGTTTATTGCCCGGCTGGGAAAGGGGAAGACAGCCCGCTCTTTCCCCAACAACAATGTACAGTCGATTGCTCTTTCCTGTCTGTTTCTTTTCGACTCCTCATCTCCTCAGAGCATTTCCCTAGGCATTGATTGCTCCTGCCGTCCCACGCCCGATTAATTCGTCTGCCTAGTTCGTGTCTTATTCGACGCAATTGTGGAGAGTCGCAGCTTCCCAGAGCAGTCAAGCAATCTTAATATTTGCGGCGGCCTAGAATTGGTCGAATCGCGCCCTGTCAGGGGAACGCCCAAAGAAGGAAAGGGCAGCCCACCATGACAACCCAGTCCAGCTGCCCCTGCCAGGTCTGTGTCGTAATAGTGCAGAGCAACTGCAAGGCAAGAGCGGCGCACGGAGCACGGCACATAGCAAGAGAGGCCTGGCAGTTGCAACAGTAAAATCTTGTGCTCCACTGTAAAATACGTCCCGCCCGTCCATTGAGCAGATCATCCTTTGCCACGAGATCTGGGCATCTTCATCTTGGGACGACAACGGAACACGACACCACGACACAGCACGACAGCGCGACAGTGTGACGAAACAGCATACAGCGTACATTCAAACGAGGCACAAAATTGCAGTCCAAAAATAAGCGAGCAATGGCCAGCTGTTGAGGAATTGGGTCCATTTGTGTTACAGAATTTCTGCGAAGTCGGAGTTTCTCGAAAGACGCTGCCTATTCAAAGTTGCACCTGTTACGACAACATCAAATCTTGAACGAACTGAAAGATGGGTGTAGCATGATTACTGATGGATAGTTGCCCGGTTGGCTACTTGTCAACCCTTCTTGCAATAGGATAGACCGAATCCCGTTTCGAGCCTCGACGTAGACGGTGATACCTGGTTATTCAAAACAAATCGGCAACTGGATCGAACGAGCTGTTTATCTACATTTTTGTGGTCCTTCGCATATTGCACGCAATGACGACGGTTTTGTTCCCCGGATTTTGATTTTGATTTCGTGGAGATACACTCTGCTGTAGACTATCTGACATCTGCACGCCATTTGGCTCTAATGCGCCTTAGACGCGGGCTTCTTTTTCCGGGCGTGTCTTTTTCCCACAGTAGAACTCATGAAAGTTGCAGCTCCTTATGCCCCTCATTGAAATGCGATTTATACAAAAATGAAGGTGGAATATGAGAGTTGGGATAAGTCACAAAATTAAGAGTGTGAAAATCAAACAAACATCGTCAACGGTCGACAGCTTCAACCATCATTTATTTATGACAGCGGACTTGCGATCAAAACACACACACACATATATATCTCATAATGACTGTCACAGAATTCGGCGTCACCAAGGGCTCCGGCGAGACACTCACGCCCGAGCTGCGGAGCGCCATCGAGGCCGCTCTGGCTTCACAGACAAAGTGGCTCAAGATCGACCCGGCCGCCACCGGCGTCAGCCCCATCACAGGCGACCGTGTCTGGCTTCTACAGCAAGTTGAGGACCCGGCATCGGTTCTCATGGCAGCTACATGGGCAACTGTCGAGCAGCACACAGAGTGGGCCACGACGGACCCGGACCGGGACACGCTGCTGCCGGCCATTGGCAAGCACCTGTACCAGCCCAAGGGCAACGACGACCCGGCCAAGCCGGTGATCCTGGTGCACACAGAGGGCGATGTGTTCAAGGGCGAGCCGACGCCCGAGGGCAAGCGGGCGCTGCTGGACAGCCCTGTGATTAGTGTTACGCGGATGTACGTGACGGCGGGCAAGAAGGCCGAGTTTGAAAAGGCATTCAACGACACCAAGAGCCTCATTGAGGCGTACACGTCGCCCAACATTGTGCGTGGGTCGTGGCGGGTGGACAGGGAGAGGGACGCGGCGACAGGCGAGGACAAGGAGGAGTTTGTGCTGGTGGCCGGATGGGAGAGCCGCGAGACGCACTATGCGATTGCGGACACGGACATTGGTCCGAGGCTGGCAGCGTTTACGAGCCTGCTCGATGGCCGGGACTCGAAGCACTACAAGAGGTTGTTGTAAGTGATGCCGATGTCTGTAGCAAAAATGAATCCATATTCAAACTGAGATTCTGCTCCTTGTCGTCTGTTTGTGCTGCGCCGGGTGATCGCCGTAGTTTTTGCGGTCGTCGTTGATTGTCACTGCTGCAAGAACAAAGAAGAGACATGAAAACTGCATTGGAAGCAATAAATCCGTCTTCTCATTTCTGAGAGACATAAAACGCCATCGTAATTGCCGGCAACAGCCCCAATGGGCCGGCCAGCTGGTGATCCCTGGACTTCCGTATCCCGCTCTCTTTCTTTGCGATGCACATCGTCGTTGGAGAAACAGGTGTGGCAAAAGAAAGGTGTTTTGAAATTTTTTGAAATCCTTTTTCGTTTTCTGCTGGTTGTTTTCTAGTACAACAATGAATTTTTGATATTCCCAAATTGCCCTATCCACGTGCGCCGTGCGTGTCAACCATTTATGCCGTCTTCTTGTTCTTCTTGCTGACCTCAGTGCAGGTCAGGTCTGTGCTGTTAGTGGTTGTCTTTTATGGAGGAGAGAAACTTTTCCGCATATATTCAGCCTCCGTGAGAAAACCTACTAGGGGGGAGGCTCTGCTTGAGCTTGTCGGCCTTGTCAGAGTCCTTGAGGACCAGGGTGTACAGGTTGCGCTTGCACCGGACCTTGAACTTGGTCAGGCTGGTCTTCTTGCTCTTCTTGATCCGGGCGTCTGTCACGTTGTTAGAAAGCGTTCGTTCTCGAAAGATCTCGTTTGTCTTTTGTCTTTTGTCGTTGTCTCGTCGTATCGTCGACTCGTAATCGTCGTATCATATCGGGGGTTTGCTCGAAGGCCACTTACCGGACGCATCCTCACGCCGGCAGATCTCGATGAACTGAAAGGGAAAAAAAGAAACAAGGTCAGCATTTAGACAGCACTTTTGGCCCAATTGGGTCTTCTCCTTTTGAGAAACTGTCGGTAGGCACACACCTGCTTGATGTCACCAACTTCGCGGGGCATTTTGGCTGATTTTGGGGGGTTGTTGGGTGGTTGAAAAGGGAAAAAGTGGTTGTTTGGTGATGGTTGCAAGTTGGTGATGTTCAAAGATTCGTGGGGCTGCGAAGCAAAATGGCACACTTTTTTTGCCCTGGGTCCTGCTCGCTCGCTGGTCCCTCCTTCCTTAATTTTTTTCGCTCTTTTCGCCGGGCTCCACCTCTATTTTTTTCGAACGAGCAATTTTTGTGTGGGCTACGCACGTGAGCGACCGCGCACGGACCAGGTCCTCCTATTGATTATGTAAGATTCTATCCGAAGTCGACTCGACCTTTCAGCGAGTTCAGCGAAGTTAGCGGGGAGCCAGTGAAAGAGGCCGCTATGAGCGCTAAAGGTTAAGTGGCTGCCTTGAAAGCTGGACAACGCGGCGCCAACATCAAACCAGGTGGCAAAAGAAGAGCCGCGTTTGAAGTCAACGGCCAGGCGATATAAGTTGGTTGTCAGTCTATTTTCATGTCAGTTGGAGAGTGACACTTTCTTCTGTCTACAGCATTCACCAATTGAGGCATCGCAGCCTCACTTTGTCCCAAGAAGTCACCTCAATCTCACTCAAAAAGAAGAAAAAAATCAATCATGACTCCATTGGATAAGGCAATGCGGTCCAAGGTACGTCATACTTAAACAAGTCTCATATACGTTCGTATTCTCCCAAGCTCACTGCTAACATTCATAGAATGCCTTCTTGGGTAAGTAGACTCACAGACACAGTTACCACCCCAGTATGGCCCTTCTCTAACAAAACCAGCATTCTCAGGACTCGTGACTGGCGTCGCGATCTGGGCGATCTGGGGCGGCGACATGTTCCCAGCAACAGAAGACCCCAAGGGCGCTCCAGAGACATGGACGCGCGAGGAGTTGCGGCGGTGGCTGGCTGCGGTAGGTGCTCACGTTCAAGACCTGGCTGTCGGCTGGATGTCGGGAAACAAGACTCAGGCTCACGTTCACGCACAGCACACGGGCTAACTCTTTCTTTTCTTTGCTTTTGCCTGAATAGAGGAATCTACACCCGCAACCAAGCGATACAGACGAACAGCTGCTGGAAAGAGTCAAGGTCAACATGAGAATCCCGAGGAATTGAGTTGAGATGAAGATTGAAGAGGAGGACGATATGGACGACAGCGACGGCGACAATGGCTCTGATTTTCAAACGACTTGATTTTTGCATCTTAAATAGCTTCCATAGTGCGATCACATTAATAAGATACCATATTTGTTGTGACCGACGATATCAGACCGACTTACATGATCTCCGAGTGATGCTATATTGAGTCTCTAATATGCATCTACCCGATAAAATATATAGTGTCCGTCAAGCTGTAAGACGGCGCAATTTAGCCATTTGTAGGCGCTCCTTGGCACCCCGCGCTACCCCTGTCATATGCATTTATCGAGGTGAGCGGCTGCGCCAGTTGCGCCCGCGTTCCACTAAATACGAGTAAAGCTCCGCACAATACGAAACGCGCTCAGTGCCTGAAGCCTGAAAGGAAGGAGGCCAGCTTGCAAACGGGCAGGTCGCCCTTGCCTCCTTTGGCGTGTTGCTATTGTCATTGACCCCTGGGCCAGCGTCCCTCATTCACTCCTTCCGTTCACGACACTCTCCCTTCGTAACTTCCTTCGAAAGGAAAGACGTCAGACGGCCCCTTCAAGGAGAAAACACTACGGCCCCTGCGGACCTTCCATTTTTGGTGCTCCTGCTTTCTTCTTTCCTGTCCCTCCTTTTTCTGCACTCTCCTCTTTTCAACACCATCGCCAGAGCTCCCAAAGCTCCATTTTTTCAACTTGTCTCTCTTCCAACAACTCTTTTCCCCATCGTCACCGTCAACACCGCCATCATGCTGGGTCTTCTCCAGGTAAGTTTGAGCTCCCCTCGTTTTGACCGTTATCGTGTTTTTTGCTGACACGTTCTTTCTAGCGCCTCGCTCGGTTCCTCGACCGCCCGGCCTTCCCATGGAAGCGCCTTATTATGGGCTTTTCTCTCGCGCAATATTTCCTCGAAGGCTTCCTCTCGCTCCGCCAGTACCAGGTTCTCAAGGCCACCAAGGCGCCCAAGGTTCTTGAGCACGAGGTCTCCCAAGAAGTCTTTGACAAGAGCCAGGCGTACGGCCGCGCCAAGGCCAAGTTTGAGCTCGTCAACGGCATCTGGGGCCAGCTGCAGAACCTGGCCTTTTTCCAGTTCGACCTGCTGCCCAAGCTGTGGTCGTGGAGCGGCAAACTGCTGCTGCAGCTGGCGCCGGCGCGCTTCCAGGGCGAGATTGCTCACTCGATTGTCTTTGTCCTCACTACGATCCTGCTCAACCAACTGCTGTCGCTGCCCGCCTCCGTCTACCACACCTTTGTGCTCGAGGCCAAGTTTGGCTTCAACAAGCAGACGCCCAAGATCTTTGTCACGGATATTCTCAAGACCCAGCTGCTCACGTTCACGCTCGTCCCGCCGATTCTCGCTGGCTTCCAGGCCATTATCCGTCGCACCGGTGCCAAGTCCTTCTACTACGTCTGGCTGTTTGGTGCTGGTCTCCAGGTCTTTATGATTACCATCTACCCGATTGTTATTCTCCCGCTGTTCAACAAGCTGTCCCCGCTCGAGGAGGGCGCGCTCAAGACCAATGTCGAGGACCTCGCCAAGAAGCTCAAGTTCCCGCTCCACGAATTGTATGTGATTGACGGCAGCCGCCGCAGCGCCCACAGCAACGCCTACTTCTTCGGCCTGCCCTGGAAGAAGCACATTGTGATTTACGACACTCTCATTGAAAAGAGCGCGACCGAGGAGGTTGTCGCTGTCCTTGCGCACGAGCTTGGCCACTGGAGCCTCGGCCACACGACCCGTCTCTTTGCCATCTCCCAGGCGCACTTCTTCTACATCTTTGCCCTGTTCTCCGTCTTTATCAACAACAAGAGCCTGTACGCCGACTTTGGTTTTGTCCAGGAGCGGCCCATCATTATCGGCTTCTTGCTGTTCTCGGACGCTCTCGCGCCCATGGACATGGTCATCAAGCTGCTTATGAATATCTTGAGCCGCCGCTACGAGTTCCAGGCCGACAATTTTGCCCGCGGTCTCGGCTACGAGGAGCCCCTTGCCCGCTCGCTGATCAAGCTGCAGATCCAGAACCTGAGCACAATGGACGCCGACTGGCTGTTTGCCAACTACCACTTCTCGCACCCGATCCTGGCGGAGCGTCTCAAGGCGCTGGACTGGCAGCCGACGGAGAAGGTTGAGGTCAAGGAGACCAAGGAGGCCGTGATCAAGGATGGCGAGGCCGTCACCACGGGCCGTGATGAGCTGTAGATAGTGTAAGGAGGATGACAAGAGTTTTTTATTTGATCTACATGAAAAAGGCACATGTAAGCAAGATGTGTAACGAAAAGAGAAAACAGAAACAACTCCACAAAAGGATGAATGAAGAGATATTATCTCAATGTGTGAAATAGAAGACTGTACGGTCTGATACAGAAAAGACTGGAAAGGTTCAGGAAATAACAATGATATTCGATGATTTACAACTGTTGATACTAGAGTACTCCGTACACAATTTACAGTGGCAACTGCCTGTATTCCGTATTAGTGCCGTAATTGCGACGTAGAGACCCCAGAAAGTAAACGACAGCGCCTGTTAAACAGTTGGTAGACGAGTCTCCACTTTTCATTCCCGCAGCCAATCACACTAGCTCAATCGTAACATCCCATCGCCGGTCCTGCTAGCGAAAAATCTTGAACCTCACTTTGCTCAATTGGACAAGACACGCGACTACGACGACCCGCGAGCCCCGACCCAGGCGACTTCTTTCAATTCGACGTCTAATTCCTTTCCACTCGACCGTCTCTCCACACCTACACACACAATGTTTGCCGCACGGCCAGCATTCTGCGTCGCAGCAGCCGCGCGCGCCGTTGCTTCTTCGGCCACAAAGTCTCAGACTCGGTAGGCCTACCCCTTTTTTGTAAACAGTCTGTCGTCTTCAGCCCCTAACAGTACAGCTCCTTCTCTATCCTCCCCCGTCTGCGGCCGACATCCACGACCACCACCTCTGTCTTCCGCTCGCCCATCCTCTCTCAGATTGTTGCTCCGGCGCCGTCATTAGAAGTCTCTTCTACAAGAATTGCCGCCGACCTGATATCGCCCTCCACCATCTCCCGCCACCCTGCTCTTGCCGGTAGCTTTGCCAGCCAGATCCGCTGCGGTCCGCGCCCGACCATGGCTTTCGCTACACGTCTGGTCCAGAAGCGGCGCCACGGTTTCCTGAGCCGTATACGCACAAAGGCCGGCCGCAAGACGCTGCAGCGGCGCAAGGCCAAGGGCCGCAAGCGGTTGGCCTACTAAAGAGCAGTCCGGCCGAAGGGAGGACGACAGTTGGCGGACGACACGACATGTATGACTACGAGAGGAGGACAGGAACGGCATAACATGGCCCCAAAAAGCAGCATCATATATTTACTGTATAAACTATAAAACGAATATACTCTCCATACCCAAGACACGCCGCGTTATCTACATTATTACTTAAATATTTACAGAACGTCGTTCACGGCCCCGTCAGGCCACTCTCGCAGGTCAAGGTGTCGGTATAGCACGCCGTGTGCAGCTGGTCGCTCGCCTCGCCCAGCCAAACCGTATATCTCTCCGCACTCGGCAAACTCGGTAAGACCCAGTTCTGCTGCACAACGTCCCAGACACTCAGGTCTTTACGTGTCAACTGCAGACTCACTGTACCTGAGCCGCCGGGCGCCAATGTGTCCGTCTTGGCGAAGTCGCGCAGCTGCACCACGGGCGTATCGTAGGACGTGCCGGCCGGGAACTGCAGGTAGGCCTGGACGACTGCTTTGCCGGACGCAGTCTTGCCCGTGTTGCTGACTTTGACGGACAGTGTGTAGGCAATATCGAACAATGCCGGGTTGCCGCCCTGGGCACCGCCAGCCGGAGGACCCTGCTTCTGCGTAGTCGAGTAGCCGGCCGGGTACGGGTATGTCGATGTGGTGGAGGCGGCAATATCGGCCTCGGCATCCGACAGGCTTACCCATGAGTACAGGTAGCGCCAGATGGTCGAGAAACCGGCTGGCATGGTGGCCTCGGACGCTGGGGGGATGGCACTTGAGTACGACGGCGTGGGCAGCTTGCTTGGCCGGGCCGCAGGCAGCGTGGTTGCCAACTTTGTGCTCACGGCAATCGAGGCACTGCTCAGCGAGAAGTTGGTGTAGCTCAGGCCGTGGCCAAAGGCAAAGCGCGGCGCAATGTTGTTCTTCATGAGGTAGCGGTAGTCAATGTACAGACCTTCCGAGTACGTGTCCTGGATCTGGCCAAGGGCGAAACCACGCAAACCTAGGCTATCCGGGTAGTCACTCTCCTGCTTGGGGATCGTGTAGGGCAAATGGCCACTCGGAGACACGGTGCCATAAAGGACATCAGCTAGTGACTCGCCAGCCTCTTGGCCAGGCAGATGGGCCACAAGGACCGACTTGACAGACGGCAGATTGATCCAGGCATCCACAACGATGGGACCAACCGTGTGCACAACAACAATCACATTGTCGTAGGCCTTGGCCACAGACTGGACAAGAGCATCACCGCCGTGCCACGCCGAGAGACCAGCCGAATCACGGTCGCCGTGGTTGCCCTCGACCGTGTCCTGGTTCTCGCCCGAGTCAGATGTGATGAACACGACAGCGACCTGGTCGCCGCTCTGCGACGGCGGAAAGAACCACGGCCAACTGTCGTAGTTGTGGTACGTGACGCCGCCTGTGCTGCGGTTCTGGAGGGCCGTAATCGGATCGTCAAAGTACGGGTAGTTGGCCGTGCCAGAGCCCCAGCCCATGCCCAGCGTGCCCGTATCACACGCACGATCGGTACAGGCATTCGCACCGGACGGGTTGACGGCAGCATCCGTGCCAAACACGACCAGTGGACGAGAAAGGTCCAGTGGCAGCAGCGAGCCGTTGTTCTGCAGCAGCGTGATGGCATCCGTGGCCACCTGCCGCGCAACCGTCGCATGGTCGGCCTGGACATCGACAAACCGGTTCACAACACCGCTGGGCGAGAAGAGAGCGCCGGGGTACAGCAGGCCCGTAGCATCGGCAGTGTTGGACGAGAAGTTGGGCGGTGGGAAGTCCGAGTCCTGGCCCATCTGGTACCAAGCTGCCACAACACGCGTGGCCATGTCGTTGATGCGGTCCATGGGTACCGAGCCGTTGAGAGCAGCTCTCGTGAGATCGTACATGAAGTAGCTCGTGCCAACCAACGGGATCTGCTCATCACCGGGCATGCCCATGTCAAGCCCAGCCAGAGCAGAAGCAACGCCAGACATTTGACCGAGCCTATGTTGTTAGTGATGCTCGCAGATTTTGATATTGATGATGTGGATATGCACAGAAGGGAACTCACCAGTCCGACATGACAAAGCCTTGAAATCCAAGCTCGTCCTTCAACAAGTTGTTGAGAAGGTAACTGTTTTGCGAGCATGCAGAGCCGTTGACGCCGTTGTAGGCGGCCATAAGCGAGCCGGCACCGGCACGGACAGACTCTGCAAACGGCCACAAATAGAGCTCATGAAGAGTCCGGTCGTCAATATTTGCGCTATAGCCGGGCATGATAACATTGTACATGCGGTACATCTCCTGCTCGTAGCCGATCAAATGCTTGACCGTCGCAATAACACCCTGCGACTGCACGCCTTGGACAGTCAGAGCACCACCAACGGCCTGCAGCACAGGGTCGGCACCAAAAGACTCCCAGTTGCGACCACCACGCGGCTTGCGACCAAGAGGACCAATGGCCGGTCCGAGATAGATGTTGGCGCCTTTGCCGCGGAATTCTTCGCCAATGGCCTGGGCGCGGGCCAGGATAAGGTCCTTGTCCCATGTCGCACCCGTCGTGATGCCGGCCGGGAAGGCCGTAACATGGTCTGTCGAACGAACACCCAGAGCACTATCCTGAAGACACAGCTGCGGAAAGCCAACACGGAGAGCACTGCCTGTGTTTCCAACGCAGGGACTAAGTGCCTGAGGTTAGTATGAAGAAATATGAGACTGGAGTTGTGTATGTAAGTATATCTCACCCTAGATACACGTTAGCATTTCTCCTTAAGAAACAACCATGTATTATATTATACATATTCGGCAGGAAGGAGCGCAACTCACCCATAAAAAAACCTGTGCCAGCAGTAATGTTCGTCTTCTCGGCAAGTGTCATGGATGACACAAGAGCCTCTGCTTTGTCGTAGGCACTTGTCCAATCCGATGTCCATCCCCCGAGCGGAGCTGGATAGTAAGGCGCGGCAACATATCCGGCCGGCACGGAATCGCGCCGTTGTACAGTAGCCCCATATGCCGTCCGGGCCCAGGCTGTAGCAGCCACGAGGGCAACACAGGCCGAGTTTACCATTTCGATGTGATGCTTCGTGTTATTGGTGGCCGTATGGTATAGGCTGATGTTCTGTAAGTCAATGTGAACACCAAAGTAAACAACTGTGCACGGATAAATGTATATGTGCCAGACAGTGTACTGGGCAGCTCACGTCACTGATTTGTATATTCAGCCGCGATGTCGTTGTGCCTGGGCCTCAGCTTGTTTTTGAAATGATCGCCATCATGAGTGTAGGCCCTGTTCTCGAAATAAATTAATAAAACTCGGAAAAGAAGGTTGCCCACAGGGCGTCGTCTCTGTTGCATTTTCCTTTTTTTGTTTTTCCTGTCTCTTTTTTGTCGTTTTCTGGTAATCTGCCCTTGCTTCCGTACTCCGCACGCAGGGGGAGATAAAGATCCACGGTATGCCGTGGGTGGTGGGATGGTGGTGGTTGCGCTGTCCAAAAGAGGAAATGAGGACCGCATTTACGGCGTACACAGACGAATGGCAGTCGGCGATGCGACCTCAGTGGCGTTTTTCTGGTGTAAAAGGCTGTCGCCAACCACAGCTATTGGCGGGATCTCTTTTTCGGGCTGCAAAAGTCAAGAACAATAAAGAACAACAAATGCGCTCAATGGCCAGGAACTGGGGAGATCAGAAGGCGTGAACTGGCTGGAAAAGAGTGGAAAGAAGCGCCGATAGGTGGCCGGGTGTAGTTCGTATGAGGCACAAAGTCAATACTGGGCAGTAAAACATTGCAGTTAGTGATGGCACGAAAGAGAAATGTGGAAAGCCACAGACGACGTACGACATCAAAAGCAGAAAAAGAAGGCTCAATGCAACTCCAGAGAATCGTGAGGTCACAAAAACGGCAGGAAAGCAACAAGAAGGACAGGCAACCGATCGGGAAAGAAAGCGGGGGCTGGCAAGCTGGGCGAGATCTGGGGTAAGGGTGCCCGCTTTTGGGAGCACGGTCTGCCTGCCAAAGTCGTGTTGACATCTGCGCGGTGCCACTTTCTTGTTGATGTGGCATCCTATTTTGGCGATACAAGGGTATATCACAGGCGGTAATGCAATCAGATAGGGCAATTGTCCCGCAGTTCCCCCAACCGAGCGACGTTAGCTACAGCAAGCGTGCCTGTCCGCTTCTTGTTACTGCGACGTCTGCAATGTCTGCAATGTCTGCAACCGCTGTCCTTGTCGAGTTGATGGGTCGCCCATTGCGGCTTTTGGTCTTCTGACCATCTTTTTGGCTCGCTTGATGTTAAAAGCGGCGGGATATACGACGTACTTTTAAAAGCACATGCTTTTCTTGAGTCTTTCTCGAGTCATTGCCGAGCGCCAAGCTGGATGTAAGTGAGTCGATGAGCGAAAGAAAATCAATGTGAGGCAATTGGTACCTAAACACCCTCAACAAGTACTGATTTGAGGTCCATCGTGTAAGAGGCTTTTTGGCCACTCTTGGCGATATATCGTGGCGCCGGAAAGGTCGACGTCAGTCAGTGAGATCGAGACGGAGAAATCTGATATCGCGCCGGCCGAATTCCCTGTAAGGCGATGGATGCACGGAGGGGTCCAATGCGGGGCGTGATGGACGACAGCCTCGGAAGCCGATGTCTGATCGTGGCTTGTGATATTCTGGAAGTCAAGAAAAAGAAAGTTGGATAAGAGAAGAGAAATAAGGAAACGGTCGGATCTGGCTAGAGGGAAGAAAAGGGGCAATGTTCCTGAAAAACCACAATATAATATTCAGGGAAAGAGAGACCGGGTGAAAGTGCAGGTCGATGCATGGGCTTGGGAAGGTCCACGATACTCGCCGGGAAGGTGCGATGCAAGTGAATGTTGTGTATGTAAGCCGATGTATAACATAAAGGGCAGCCTTTGTTCTTTTGGTGGAGTTTATAATTTGAAACTGCCTTTTTAAATACATAAGGTCTTTGAAAATGAGATTTATTTCTTAAATATATAGAAGCATTAACAAAAGGAGACCACATATCTGTAAAACACTACATTTCCATGTCACAGTTAATACGGAGTATACTATAGTACTTGGTATGTTCACGATGAGAAGTTGATTCAAACAAAAGGCCATTTGAGACCTTGACTCAATTAACGATACAAACAGAAACTAAAAACACTATCGAGTAAAGGACTGCCAGGTAAAACTGTTGGTGGTACAAATAAAAAGGCTCTATCCAGAGCAGAGAGAAAGTGGACCTGCCTGTCCCGACATGATATTATTCTTTTTTTATCGTCTTCTGATTCCTTTGATTCTTCTGAATTTTCTGAATCTTCTGCATCTTTTTCCGAGTCACTGTCGACCCCTGCTTTGCCGTCCTCATCGTTCCCGTGGTCTTTTCTTCTGGCCGCCGCCGTTCTCCCACCTAGCGCGAGTATGGGTGATAGCCACGGTTTCCGCCGCCACCGCCACGTCCGCCGCCGCGGTAGTTAGCACCCGGCCGACCAGCATTCTTCGGTCCCGTAGGCGCATTAGCAGGCGGTGCATTGTTGGGGTCCATGGGGCCGTTGTTGTTGTTATTGTTGTTGCGGTTGAAGTTGTTGTTCCGGTTGTGAAATCCACCGCGGCCGCCCTGGTGCTGGTTGCCGTTGCCACCGTTGTTGCTACCTCCGTCGTCATAATCACCGCCGCCATTGCCAGCGCCCCATGGTGACTGCCCGCCGTTGTTGCTACCGCCGCCCGTTGCACTACCAGGACCGCCGCCGCCCGGGCCGACACTACCGCCCCGTTCGTACTTTTGCTGCTCGAACATTTGCTGGTCCATGGCGTTGAAGTTGTTGCCACCGCCGCGTCCGCCGTTCGGGCCGTTGGGTCCACCAAGACCGCCCATAGGGCCACCGGGGAATTGCTGCTGGTTCATCATCATGCCAGGGCCGCCGGGACCACCAGGGCCGCCAGGACCACCACCACCGTTGCGGTTGTTCATCATCTGCATCTGTTGCATTTGCATCATCTGCATCATCTGCGGGTTCATGCCGTTGGGGCCCATGCCACCCATGCCGGGCATACCTCCCATGCCGCCCATGCCGCCCATGCCGCCGGGCATATTGGGCATATTGGGCATGTTGGGCATGTTGGGCATGTTGGGCATGCCGCCAGGACCGCCGCCCATGCCGCGGTTCATGGCCATTTGCTGCTGCATGACGGCAAAGTACTGCTGCATACGCTGCCAGTACTGAGCCATGACCTGCGGTGTCATACCGCCGGCCATGCCGCCACCACCGCCCATCTGCTGGCTGCCGCCTTGGTCGTCGTAGCCGCCGCCCATGGGACCCTTGCGGAACTTGTTGTTGCCGCCGGGACCGCCACGGCGGTTGTTGTCGTCATCTTCCCGGAGATTGCCGCGCGGTTGGGCCTTCTTGACCTCAATGGGCTTGCCGTGAATCTCCAGGTTTGTCGACAGACACGCCTCGACGCCCGCGTCTGACTCGAACGTGACAAAACCGAAGCCACGCGGCCGGCCGGTGTCCTTGTCCATCATAAGCGTAGCATCGACGACGCGGCCAAACTGAGCAAAGTAGTCCTTGAACTCCTGATCCGTGGTTTCCTGCGAGACGCCACCAACAAATATTTTGGACGTCTTCTCCTGTTCGTCGCGGGGAATCGCACGCTTCGGGTCGATGATCTTGCCGTCCAGATAGTGTTCCTTGACCATGACAATGTTGACCGTCTTGGGGTCCTTGAAGGTGAGGAAGCCAAAGCCACGCGAGCGGCCAGAGAGGCCGTCACGCATAACTGTACACTCGAGAACCTCGCCGAATTGGGAAAAGTAGTCGCGGAGGGATTCTGGGAATGTTAGCAACGATGTTCTTGGCTGATGTGAAGATGTGAGTAAAGGGGAAAACTTACGGTCAGTCGTCTCCCAGTTCAGGCCGCCGATAAACATTTTGCTGTTAAGATGTTAGCAAGTTTTTCTTTTTCACAAAGTTTTCACAAAGTAAAAGGTTGAGATGACCAAGACAGGACGCAGGCCGACAAAGAAAACACAACAACAAAAACAAGGACGGTCCGCAGCTGCACTACAACTGATTGAGCCCAAAGACAAGACGCAAAAATCACAACAGACACAAGACATACGCGAGCCGGCGACGGACGGCCGCCGAGTCCACCTGAGGTGGCGGCACAACACTTGTCTCCCAGTTGCCATGGCCAGAAAAGGGTGGAAGGAGGGCTGTCTGGGCCGTGAAGACGTGGAACAGGTCGTCGGCTTCGCCAAAGTCAAAGCCGCAGCCGCCGCCCCGTCCTCGGGGGAAACGGCCGTTGCGCGGCACCGTCTCGGTGAAGGTGGTAGTGATGGTTGACATTGGATGACAATCAGATGGTTTGAAAAGAAGGTGTGGTGCAAATGGAGTGAGACGTCGAGAGAATAAGAACTAGGTGGTGATATTGAGAGTTCTGGTATTGGGAAGAAGAAAGGGAAGAAGGGGACAAGGGTGGCAAAGAACAACAACGACATAGAATTGTAAAAAGGTGCCGGGTGGGTAAGGGGTTGTGAGGGCGACCGAAAGGTGAGAACAAGGTGATGACGAGGTGAGGCAAGGCTGAGAATGGAGAAAATAAGGTGAACGTGGTAGGGCTGGAGACGACGAGAACAAAGCGGCCAACACAAGAAGCACAATGTAGACAAGAGGCGGAAAAGAGGAGAGAAACACAAAGAAACGGCAAGATGGGTGCAAAGAACAATCGTGCCCATGGCTGAACAGATTGACTGCCCATGGATGCCATGTGATGATGTCTTGATATCTCGTGACCATCTTTGTCCATTTTTGTTTTTCTTTTCTTCTGTTTTGTTGTTGTCTGTAACTCTTTTTTTTCTTTGACTGATTCTTCTTGAAGAGCTGTCTGCTGTCTGGCTGTCTGCTGTCTGCTGTATGTGTTTGTCTGCTTATCTGTTTCTGTCTTTGACTGTCTAGTCTTTGAAGCTCTCTGGCAAGTCGCGGCTAGCTGGCAAGCTAGATTCTTGATCTTTGTCTCAGGCTGCTCGTGCCACCCAGCCCGTGCGTACAAACAAAGTATGGAGACAGCAAGCCCGCTCGTCTTGGGGCCACTCAGCACGAAAAACGATCTTGACAACTTGACAAACTTGTTTTGCTGGGCCTCTTGTCACTCTCATGTGAACGGGCGCCTAATCTGTCTATGGGCAGATATAAAAACGAGTAAAGAGGAGAAAAGAGAAGAAAAGAGTAGAAACAAGCACATGGCTCAGATGCCATGATCCAGGAAGCGGTCACGGCCACGACCGGCCTGAAAGGGGCCTCAGCCTTGTGCCTAGGCTTTGATAGCAAAATCTGTTCCCATGGGTGCCCCCAAATGGATCCCTGCATACTTTCCTTTGCTTCCCATTGCCACGCAAGGCTGCCTCTCTCTCCATTCCACTCCTTTCTGCCGCATTGGCACCGGCAGCTTCCCATCTCTTGCTAACTGGAGCCGCAATGGAAGAATTCCAACGCACAAAAACAAGCATCATGCAATAAGAAGAAAGGGATGTGTATAGCGCAAAGTCGACCTGGAATCGTCATGAAAATCATCATTGCAGAGGAAGTATACGTACCCGTCTTCTTTGGAGTTCGGACCGACCTTGGCCGCGGGCTGTCCGGACCTTGGGCCACCAAACTGGCCACCGCCGCCGCCGCTTGGCTGCGGCGTCTCTTCTGAGCGCTGGAAGCCGCCCGAGCCCGAGCCCGAGCCTGCGCCTGCGCCCGTACCGGCGCCGGCACTGCTGCTGGCGTTGTTGTTGCCGCTGCTGCCGTTGCCAAGGTTGAAGTCCACGTCATCGTCGTCGTCGTCGTACTGCATGGTGTCGTCGTAGTCGTCCTGGTTGCCGCCATCGTCGCCGTAGCTGTTGTCCTGCTGGCCTGCTGATTCTGGCGCAGCGGCAGTCGGGGCCGCAGCTACTGGCGGCGGTGCTCGTGCGGACGCCGGAGCTGGCGCTCTTGATGCTGAGGGCTCATCGTCGTTATACCTGGAAGGAAGCGATGGTTAGCAGCGATGTTTTAAAGTCAAACCATCGGCACTGCTCGACACCATCAAGACCAGTCGAACAAGCTTCAGCAGCGTCCAGATTGAGCTCTACCAGGTACTCACAAATCAGCAAACAGCTCGTCGTCAAAGTTTTCGGGCTCCGTCATGATCGTGGCTGTTTAGGGGAACTGTTCTGAAAAGGGCTGTTGTTATGGTTCGACTTTTTGCGCGCAGGCCGTCGATGAAGCCCGCAGTGAACGAATTCGGTATCTCTATCCTACAACGGGATGTATCGCACAAAAATGAAGACAATAACAACAACAAAAATCGATACAGGCGCAAGTTTGGCGATGGAAAGCTGGAAAGAAAAGGAGTTGTAAGAAGGAGGAAGCTGGAAGAAGAGGAGGGGGAGGAGCGACGCGGGTAGGTAGCTCTAGGGCGGAAAAAAAGGGCGAAACGGGCAACTGGGTTCATGGGCTGGCTCGGTTGGGGCGCTCCTTCTCTCCCATATTCTCTCCCATAACAATCTCTCCGGCTGCGCCTTCCACTGTGCTCGCTAATAATATGGCCTGCCAGCTGTGGGGGAAGGGGCTAAGGGAGCTGCTTTCTGCCTGAGGCGTTGGCCTACTCCGTACTGCAATTCCAAACATACCGTGCGGGAAGGCGCGACAGACTGTGGCACGCACGGCTCCAACATATGCCCATCCCCGCGTGCAACTTGCGACTTGGCCCCACAGTGGCCTAGTGGGGCTCAACACAACGGCCAATTCACCCTTCTGCCGCCCGCGTCTCGAACCACCACCACCACCGAAGCAACTAGGCAAGGCAAGAGCAACCGCACTGTCAAGACAGCGTGGAAGGAGCCAACAACCAACCACCACACACGAGGAAGTAGCACGACGAAAGCGGCGAAACGCAAAAAGATACATCAACAGCTTTGTAACTTTGAAGCTTTTCGACCTCGAATAAACAGTCAACAAAGCATCTCCGAACACTGCAGCAGGCCCTGCAGACCTACCCCTCTCTCGATCGACAGCTTCGTTTCGTTCCTCTCATCTCGTTTGAGTCCCCGCCAAGGACTCACGCCCCTCCTCTTGCATCGTCGTCTCCCAGCCTTCCGACCGACTTTTGAAGTTTGACAACTCAACAACTCGACAACTCGACGAATCGACAACCCTACGGCCCTTGGCCTCTCCCCGATTGACCTGCCCGTCCACAATGAGCATATGAACACAACAGTCGCCTAGAAGAGCCGCCCCAGCCGTCCTAGCAGCTGCATCCGAGATGTTCTCTTCCTCGGGCGGCGGCAAGAAGCCGTCGAAGCATCAGGTTGGTTGAAGAGCTGTATCTTTAAGAGTTCATGGTGGCAATCCATACTAACGAGCTTCCAGCAGCAGCAGCAGCAGGAGATGGTACAAGTCGGTATGTTGACGATGGGCAGTGTCGGGGAATCCCAGTAGCTTGCGTCATGTTTACTAACTTTACCCTTTCCAAAACAGACAGAGCAGAGTAAGTCTTGCAAGAGTCACGTTGTCTATCCTCGAGCTCAGGCACTGACAGGCCGCAGTTCCACATCACCCTTTTGGCGACAGCCGCACCGCGAAGCAGCTCCCAAGACGAGCTCCGATAGCGGCAACCGGCACGATCCCGGCATTGTCGTCGGTGCAGCCTACTCGCACGCCGACATCTTGAAGTTTGACAATTTGTACGAAGCGACGATACCCAGACCACGTTCTTCATGACCTCCCTACTAAGTGCCCACTCCCACAGAAACATATCCAGCTCCTCCTCGGGCCGGCCACGAACGCCGCCCTCTTCCTCGAACAAACACGCTCCCTCCAACAGCCACAGCACACCTCCACCAAAACACGGCGCAGCGTCCAAGTCGAACCCGCGGAACTATAAGAGCTTTTTGACCAACACCGACGAAGACTGGAACGCCGACGAGTCCGAAGATGTGTACAGCTACGAAGACGATGACGGGGACGATTTTGGGCTGCCGAGCCTGTCCAACATGAAGCGGAGGACAAGACGGATGGCCAGCCAGACGGGCAGCAGCAGTGCCGGCACGCCCACAATACCGAGCCGAGGCTTTGGAGGACGGGGCAGTGTCAGTGGCAGTCTGGGCGGTAGTTTCGGCGGCGCCAGTCACAGCGGAGGCGGTCACGCCAGCAGCCACAGCGTGTCCCTCGCGACACTCGACCACGACGACTTTGGCGGCGACGACTTGGCCTCGCCCCTTGGTGGTGGTGGTGGTGGTGGCAGCGGTCTGCAGACACGGCGTTACTCGAATAGCGCCGACATTGCCGTTGAGCGGCCCGCGCCGTCGTACCCGGTTCCCAAGAAGAGCGAGGGCAAAATTTTGCGGCCACAGTACAAGGACATTCTGCGCGACCCGGCCAATGCGCTGCACCTGATTGACCACACGCCCATCCCACCAAACGCGAGCACAAAGGAAATCGAGGCTATCAACTCGCGAATACACCGCATCAACCGGTTCAAAAAGCTGTTGCAGGCGTCGACGATCCCGCTGCCCGACTTACGGTCTCTCGCTTGGTCCGGCATCCCACAGGAAGTGCGGGCCATGACGTGGATGCTGCTCCTGAGCTACCTCCCGACAAGTAGCGAGCGCCGGGTGGCCACATTGGAGCGGAAGCGGAAGGAGTACCTAGACGGCGTGCGGCAAGCGTTTGACCGGGGCGGTGCTAGTGGGAGTGGGCTGTCCGGTGGAAGCGCAGCGGGACAGAAAGCGTCGGCCAGCAACACGCCCTCGAGCAACCGCGGCCGGGGTTTGGATGAAGCCGTCTGGCACCAGATCAGCATCGACGTGCCGCGGACGAACCCGCACATTGAGCTCTACGGCTACGAGGCCACACAGCGGTCGCTCGAGCGGATCTTGTACGTGTGGGCTGTGCGGCACCCGGCGAGCGGTTACGTGCAGGGCATCAACGATCTGGTGACACCGTTCTGGCAGGTGTTTCTGGGTGTCTACATTGCCGACCCGGACATTGAGACGGGCATGGACCCGGGCCAGCTGCCGCGGGCAGTGCTCGATGCCGTGGAGGCCGACTCGTTCTGGTGTCTGACCAAGCTGCTGGACGGCATCCAGGACCACTACATTGTGGCGCAGCCGGGCATCCAGCGGCAGGTGGCGGCGCTGCGGGACCTGACGTCGCGTATCGACGCGCCCCTGGCCCAGCACCTGGAGAGGGAGCACGTTGAGTTCATCCAGTTCAGTTTCCGCTGGATGAACTGTCTGTTGATGCGCGAGATTAGCGTCAAGAACACCATCCGCATGTGGGATACATATATGGTAAGTTGCCCCCCCACCCCGGACTCTATTTTTGGAAGTCGACTGGGAACGACTGGGAACGACTTGGAAGGTATTTTGGCTCTGACACGACGTAATCTAGGCTGAAGAAAACGGCTTCTCCGAATTCCATTTGTATGTCTGCGCTGCCTTTTTGGTCAAATGGTCGAGCAAGCTGTGTGGCATGGACTTCCAGGAAGTCATGATGTTCTTGCAGTCGCTGCCCACGCGCGACTGGACTGAAAAGGACATTGAGCTGCTGCTGAGCGAGGCCTACATCTGGCAGAGTCTGTTCAAGGGCTCATCTGCGCATCTCCGCGGACCCTCTAACCGCACGCCATCGACGAGTGTGCAGTTGTAGGGCAAAGGGGCGTAGTCTGTCTGCATGGCAGCCTGCTTCTTACATGTCTTGCCCAACTCATTTTGTTGTTTTGCATTATCGCACTTTTGTTTTGCTTGCGAGCCAGTTTTACATATTCTCTTTGCCTTGCTACGACGTATGTTCATTCACAATCATTATATTTTCCTTCACTGAAGAGCAGACTTCTTTGTTGCATATCGATGGGTACTTTTTTTTCGTGATATCAGAGGTGTGTGAGACTTGTTTATGAGGAACAAAGGGACCAGAGACATTGAACACTGCCAAGGTGGGATTATGAATAAAACAAGTAAACAGGGGCTAGAGCATGAAAACATAAAAGGCACACAAAAAGGTACACAAAAAGGTACACAACTACGGTTGTCAAAGGAGAAGACAAAATCAAGTCGAGAAAGACAATCACAAACATCCATCGGCTCCCAGCAGAACCAGTAATCGTGGAATGCAGCCACTCTCTACTCTTCTTTACTTTTCGTCGCAGCCTCATGGTAAAACCATCCACGACATGTAGAAAGTAAAGCAGCTACAAAAGGATGGCCAGGCATGAATTATACGAAAAGGCACACGAAAAGAAGACGAAAAGAAGACGAAAACGGATGTAGATAAAGTAGACGTGCAGTTTCAGAGACACTTCTAGGGATCTCTCCATGCCATACTCACTGTCCTTTGCTCAATCATCTGTACGTTGTTTCCCACCAAAAACATCGTCCGATGACGTGGCTGTGGCCGGGTTCATGAGCAACGTCCGGACGGAGGACAAAAGTCCTTATTCGAAACAGGGTGTGTGCAAGAGAAGGTAAATGAAGAAACGAAAGAAGAGAAGTCAACGAGAGCCAAAGATTTGCTCACATCCTTACTACGTCGTTCGGAAGCCGGACGGCGTGAGCAAAAAAGAGGGAACAGACACAGTCGCGCTGCTTCGATAGTCCATTGTATTTCTATCGGAGAGTTTCGTAGACTGTTCTCTGTCTTTCTTGTTTGACAGTCGTTGCACAGCTGGGCGAAGAGGACAAAGGGGGAGATGGCCGAGGAAGGACAGAAGAGAAAGGGACGATTCAGTTCATCCAGCTAAAATCAAGATGAGCTTCAGCATGGCAAGCGTACAGACAGAGTGTTTCTTGTATTTTTGTACATTCACTCTCCTGAGCGGCAAACTTGTTCCGACGAAAGGACAAAGAGGCTCATTGTGGTCAGCTTGGAAGTATTAGAGACCAGACAGATGTAAATATATATATATGAACTGCACGTGTTGGAAAGTATCTGGTTGATGAGTCTCATCGGGGCCGAGCCGACCCAGAACAGCACAAATGAGAAGAGAGTGAGAGTCAGGCGTGGAAGAGCGCATCTGGCAGTTGCATGTCGATGGGGCACATAATATTTTGGGATGGATGGGAGGAGAGAGAAGCAGAGAAAAAAGAGAGAAAAAGGCAGCCACGTCAGCTCCGCTCGTCTGGTCCTGTGGCTATGTCCAGGCTGGCGTGTATATCCACCCATGCCCATGATGGCGAAGTGTATTTGCAAGATAGTGATATCAAGGCGGTGTATGCTCGAGTCTCCAACTATTTATTATTTACATCCTTGTGCTGGTATACACTCCTGGCCCTGTGTTGTTTATTTAGCTCAAGATGCACACAGTAACATCAGTGTGCCAGAAGCAGCAAAAGCATCTGCAGCGGCGCAGAATATAACCAAAGCTGACCAGCATATTGGAAAGATCAACCTTTGCACACATCGTAGCCTTTGCACCGCTGGCTTGTGCCTTTTTGATGCTCCATCTCGTCGTCGTGGGGTCCAACAGGCCGGTCTAGGCAGCAACGAAAATGGGCAAAACTGCGTGCAAAACATCGAAACTAGATCAACAAAGCCAAACGATAATGTAGGGCGTGGCATATATGAATGTCGTCCTTTCGAAAAGCGTACGTATGACAGATTCATCGGGCGGACGGGCAACATCTTGTATGCCTGTTGAAGTCCAACGTGCAAGCATTGTCGTTCTTACTGCTCGTATTTGATCGATCTAGAATTTAGAGCAAAGCTACATGTTTACGGATATCTTACAAATACAACCTTGCTCAAATGCCACTCTTATAAACAACAGTCTCCAGTTGCCCGTGGATGGGCTTGTTGATGCTATAAAACGTGGCTTAGATGAGAGAGGAGATGGGCTCATGACGTACACTGCCGAGGGGTGTAGTCAGGGGTTGGTGAGGGAGAGGTAAAGTCTTTTTTCAAGCGTTTTCTATTTCTCTAGAAAACATTGCATAAGCTCAAAAAAATAGAAGAAAGGCATCCTGCACCTGTCTTGCGCATCGCATACCAGTAACTTGTGTCAACAGGGCTTGCACGGCTACTTGCACATCGACGGTATTGCCTCGTCTCTTTTCAGTCTCGTTTCTTCACCCGATCCATGTACCTTGGTGATTTGATATGATTTGATTTGATTTGACCTGCCTTGACTTGCCTTGACTGGGCATCAGATCAGACAAACGGCCGTCCTCTGCTCTCTCGTGCATTGTATCTTACCTCACCAACCGGAACTTCCCCTTTGCTACGCCCAGCCAGTGTTCCTTGGGATGTCGTCGTCAGCAGTATCTGCAGCCATCGCCTCGTTTTTATCGGCATGTTTTAGTCAACGTCTTCTTTTTCTTTTCTCTTTTACTGTTCGAAGATGGGCTCCTCTTGTCGATCCCGATCCCGTCTGACCTGGACCTCCAAGTGCCCCAAACGGCAGTGCAGGCAACTAGCGCAGTCCCTAAGACGGAGTACTACGACGACACGACGAACAGATACGGAGTAATTACGACGCAACGACTCGGTAAGTCCACTCTTTTCTGCCAGTCTCTGCCAGTCCCTGCCAGTCTCTGCCAGTCTCTGCCAGTCTCTGCCAGTCTCTGCCACTATTCCCACACTTCCCACAATGCCCCATTTTGTCCCCATCATCCGTCCATTCGGCCGCCCATTGTGCCCCAACACACCCGTAGTCTTCTCCTCTCTTCCCGTCCCATCCTTTGTGCCCCCCTCCCCCTGTATTTGTTGCTATTCTCGTCCCAGCCCACGCCTCTTAGCCTCTTGTTCCTTTTTATTTTTATTTTTTATTTTTGCCCAGAACGAAACCAGTCCATCTAGATTTTTGTTCTATGAAGGTGGAGGAATCGCAGGCAGCATCAGCTGGGAGTGGGTGGACCAGACCAAGCCATAGACGACGTGGATCGATGGGGGCGTTGTGCCGTCCCAGGACTTCCGCATACGCGTAGCCTATTGCTCCGTCTGATCTGATTCCACAACCGTTCTTCCCGTCGTCTCGACCATGCCAGTCCTGCAGGCTGACCGTCTCTGGTTTTTTTCCCCCGAAAATCTCTCACGTTTGCTCGTTGACCAGTCTCTTCAGAACCCCCTTGTCTGCTTCATCTCATGCAGCTATTTTGGTCTTTGGAAAAGCTACTCTTTGAGTAAACAGCCAAGCAGGAAGAGCAATAGGTCGGAACCTCGCCTGCTGACGGCAACATTATTTAAGCTACCGCTTCTAGATCTCTTTTTTGTTTTTTGTCTTCTGTTCTCTGTTCTCTGTCCTCTGTTCTCTTTTTCTTTCTTGCTTTTCGTCTGTTGTACGAGGGACGGTGTGTGCGTATACAGGTGTATGCTTTCATTCCAAGGCCGACGGAACCGTCACTGGTCTTTCTTTATCTCTCTCTCTCTCTCTCTCTGACAGCAAGGCCTATTGAAGAGGCCACACGCCATGTGTGAGTGGCCACGTCTAGCCTAGTCCGTCCCTTGGCCCATCCCTCCTGCGCCCTGGTCATCCGAACATTATCGAGCTCACATTATCTGTGTACATAAACAAAGTGAGAGTACATACGTACCAGTGCTTGTACGCCTCGTACATCCATACTTGTATTTTTTGTCTGATATCTGAGCGAGGTGAGTGGGTGAGGAAGAGGGGCGCGGACCTCTCCACCCGTTCACGAGACTAGCCTATCCGTGATCTGTCTTTTCATCGCAGTAGGTTGCAGAGCAGATTTGGAAACTCTATTTTAAAGTACTCACTTCTCGAAAGGGAGACGATGAAGATGACGGGTCGATCGGTCGGCATACTGAGGTTGACCGTTAAAAAAAAGAAAGAAAAGACTGGCCGCCGGCCGGAACGGACGGGGAAGGAGAAGAAGGGAAACATGAGAGACTAAGGCGGAACATATGCAACTTCCGACGGATCGGCGGCGAGTGGATACTCTTTTTCTGCTGTAAGATAGAGAAAAGGATAAGGAGGAGTACGTCGTATGTCGTACAAGACGAGAAAAAAATATGGAATACTCGCAAAAGGTGTGCATAAAAACACATATCCCGAGATATGCATGCTGTCATGCTGGCAAAGTAGAAAGCAGCCAGTGTTACGTATTCGTACTCGGGGAGATGGTCTTGGTGTGTTCCTGGAGGTGCCTTGATTTAGTGCTCATCCTGATACTACGAGCCTTGTGTTTGAAATCAAGGTGTGCACGATAAGTCAACATTCAACACATGACCAAAGAGCATAGACCCTGCCATGCCGGCCGAGAACGTAGAGGGCGATACCAGGACCTAAATCGATTTTCCGGTAGGCTTCGGGTCCTCAAAGTAATGTGTGCGTGTACAGCATTTTCGTGCGCGTCGTGCGCGTCGTGCGCGTCGTGTGCGCCGTCTCGCCCCGGGCTGGCTTCGTCCTCGTCCCCTGTGCTCAGGAAAGAAGAGCACGGCTTGTTTTTGGATGGCTCCACCTGCCTGGATCGCTGGTTGGCGCATGCACGACCACTCTTCGACGTCCCATCCTTCTCTTGCATATGTTCCTTTGAGAAGAGGAGATTTGAAAAGAAGAAAAAAAAATAGAAAGAGTGGTGACCCAGGGGATCGCAAAGTCGAAACGAAGCACGGCTGTTCTTGAGATGCTGATCCTCTGACAATGTCGTTGCCGGTAGTGGACATGCTGGCGAACAAGAATGGCTCGGGCCCGATGCTGCAAGTACTCAATCTCAAGAATATCGCACCATATCCGCCCACGCCGGGAGAGGCTTTCCGTAGATGTTGCAGGGCAGAAACAGGGCAAGAAAAGAGGGCTGTCGGGCGACTGCATGCTTCTTGTGAATGCAGCGTAACTCTCTTTTCCTTTTCTTTTTCTCTTTTTCTCTTTTCATCCCGTGGCCATCGGGACGGGATCGATGGTCCATAGGCAGCCCAGAAAAGAGTGTGGTGACATGGCGACATGGTCGCATGGCGGGAAAGCAAGGGAATAACAAGAGATGCAGCCAAGGGCAATAGTAGAAAATCAACAACAAAAAACCGAGGGAAGGGCCGAGAGCGACAACGAAACCGGGAGTTGTCAATAGAGCACCTTATCTGTTCTTTCGGACGGAGCAAGCAAGCCAAGCTTTACATGGTCTGTCAAGCTCTGTTTCAGGCCTCCCTCTCCTGGTCTCCTGGTCTCCTTGTCTCCTTGTCTCCTTGTCGTTATTTGTCTCTCGATAGCTCCCAGAGGATATGAGAAACGGGAACAGACAAAAGCGACACAAAGAAACAAAAGAAAATAAGAGGAGGAAGCTTAGATGTGTCAACGCCTAGGCTTGTTTCTGGGAGCTAGGATTGCGATTGGACCACAGGCCCAGTGCCCGTGACAGTGGGCGACGTTTGAAAGATGAAAAGACATGGACAGCGGTCGTTGTGTAGTTGTGTGGTGCAGCGAATGGGGTGGGCTATGGTGAGAGATGTGATGAGAGATAATGTGAGGGGGGGGGGGGTAAAATATGCCGGACTCCTCACGACGCACTAAAAAAGCTTAAGTCGACAGTTGAGACACACTGTTTTGGCTTGACACGTGCGCCGCAAGCAAACACGACAAAAACAGTAGGAAGTACTGGGAAAGGTCCGGAAGCAGTCCAGGGGTTGTGAGACAAAACACGACAGAATAGGGAAAGAGCGAAAGAACGGTCGAAAACGGTAAAAGGAAAAAGGAAAGAAGCGAGGCTATGAAGCAAGGAAGGAGCAATCAAGTCCACCGTCCGGCTCCGAGATGCAAGGGAAGGAGCGACAGGCCAGTTGTAAATAGGGGAAGGAGTGACTGAGGGATCGGGACATTCGCGACATTCGAGACAACGAGGAAAGAGAAAGAGGGGGTGGATAGCAACTGCCACTAATTCGTCTAAACGAGCACATTGCACGCTGCACATCGATCGCGCCTGCCTGCGATGTTCGATTGATAAAGGGGCTGAAAACAACAAGGGATAAACAGGGCAAGACACTTTCTGTACGAACGTACGAAGCAGCTAGCTGTAGCCGTAACTGTGAGTCTCGAGATGCATCTTGTCTTTCGTCTTCTCTCCACCTCTTCCATGAGACAGTTTGGTGCACTCTGTTATTCCGAACACAATACAAGACACAATTCCACCACTACACCCACCTGCGCTGAGACAATCGCACTCAGACAGAGACAACCCAGACAGATTACACGTCAAAACTTTCCGACGTTGAACAGACACAAAAAGAGACACAAAAAGAGACACAAAAAGAGACACAAAAAGCACAAGAAAATCTGCAGTCTGCAGTCTCTGAGCCAAAGCCAACATCAGCCAGCCAAGAGTCTTCTCTCTTTCTGCTCGCGTCCCACAGCCGAAACAACAGCACCGCTTTGTGACCCGATTCTCGGAACAAGTGTGGGGAGCATCCTGTTGTTGACCTTGTCTTTTTTTGTGAGGCATCCAAGACAGACAAGAAGAAGAAGAAAAACTGAAAAGGACAACCCCCAGACGCCAAACGCCATCTGCGGCGGACGAACGCATGAATCTGAGGGATCCTTGGCTCTTTTTGGGCTCTCTTGACCCCGGCCCTAGGCGATCCTGCGCCTCTGTGCCGCGGACAGAAAGTCTGGATTGAGGCAAGTACTGAAACACATCGAGCTCGACGATACACGATAGACCACGATATTTGGACAATAGCACTATCGAGGATACATGCTCTCCCTCGTCGCCGAGAGGCCGCCGTCTGACGTTGAGCACCGTCGCATCGGGGACGATGGAGATGGCTATGCCACAAACGCGGCAGCTTGACAAGTCAAGAGTTCATTCACCATGGTCAATGGCCGTCGCATCCCGTGTCCCTGCTTCTTCCGCGCCTTCTACCCGTTCTATGCATCCATCTGCATCAACTTACAAAGTTGCAAGGCATACCAAGGTATTTGAAAATGCATCATCCTAGGTATGCTGTTGTGCGTTTGCTTTGTTGTCCGCCTTGCCGTCTGCAGCTTTCTGGATGCTTTCTGGATGCTTTCTGTGCCGCTCTGTTACGTCCATAACTAACAGAAAAAGAAAAAGAAAAAAGACAGATGTTGGTGTATCCTCAGCCGTCCACGATTTCAATTCCCGTTTTCCGTATTATATCCCAGCTCAATATCCAAGCATTTCACATCTTTTTCCGTTTTGTCCAAAGACAAGCACGTCAACCCATCTGAGATGCCCAGGGTTCTTCTTTTCGGGAAAGGCGTCGGCATCGGGACCCCTGCTAGGCTCTTTCTCCTCTCCCTCCCCTCCCATCCTGAGTTCCCCCCGAGCCCCCCTCCAGCTCCACCCCTGCCGCACCGCGCACACCCCCTTGCCGTCTCGAGCACATCTGAAACAGCCAAAGCCTCGCTGCGGCCAATCGCGACATCCCCCTCCAAAGCGTCCAAAGCTCTCATAAATCCGCCATCAGCCCATCCCTGGCTTGACTCCCAAAAGTTGAGATGCAGTCGTCCTGCAGGCGTCTTGCAGTCTTTTTCAGGTGGAGAATGCAACGACGTCGTAGGATGCAGTAGGATGCGTGCATGCAGACTCACCCTGCCTACTCCGTACATAAGACGACAAACGACGCAAAGCAGTGACCCCCTCCATGCCTGCAAGCCCCCAATGGGAACGAAAAGGACTTGAATCTCTCAGCTTTATGTCATTCCTGGGCAAGCTTCTCTTCGTGTGGGCGAGTGAGCGGCTGCCTTTACGGCGTACACTTCAGCGAGCCCCATCAGATCGTTACAGAGAGAATGGCACGGAAGAGAACAAAAACCTGGCAGCAGAGACAAGCCGTAGGAACGCGGCCATTGCACAACCTACAGAACACAAGCACAGAAGAATGAAGGGGAAAAAACCGCTGGCTTCTGTGTAGCCCTACCACTACCCGACTTCCATCAACAAGCACAGCATTGTGAGATGTGTGCAGATAAGAAGTGAAGACGTGCTGCACGTACGGCGTACTTTGCAGTTCACTTCGCAGCTCCTTTCGCAGCATACTTTGCATACGAATGTGTACGCGCATGGTGTGCGTGTATATGTACGCCGTGTTTCGAGAGGCGTACGCAACGCGCAACCTCCAGGCGGCTCTTCTCAGACGCCCCAGAAAAAAAAAATCGAAATAAGCAAGAGCACATGAAAAACGGACTAAAAGGACAAAACATACACGAAGAAAAGACGAAAAGACGAAAAGACGCTGACCACAAGGGGGCAAAACACGCCCTGTGAAGTTGTGGAGGGCACGATGATCGCCGGCGTTCTAGTGCGTCGAAGCTATGAGTAGCTATCAGACGACAGTCTCTCGAGGTTCTCTTTAGTCTTCCAGGACCTTCAGGTTCTTCTGGTCCTTTCAATCGGCGAAAATCCCAGATGCTCCAGTCTTTCTTCTCTTTCTTATTCACTCCTGTGGGGAGTGTGCCGTCATCCTCTCTACCACAGCGAGGGCACACACTTGCGCTCTCGCACTCTCGCACTCTCTACACTGTGTGGCCTGGCCGGCTTGGCCAGACACCGGGCCCATCGATGATGTCTTTTGCTAAATATGGAAGCGCTCCACCAGTGTTTGTTTTCGCCTCGCTCGATTCGATTCTCCGATTCACTTCGCCCGACGGCCAACCGCAATCCCCCTTTTCTTTGTGTATTTTTTTATAATTGTTATTTATTCATTTTTCGTCACCAATTCGCAATCTTCTTGCCCTACCACGACTACTGTCCTTTTACTCCTCCACCAGCCTCGCCGTTTGTCGATCGGCTCGATGGTACTTATTCAAGGCCGTGGGGGAGAAGGCGGGTTTCTAGAAGCTAGGAGCCCCAGCGTTGATTCCACACTTCCACTTTGAGAGGGCCGCGAGAGCGGCTTCCACGGAACTTTCAGCATCAGCTTTTTTTCGTCTCTTTGCTAGGCGAAGCAAAACTAGCAAAGGGCCCCAAAAAATTATGGGACTGCGAATTGTCAACAGAATGTTTCCAATTCCGAGATCCTATGACAAAAAAATCGGGCAGCAAAAAATCCCGGGCGACAAAACAGACGAGAAACAGACGAGAAAGAAAACACCAGAAATGGAGGTCAACATTGAGGAAAATAGGGTATCCAGGTCCACTTCAATGCCAAGGCAAATGGCTCCCTCAACCTACTTCGTACGAATCACAACTCCGCCAAAGCAGCAAAAGCACACACATACGGAGTACAGTAACAACATACGGTGCAAATCGACTGATACGAGGCCCCTCCGAAAAACTATTGAACTTATTACGCAGACGACACAGCTAAAAAGGGAGAGAAAGGAGAGCAGGCACCAGGCGGCCAGTCAGCCAAGGCCCTTTTCCCTTTTCAAGCTGTTCCACCATCCTACTTTTAAAAGAATTTTCTATTTTCTTTTATTTATTTTTAAATAACATTTCGGCCGAGCCTAGCCTCCAACTCACAGTTGGTTACAGTTCAGCTCGTGCCTGTTGTCAGTTCTTTTTCAAAGAAACGGAACGGCTCCCTTCCTCGCTCTCTACTTCGGCCAGGGCGCCCCGTATGGGATTACGAGAAAGTCACAGCTTCTCAGCTAAACAAAAGAACGATGGACGACAGGCAACAGACGAATAGCAAGAAGGCCCATTTTTTTTCTTCTGCATTCTTTTCGGAATCTGCGGCTGTCCACACAGCTGGCACCCATTTATTGCTAATGGGCCATGATGCTGTCTGCATTGTCTCGTGATGTTTTTGCGTTGGTTTTGTTGGTTTTGTTGATTCTGTTGATTCTGTTGCTATTTTTGTTCTGCAGCTCTTCTTATGTTTTCCCCTTCTCTCGCTGTTGTGCGTCAACATTGCATGCGTTGTGTACGGAGTATACGGCTGAACATCGAACAGCCAACGAGACGATAAGATAACGTTTTGTCCAACCATCCAATCCATCCAACCGGACGCAAGAGCGAGAAACGGACGAAAAGATTGCGACACAGGAGAAGCCACAGACGAGAACAAATTAACACAGGCCCAAACTGTGCTGACCTGCGCTGGGGCAGCTGTTTTATTCGCCATGATTCGCCTGCACTAAAATCAGCTCGACACGCACGAATACGTGCTTCACACGCCAAACTAGCCAGAAAAAAAAAGGCTGCAGAGTAAAAGTATCTTGCTTTTCCTTCCCACGAGCCCGCTGCTCGATCTTCACGCCATAGTTAGGCCCCAACAAAGAGCCAAGAACCAAGAACCGAAAGACACAATGGTCCAGGCCCGGACAGCTAGCATCGCCGCCTATCGGATTGCCAGTTTCATACAACAAAAAACGGAGTACGGCGTACACACACACACACAGACTACAACAGTGGACACATCCAACCACTAAACGCGCTTCGAGCTTCAACACGGATGCGCTGAACGTTCCGAGCTCTGGACGAACTGTCTGCCCCCAAGTTTCAAGCACCCCATGCCTGTCTCAGTTCGCCGATCCTAAACATGCTGCGCCCCGTCTTCCGTCGTCACCACCACCACCACCACCAAGAGAAAGAGCGAGTGCACGCAATTCATGGACAAGAAGATATTTGTGCTCGTCCATATTTACATATTTCCATTGCAAGGAAGATACTTCTCCGATGGCAAGATATTCAGACAAGATATCTATCAAATAATCAAGTACGACGTACAGCCCTCAACCACAGCAAAAGCCGTGACAGTTTACAGGATACAACCCTGCAGCCTTCCATCTTCAGCCCCCACAACGCATCCCTCTCTTTGGCCGTGTGCCTACGGAACACCCGCACAAACTACTCAGTACAGTGGACCTTGAGCTTCAAGCACGGCCCTGCACACGCCCACAACGCCGTACATTGCGCAAGTGGAAACGTTAGCCTGAGATGCTGTCCCAGATGCAAGAAAAAATACATCTCAAAAATACACCTAAAAATACACCTAGAAAACAACTAAGCACACTCCTGCATGTGCTTTTTGCTTCTCCCTTTTCCCCTTTGCTTGAATGTAGGGGGAGTGGGGGGACGAGAAGCGGCGAGTCGAGAAAGCAAGACACAGCAAAAGGCCCTTGCCTGGCTTGGGTCACCTTTTTGCACACCAAGACTCTTGCACTTGCATAACCCTGTGGGGATCATAAAGGTTCAGACGGCTTTCTTACGTCGCCTCCAAAGCGACCACAACGTTGACAGTTTGTCGTTGCTAGCGTGCAGCTGGAAAGGGACAAGGCAAGACAAGGCAAGATAGGGCCCCTGGGCTTCCTAGATGACTCTCTTTGTTGAGTTGACAACTCCCTGAGAAATAGTCAATGATCAGGAATCGTTGATTTCAATGCAACACCACCGCTACGCACACATGCACACAGTATGTACACACACAACACAACACAACACAACACAACGCACAAGCTCATGCTCCCTGTTTCCTACTGCTCCTTGGCTCTTCCTTCCCACCTCTGCACACTGTTTGCTTTCTTCCTTTCGATCCCTTCTTTTTATCTGTGTTTTATCTCTTATTTATTATTTTATTCTAAAGAGACATACAGAGTACAAAGTACAGCGTCCTTATACCACTACCCACCTCTTCCGGACCTGACCAGGCCTCTGACGTTACCAGCCCAACCGGAGCCCTTTTTTTTCCTCTTTCTACTTATCTTGGGGACCACAATACTGCCAATACTGTGTACACAGACTGACTAAAAAAGACGTTGCCCGACGACACGAAGAGAAGAGGGCCTGCCTGCATTACCCTTATGCATCCTCTGTTCCTGCCGAATCTTGCTCACACTGCACTACCAGATGCTAGGAAGCACACCTGTTTTTTGTTCTCGTCCTCTGCTTTGCCGGGTCCTCGTTCCTGTTTTGTTGCTCTCAGCCACCTCCGTACCCCCCATCTTCACCCATCACGCAACGCATCTCAGCACTCACCACCACAAATATACTAGCCGTATGCATGTACACAGTACATACCGTACCTGCACCCGCACGCACACTCACGAGAAATAGAACTGACAAAGGTGAAGGGGGGGAGTTCCGGGAGTCGAACGTCGAGGGGTCACATACCCATGTCGTTTTTTTTGTTTTTTTTTTAGAAGTCTTGTCTCGGCTCTGACCCTGTCTCTGGTTTCCAGCTTCCAGTTTCCAGTTTCCAGTCTCCAGTTTCCAGTCTACCAGTTCTGGCCCATGCCCAGGCGATTAACACCGTCCTTGCAGCAAAAGCCCTCCCTTCCCTCCGTTATGTCGTCTGCGGGCGGGTCCCAGAGCGGACAGGGCAAGCCAAAAAAGAACGACCAGCAGGGGTGTGAATGCAGGAGGCAGAGAAGGAAAAACGAGAAAAGAACGAGAGCCATAGCCAAAAGCCATTGTCAACTTCGCCCTCAAGCTCCTCCAGCTCCTCGCCGCAGCACCGTTTCCTCATCCTTCCTCTGTCTTCCTCACTCCCTCACTTCCTTTCTTTTTCATCCACAACCGTTTTTGGTTTCAATCTCTTCTATCTTCGTGTCTCTCTTTCACCACACCTTCTTTTTTTTTACCTCCCCCATCGCACCCCTATTTTGCTTCTCCACCTTGACAGTATCAATTGTCGGAAGCCCTTGTTTTGCCTCTCAACGTTTACTCCATACTGTTTTGAGGCCTTGCGGGTCGCTGCTATTCCCTTTTTTGGACATCTACAAGTGAACCAGCACACTCACGCTCTCTCTCTCTCTCTCTTTACATAGTACCTCGGGGCTTCCAGAACCCTTTTTCTCAATTGTTTAACGAAACACACACGCCCCCCTTCTTTCCCATCCTTCCCCTCCCTCCTCGCCTCCACGTCCTTACTACGACAGTGCTCCATACCATATACGGGGTACATACGTCGTTGTCTTTTCTTCTCTTTTCTACACGCCCTCCCTTTCCGGCCCTACCCAAACGTACGTCCATCTTTCTCCAGATGCACGTCCTCTACTTCTCGACCTCTCCTTGACCAGGTGGACTGTTTTCTCTTCTTCCCCATCTCAGTATTTGCAGTATTTGTTTTGAATATCCAGACATAAACGAACAGGACACAGCCGCCTCCTTTCCCTCCCCCCGCACCTTGTCTCTCTTGACATTCGCTTCGTCATCGTTTCGACATATCAATCTCTCGCCTTGTCTATATTGACTTTCTTTTTTTCGTCGTCCATATCACACCTCGCCATATCGAGTCCTCAGCTAGCATCACAGCCGCCGTCACCAGAAAAGAAAGCTTGAAACCCAAACTTCCACTTCTTCTCCCTCTCTCTCGAGCCTCCGTCCCTCACCATCAAGTAAAGCAACCCCGGCGTCACCATCTGCATCTGTGCGGGCGTCGTATCCCAGCATCGTCCGTGGGACCGTCCGTGACATAGCCGAGTTCTGGGTGAGCCCGGTCAGAAGTCAAGACTCTAACAAGAATTTAGATACCCCGTATCTCTCGTCACTTTGGCTTGCCCTCGCCTCTCTTTTTCGAGTAGCGTGGGGTGGCTTGGACTTTCTTGTTTCTTCGGCTTCACCTGTACCCGGCTCGATGGGACATCTTTCTCCGCCATCCATCGTAGCACCAGCAGCATCGCCCTCGAGACCGAGACCCAAGAAGACCCTCTTTGACTTTGACCCTTTTTTTTTACTTTCCAGTCCCTCCCACGACAACGCTTTTGTTTGACCACTTCGACAACCGCCTTCTCCAAACGCTGGGACAGCAAGAGACCTACCTCTTCACCATATCAAGGATCATAGTTGTTTCGGCCGTTTCAATCTTCATGGGGACTGTCAGTGCAACTCTCAAACGTCGATCCCGCGAGCACTATTGACCTTTATTCCGGACAGACTCCTCTTTACCTTTTTCTTCCCCTTTTCATCAATCTCTTTTCTTTCTTTTCGGTGGTCCTCTTCCCTTTTCAGCTCCTTCTCCGTTTCCTGACTACTTTTGTCGACCTGTATTGACTCTTTTTCCCTAAACACTTTCTGCCTTTTTGTGATTTTTTTTTTCTTGTCTCCTTCTCTTTCTCTCCCTTCCTTTCCTCTCTTGGCCCTGCCATATTTTATCTTTTTTCTCTTTCTTCTCTTTTATCCCTTTTATCTTTTTTCCCTTCTTGCTCTCTTTTTAATTTGTTTTATCAACTTGTACAGCCCCTGACCAAAGACCAAAATCTGGGGATCGCCCACACTTGTTCTTCAACGCCTTGACGATTTGCAACAAGCACCTATCATTCTGCCGCCGTCGTCCTCATATTTGGACTCGTCCCTCCCCCATCGCCTTCCTCTCGAAAGTTCTCTTTTTGTTTTCTTTCTGGAATCCTGGAATCCGACGACATCCTTCACCTGCCTACTTACGACGACGAGCTACGAAATCATCGGACTGAAAGAAAAAAGTCGACAAAACGGTCCAGAACAGGGTTCTTGTACAACAACAAAATCAGCAAATCAACAGTCAACGAAAAAGTATCGATCCGGATCGAACTGGTGGCCTGCGTCCATGTCTTTTGCCAAATCTCCTCTTTAAATCTTCTTCCAGCAACAAAACGATATAGACGGCCAACGTACAAAACATACGACTTTATTTTTGTTTTTTTGAATTTCACGACTGATAGACGACGATCGCGCCTCTGTATCAACAACATATACGACGACAAATACGAGACCAAGTACACAAAAACCGGAGGATATCTGCTTCTCAAAGAAGAATATAAGAACGAACAGCATCACGCATCACATTACATCATCAACACCGCCAAAATGGATGTTACGGCGATGTTGAACACGGCCTCGACGGCCGCAGCGATGGAACCGAAACTGGAGCTGATCCACGAGTCGCATGAGCGGAAAGACAGCAGTGACGAAGACTTGACCGATTCGGTGCAGACGCCCTCAGCAACGACAACAGGAGACAGAGACAGCACAGCCCCGTCGAGCATGGTGGCCACGCCACTCGAAAAGACGCCGTCCCGCCGGTCAAGCGACTCGTCGCGGGTACCAACAAGCCGGAACCGGACACCATGGGATGCAGGAGGCTACTCGCTGCCCATGGCGCTCGACAACACAAAGAAGTTGGTCCAGGTGCAGCAGCAGACATCACCCAACTCACGGCACGTCCTTCCTGAGAGTATGAGTGCGGGTATGGACTTCAACACGACCCCCACATTGCCCGGCAGCTCATCGCCAAGACACAAGTTCTCCGACAGCCGGAGCAGCCTCTCGTCGGCATACACCAACGCCTCGGCATCCACAAACAACTCGGTCGCCCACTCACGCATCTCGTCGCTATCGACTGTCTCGGAAAACCAGCCGCTGTCGAACCTGATTGCCGACTTTTCGCTCTTGGAGACACGGATTTCCGAGCCATGCATCAACGGCACCCCGGCCAGTCTGGCAGCACAACAAGGGCAAGGACACCCGCACCAGCTCAAGCTGCAGCAGTACTCAATCACAGCAACACAGGCGTCGCCGTCGCAAGAGTTCCAGCCAGAATCGCCAACACCCGTCCGGTCACGGCACGATATGTCCATGAGCGCATCACCCGAGCCCAGTCCACGGTCACCCGGCCGGGCCCAGTCGCCATCCGACGCCATGCTCATCCAGCGACCAGGACAGCCAGAGGAAACCGAGTATTTCCAAAACCCAGCGAGGTAAGATGGATACACAAATCCCATGCAGCAGTGTGGGGCGACGTCTTTTTTTCCCATTGTCGCAATATCGCATTTATTATCAAATTGCATCCCTGCACGATGCACATTTTTTTGCTCTGCGCATGTATGTGCGCATGTATGTGCGCACGTGCAGCTGTCTACATCGTGAGCATCTCCATCATTCAACAGCCTTCCATGTCGATCCTCACCGCGTGGCCTCGATGTTTTCCGTTGTTACGGGCTCAATATAAAAATTGGGCTTATGACGGCATTCTCCTATTGAGAGGTAGTTTCCCCAATAGGAAGTCAGGTCCATCTGACATTGTCCTCAACTTCCTCGCACCTTCCCATTCCCACTTTTTCGCCTCAACCTCCCCCTCGCTCCTTCCCTCTGAGTTGGTGTTTGGCAATGACGGTAGGGAGCTGCCTACGCAATAGGAAAACTCATCCCAAGATAGAAGCCACGACTGCCAGCAAGGTGGAAGCTTGCTTCGTTTGCATTGAGTCACTTGCCTCGTTCCTTCCCGTTCTGGATACCATCGAACCCTCTGCCTGGGAATCGTCGCAACTATTTTTTTTTGGCAACCGCGACCCTTCCTCCCACCCATCTCCTTCTCTTCCTTGTTTCTTCCCATCGCTCGCCCCTTCTCTCCATGTGCGAACAACGAGATTTTCTTTCGTCGTGAGCTCCTTTCTGGCTTCGTTCCACCACCAAAACAAAACAACCCATTTCACATCACATTCGAGGTTATCCCCTCCCCCCCTAATATAATGTACAAGACATCTGCTTGCATCTCATTCTCGCTTTTCTCTCCACCCTTGCCTCTGCTTCACAATCCCATCAAGTGCGAGAAGAGCCTGTTTTGATTTTTTCTGCTCTTTGAAAAGAGATAGTGCCTCAAAAACTTGCAAAAATCTTTTGAGAGCCTCACAACTGACATATTTCAACTCTTCAGACTCCAAATTCCTTCACTTTCCTCTCACCAGCGTTCTCAGTCAAGAGGTGACTACCTGCAACCAAGCAACAGCTCTCAAAACCATCGCCATAAGAGAGCAGTCTCGGCACCAGATCTTCCCTCTATCACCAGCTCTTCTTTCAATCCTCGCTTCCCAACTTTCGGCCCCATTCCAGAACCGACGCCGTCACCATCACAGCACAGCGACGGCATGGAGCACGATTCTGCAACCAGCTCGCCCACTGGGCCTGAGCAGACTCGTGCCACACCTGATGGTCGGGCTGCCTCTGCCTCTTCTGAGTACCATGGCCACTCCAGCTCTGTCAGCGGCGAGATGAACGGCGCCATGTCGTCCTCGCCCATGAACTTGAGCCCTCCTGGTCCGGCTTCCAATACTCACCAATCCCACAGTTCCATCAGCTCTCTTTCTGGCCAAGCCTCCAGCCAGAAGACTGCTACTACCGCTGCTCAGCCGATCAACTTTGAGACTGCCTCGGAATGCATGTACCGTGGAGACTGCCAGACCGGTTCCCAGCTTCGCAAGGCCATCTCTCACATCTTTGGCCGGAACAAGCTGTGTACCCGCATGATTCCGACTGGTGTTTGGGTCCACTACTGCCGCAAGCACTACCAGCGGACTCGGTACCGTAATGGCGGCGAGTACCCCCAGCGCCAGATCGGCCTTGTGCAAACCCAGATCCACCGTGTGCAAGCCTGGAGTGATAGCAACACTCAACAGAACCGTGGTCCCGTGCTCAAGGACTGGTCTCTCTCCGTCCGCAAGCGGGAGCAGATGCGTCTGGACAGCAAGGTGGCTGCGAACGGCAAGAAGCGCACTTTTGAGGGTATGGACGAGGAGGAGGACAACTTTGATGACGACCGGGCTGAGATGAGCGGCACTGCTGTTCCTGAGTGGGTGGTTGCGCAGATTGGTGACGGCTTCTCAACTGCTGGTATTCTGGAGGTGGTTGAGCGTCTCAAGTCGGACATTGACGCAGGCCGCCTGCAGCAGATCCCTGACATTGAGATTCTGCCCAACATTGTCACCGACGCTAACAGTGACGAGCCGGCAGCCAACAACACGACAAAGAAGACCTACACCAAGCGCCGCACTGCCTCGTCGTCTGGTTTCGCTGCTGGTGGCCACCGTCGTTCCCAGTCAGTCAACACGTCTGCACTTCGGTCCGACTCGATCCCCATGGTCCGCCGCAGCAGCCAGCCGAACAACCACAACTACCTGGCTCCCTCGGGTTGTTCCTTTGTCTCGGACTACCACCAGCAGGCTCCTATGGAGAAGCGTCAACGCACTGATGGCGAGGGTATGGGCATGGGCATGGGCATGGGCATGGGCACGCATATGGGTCACCGGCATCACCATAGTATGGGCGGCATGCCGGACCGTTTTGAGCCTCCCATGCCCCCCCGTCCTGGTTTCAACGGCCGCATGCAACTTGCTCATCGCCCTGCCTTTGCCGACATCCGCGAGAGCCACGCTGAGGGCCAGGCCAGCTTCAGCAGTCACGATGAGCAGCTCCATCACCACCAGATGCAGCCTCAGCAGCAGCAGCAGCAGCAGCAGCAGCAGTATGGTAGCGCCCATAACGACTTCTATCCTTACCAGCGTCCTATGCAAGAGTCAAATCCTGTCCAAGGCGGCTATGCCACCGAGGACTGCTACGCCCAGGAACTTGAGGCTCGTCGTGTGCATGGGCGCCGCGAAGATGACCGCCACCACAGCACGTCGAGTGGTGTTTCTATTCCCACCAACGATGCTCCTGCTGGCCCCGCCGGCTATGGTGTCCTGCCAGCACCCAACCCCCAGCGGTTTGGTGCCACGCCTGTCGCCCAGCAGCTCGAGACGTCGCAGTATGTCCTCAACTCCACCTCGGCTGCCGCTCGTCGGCCTAATGTGCACCAGCGGTCGCAGTCCGAGGCAGGCTTCATGCACCACTCATCTAACAGCAGTAACCACGCCTTCCTCCCGCGTCTCTCCACCAACGACAACAGCAGTCGTGGCTACGCCGAGGAGGTGCCGCGGACAGCTGCCTACCAGCCCTACAACTCGCAGCAGCAGACACAGGCTCCCCAGGTCTCCCAACATGCCGCGCAGGTCCCTCACTACGGTCAATCTCATGGCCATGCTCACAGCCACTCACACGCCGGCCATCACCACCATCACACCCACAGCTACAGCGGCACGCACCAGCAGGAGCACAGCGACAGCCATCACCGCTATTACCCCTCGTCGAACCCTGCCCCACAGCACCAGTACGAGCATGCTTCGCGCCCTGCACCGCTGGTCATTCAGACTACCGCGCCTACCCCCATGGCTCCGGCTCTGCCCGTCGATAAGCTCGACATGGTGCAGCTGCCTCCGATCCATAATCTTGCGCCTCCGCCGGCTACGACTGCTTCCACTACTGCTGGCGGCGGTGCTGGTCCCACTACACCCCAGCCGGGCCCGTCGTCGCCTCCGGAGCACAAGCATTACGACAGCAGCCAGTCTCGCAGCTCGTTTGGCAGCAGCCACTCCCGCAGCTCGTCGTCTGCCACTCCTGCCGCGGCCAACATTGCTGCCCCTGCAACCCCCTACACCAGCCCCTTGAGCCCCAAGGCTCATGGCAGCTCGCCCATGCCCCGGGCACAGGTGTAGTCGCAGAGCAGTTCTCGGTTCTATAGCGGTGCCTTTTCATCCTCGGTTTTCCTGTCCACGATTGCCATACGTTGATTTCATCTTGTCAGTTCTCGACTACTCTCTTCTCAACACCCACCATTACTTCTGCTACTTGCTTTTTTATTGTTTTTATTGTTTTTTGTTTTGTTTTTGTTTTTTTGTTTTTTGTCTTGTGTTTCAAAATCGGAACACCCCGCGGAGTTTTTACACGGAAAAGGGTGGAGCGGCACTGTGTTTGATCTTTTGATCTCTGGTTTCTCTGGTTTTGTTACTTGTTCCTGTCTGTTTTATGATATTTCAATCTTTGGCCCAATGGAGCCTGGATACGACAAAACGGAAAGGGGGTTTGATTGTTTCTCAAAACTTGGGTTAGGCTCGGCTGGCTCACCATCTTTTTACTTTTTTTCTTTTGCAACGGACGGACACTGCGCTTGATTTCTTTTTTTTTTCTCTTATTTGTTGCCTTCATACTGGCTGGCAGAAAAGGCTTTGGTTGACTGGATTCACCAAGCTATGGTTATTACTTTTGCGTTTCCTTCTCTATTTCATTCCTTCTTACTTCTCATTTCCGTTCATAGAGCCATTTGAGCTTGGGCAGAAAATGCCGTCGATGATTTTTCTTTTATTTTAAATTTCCAATCGAATCAAATTTCTAAAAATAAATGTCAGAAAATTATGTTTAAAAATGGTGGAATATGTCTACAAGATACTCATGTCAAGAAATGCTGTATCAACACGATGATTCACTAGAAGATGTTATTTTACGTGTATTTTCATAGATTTCTATTCTTCTTCCAATACATGACTTTGTGGCATAAACCGGCCCATCTATATGCCCTTCTTTTGACAACACTCAAAGTGCATCATCATAATCTTATAAAATACAAAAGTACCCGTACTTCTTCAAGATTACGATATTTCTGGCCCCGTTTGACAGGTTAAAGATAGCACGATGTCTACGCGACATTGACGCGATAGAATGGCCGTGATGAGTTGTCAAAGACGTGTCGTGTTAAATTGGCGTAGTTCGTACACGATTGACTCTTCTTTTCTTCCCAAGCCGTGGCTAACCTGATCCACGCTCATGCCTCCGACAAGGCAAGACACTCTTTGTGTGAGCTCGGGAAGCTTGGCTCGCTTGAAGTGGCGATCTCAAACAGTTGTCCACTCAGAGAACTCAGAGAACTCAGAGAACTCAGCGACGCATCCAAACTCCCTTGCGTTGCTTTCCTCGCCTTCCCAGCCTTGCGATCGGCCACCGGCAGCATCGTGCCCCAGTAAAACTCTACCCCACAGGCATCAAGAATGCGGGTTCGGGGGCGGTGGATATCGCTCTCTGAATAGCGAGACAGCCTCGAGACAGCCTAGAGACAGCCTTTCTCATTTGCCTGCCTTTTGCAAGCTGTGATCGACGCCTTTGGATCGCAAAAGTCAATCTCAAAATCATATTAGATTCGGGATTTTTAATTGAAAGATAATCTCTCGAAATCAAACATACAGCTGCAGACTCAGCAACTTTATTGAAAAAGACTTTGCATCTCGGCTATCTTCTCAAAGGCACCGGTGCAGCTGCGTGTTGGTGATTGCAACTTTTTTTGTCAGTTAGACGTGTAGTCGACGCGTCTTGACGCGTGAAATAGACGATGATGCGACTGTTCCGATGCGACTGTTCCGATGCGACTGTTCCATGACGGCGCAGGCTCTCGGACGCTGGTCCTGAAGCCTGGCTTGCCATTGAGCCATTTGCATCAGTTGAGCTATCAAGCCATCTTGGGCCATCAAATCTCCCACAGGGCTCTTTTCTTTTTTTTTTTTTTTTTTTTTTTTCTTCAGCAGAAAGGACACAGTCCGAGTGTGACTTTTTGAGAACCGGCAGGTCATTGAGAAAAGTACGGAGTAATACTTCGTACAAGATACCCAGAGACGGCTGCGCCAGGAACCCGAAACAGTAGCGCGCCCACTGACCAGGCAGGGATCCGTGCCATTCTGGGTACGACTGCGACGGTCTCCGTAGGATTTCTGCAGATGCATTGCGCGATATTGCCAACCGTGCAGATACCTGCTCGGCCGTTGCATATCGGGCTCGATGGAGAAGCAAAGAAGAGCACAGAAAAAAGAAAGTGCCGTTTCATTTTCTCACTCCGGTCTCCTTGCCCAGCCTGGAATTGCCGCAAGAGGACCGGTGGACAGGAAGTAGAAAGACTCCTGAGCTTGAATCAAGTCCGAATAGAGTTTGCGTTCTGTCTATCAAGTACCAACCATCGTCCAAGCCGGCATCCGTTCGTAGCTTCGAGTTTCTGTCAAGAGCTCCTCAGAGATTCGAGAAGCTCACTTTTGCCTCAGCAACCGCAGATTTGTCTGTTGGAAGTGGCCAAGTATATGATCTGTTCCACGGTGCTGCCGCCAGGGGCCATATATCGCTCCGGATTGATCTTTGGTTGGTCTTTGCGCCTGCGCAATACCGGACGAAAAGGCCAACTTTGGCATGGACTGGATGAACGAGGGACAGTATTGCCCCAATGCTTTCTTGTGCTTCCCTACCAGAAGGCAGAAAAGCCAGGGTCTTCAGCACAGTTCAGCCAGTTGTTCTGCGTCGTTTGCCTCTCTGCCTCTGTGCTTTTTTGCGCTCAGCCGCTGGAGACCCTGGACTCATTTCGTTATTTCCTGGATCATTTCGTTATTTCCTGGAGAGAGGAAGACAGACGGCCCGCTTTCGTCAGGCCTGCTCTCAGAAAAAGAGAGCCCTGCTCAACACCCTGGTCGCGACAGGCCACGGAGCCCTCCGGAAATCCCACGCGGAAACAATGGGCGATGCAAAGAAGATGGAAGAGAGAAAACAGGGCTTGGCCCAGATCAGCGCTGATAGTATGGCCTGCAGGTGCCCTATCAGATGGGGTGTGTGGCTTCTTAGTTCAGTGGGTTCTCGTGCTCTTCCCTGCAAGCATGTTTTCTTTTGCGCGCGAGAAAACAGGAAGCAGAGAAGCGAGAAGCGAAAGACCAGAAAGACTTTTGTCAACAAAGCTGGTAGCCAGAAGCTTCTCTGACGGGCTTGACCCGCCGGCAACTGGGACTAGACGAGGCCCAGATGCATCTTTTGTATTTTCGTTCGTCTCTGTACAGCCGGAAGCCGGCAGTCGATGTGGTGGATCGAATCGGATGTCGAGCAATTTCTTTCGTAAACGAGAAGAGGGTACACATAAGTACCGAGCTGAAGTTGAATTTGGGGGCCGCTTCTGAGGTTAGCAAGAGCCGATAGTCTCGATGGGCGAAAACGAAAACCAGATACTCAATAGTCCAGAATCGACACGAGTCCAGATGCAAATGATGTTCCATGCACAACGACCAAAGTAAACACAAGATGGGCATCACAGCACAAAACATAAGCGGCAAAACACACAAAACACACAAAAGACACAAAACAAAACAAACAGCTGCACAGACCAATGTCCGAACGCAAGGGAGACAGAGACTATTGCGCAGACGAGGACGCCGCATGGAGCCTGCAGGAGATGCGAGATGAGATGAAGGAAGTGGACGATGCCCACAGCAGCCCACCGCAGCCCACAACAGTCCACAACAGTCCACAGTGGATGCAGGCAACGAAAAGAAAACAACAAAAGGAAGCAAAGAAAGCAGAAACCACCAAAAAAAAAGCTTCACAGCACTGTGCGAGACACATGTTGCCTGACGCCCTGCCAATACCGATTCCTTCTAATCCATGGTTCTGCTTTTGATGTCCCCACGCATGATAGCGGGCGCAAGGGACTGAGCGTCAAGCTGTTAGTGTGTGGTTTGTGGTTGTGTCTTTTCGGTTGTCGTTGACGTTGTTGGAGCTATGGTGGTTTGGCGTCTTTGGGAGCGGGGAGGAGGGGCAGAAACGCGTCAAGAACGCGCCTTTGTTTCCCACCAAATTGTTGACTTGCTACCGCAATAGGACTAGCGCGGTAGACGCGTCTCACAGAGCTCCGATTCAAGGTATCTTTTGCAAAAAGGTACATCGTACCTTCCTCGAGTCGAGTCTGACAACCTGTCTGTCGAGCCTGCCTTTTCTGACCTTTCGTTCCTTCCTCACTATCTCGCTTGCAAATACGACGCAGCCGTTGCACTATCCTTGGAATTTGGTTTCTCGTATGTGCTGAGTAGCTCTTTCCTTGAGTCAGCTATTCTCGTTTCTCACGATAGCTGCATCGATCTGTCTGTCTCTGTCTCTGTTTTTGTCTCTGTTTTTGTCTCTGTTTTTGTCTCTGTTTTTGTCTCTATTTCTACCGTATATTATACGTCGTATGATATCCAGCAATGGATCTGACGAGAGCTCTGCCAGTGCCCGGAATGGCGTCACAAAATAAACACAGAACACAGACCACAGAAACGAAACAAACCACCAACCTAGAACAGCCCTAGTGGACCTCACAAACTTCGAGTTAAAAAAAAAAAAAAAAAAAAAAAAAAAAAAAAAAAAGAACAAAAGGGGG